>OX439483.1:371377581-371930591 GCA_949320155.1 Melangyna quadrimaculata
TTCTTCATATACGAAAATGTTATACATAGGTAGCTACGCATGATGATAAAATCCGATTCTATGTCATATGAATTTGCATTAATTAGTTCCTCCTACTCGCTTCCGTACCTTATCCCGATTTCCGATGCATAAACATACAAGGAGAGCAGCATATCATAGGTATGATGATTTAGTTATATTTGTTTTCGGGAAACTATAATTTCCGCTTGCATTACCGAAAAGTTCCCACGGGATGAACTCAAACGAAAGTACACCAGCTATATTTAAATCCAGTCATAGGAGGAAAGATGAAAGAACTATCCAAGAACTATCTCTAAACATAACGAAGTTGAGAAACTACAAATCGTGCCAAGACAATGAAAACGGCTGAGTTTCGGGCTGAATTTGAAAAAACATCTGGCAAATTTGGCAACAACTGTGAAACTGCAAAACTTCCATGTAGATATATTTTTTGGATCGAAAAGGTAATATTAAATGTTGTTGATTTATTGAATTCACATTTGTTTCTAGCCAATTAAACTCACTTTGACGCAAAGCACCTCCGTATAGGTATACTTATGCACTTGGAGGTTATTGCTTAGATATTTATTATTTGTATTCATGGATTTAGGGATTACTTTAGGTACATACGAACATACATTTTGAATGGATAAGCAGTTGTAAACTGTAAAAGAATTTATTGCTTTAGTAGGAAACCTTTACTCAATAATTAGAATTCGTTGATTATACGAGTACTCTCTCTGTTACTTGTTTGGGGCTCCTATTTTCATAAAAGTTTTTTCTCGATAAATACCGGTAAGAAATATTTTTCTTGGAAATTTTTGATACGTGTGAGTAGGTTATATTTTGCAATAAGAAAAGATAAAGTTAAATAGTTAAATTTGAAAGTCCACAGAAATTCCCCAAATTACGTGAATGGACTGCAAAAAAATGGAAAATAATAAGTTGCGTCACTTGATTGAGGCCATTCCAAAAATTGCTTGGCAAAAATTAACATTGCCGATTTTATTCAAACAAAAGTTTAAAATATTTAACAAAGGATATAAAACTATATTTTATATTAAATTAGTTAAAGTTAAAATGGGCTCTGGAAATACGTCGACAGTAGCAGAAAGAGGACTGGATTCTCAGGCCGAGAAAAGTAAGACCATTGTCAACAACTATCTAGCAGACGGCAGCTACATAAGGAAATACAGATGAATTTCGCCAGGGAGCACCTTGCCTGTAGCAATGCATTGGAAAAGGTTGTCTTTTTCAGATGAAAAAAGTTTACTATTGACGGACCCGATGGTTACAACTTTTATTTTCACGATTAAAGAAAAGAAGAACTTATTTTGTCAAAACATCACAGTCATACATCAGGTATTATGGTGTGGGGAGCTGTCACCTATTATGGAACAATTGAATTTGAGTTTATAACTACAACAATAAACGGAAATAGTTAAAAATGCCTGCTGTAACGGGTATTTCTAAAGCTAGAACAGTCTTGAACCTCTACTTTGGATATTCCAACAAGACATCGCCTCTATTCATACTTCCAAGGCAGCTAGAAGCTGGATTCAGTCGGAAAACGTTGGACTTTTACCATGGCCACCCTATTCACCGGACTCATACATCATCGAAAACATTTGGGCCTGGCTATCTCGAAAAGTTTCTGACGCTGGTAGACATTTTGGAGATAAGGATGCCTTGGTCGAAGCTAACTGCGATGCCTGGAGCCAGATTTCACTGGATTATTTCAAAAAACTGTATGATTTAAATTCCAAACCGTCTAATAGAGCTTATTTCAAAAAATGGCGGGCATACTCATTATTAATTGACAAAAACATAATACATTAAAGTTTAAAAACAAAAAAAAGTAAACATTTTTATAGTTTTGTTATTTTTTTTTATAGGTAAGATTTTTCAAGTGGCCTCAATCAAGTGACGCATTTTTGTATACCCATTTTTGCAGTCCATTCTTATAATTGGTGAAATTCCTATGGAATTTCCAAGTTAGCCCTTTAAATTTATACTTCTTTATTGCATAATATATTTACCTTCTCACAGGTATCAAAAATTTCCAGGAAAAATATTTCCTACAGGTATTTATCGAGAAAAAACTTTTGTGAAAATAGTATCTCAAACAAGTGACAGTGAGTGTGTGTACAATGTACTTGTACAAACTTCAACATGTTTAACCTCTGTATGATAGATAAAAACAAGTTTTGTTTCGATACCAACCTATGTTGAAGTTTATTTGAATAATGCTTCGGGAAAAATTCCATAAGTTGCCGCGCAAAAAACAATCTAGTTTTCGACATGGCACTAGGGAGTTTAAAATTTATTCTGGCAAGGGGCTAGCAAGGGTTATTATAGGGGCTAGAACAAGGGACTTGGCGATTATGTACCCTTTTGCTTCGTCAAGCAAAAAAAAAAGTTGGCTTATGTGGGACTTGATCCCGCAATTTTCTGTTTGTCAGCCCAATGCGCTACTCTCTGGACTAACTCGCTATACAAAAATTCAATGTCGAAAGTGAATGAGTTGCATACTCTTATATTTCATAACATATTACATAACAAATATATACAGAATAGAACAGGATTTCATGTATGTACTTGCTTTCTAGGTAGAGCAACTAAGAAAGAGTTGTCAGTTCTAACTTTTCTGATGTTTCTCACAAATCTATGCTGTTCTGTTCTGTTCTGATCTAACTTTTGTTTGTTTTTGGTGTACAAGAGGCATTCCTGATGGGGAACCGAATCATGCCAAACAAGTTTTGACATTTTTCCTCCTTAGTGGGGCTTCATGAGTGTTTGAAATATTTCCATAGTATGAATTTTTGGTACTGAAATCCTGAAAGGGCTTGCAAAGGCTGACAAGTTTTCCTCATCTAGATTTTCCCTACTGAAAACTTACTGTGGCCTTGCCCAAACTAGATAGAAACTTGGCATTTTTCAAGCCGGGTAGCGTAGTTTCAAAATGTAAGAACTAATACGTTCGAATAAAGTTTACCATATTTCGTTGTTGTTGAGATCATTTAGTAGCAAAAAAGTAATGTCTCCTAGTTTACGAACCTATACTAGAAACTCTAATATGTGATAGTACCTACCGAGAATTAATCAAAAAAAAAAAAACGAATACACGCAATATTGTTGTCTCATTCGATACATTAATATGTGTTTTTAAGTTAATTTTCATTTTTTTATTTTGTATTTTAATTTTATTTGAGAAAAGAACTAAAGTTTACTCAATAAAAAACGCAATCAAATGAAAGCATCCACAAAATTAATTAAAAATGCTGTTTAATGACGGCGCACTTATTTGCTTAATAAATATAAAATAAATAAATAAATACAAATATTATTTTATTATATTATAGTTATTTTATTTTAATAACAGTCCTTAATTTCAAAACTATATTTTAAATTATTTTGCAATGCATTACTCCATCTTCGGGCTGTCAAACCCACAGGCTATTTAATAAAAGAAAAACCAATATGATGCAAGCACCCTAAAAAAAGTTAGATTAATTTTGAGCAAAAATTACTGTTCTTTCCGTTAACCAGGTTAAACATTACACCCCCAAAAAACACCCTTGAACCTTAGATATTTGTAAGGATAGTTTTAGCAAATTTCATAAGTGTCAGAATTTGTTCATGGATGTTATGGTAATTATCACACACTTGCATCTCTCCGTCAAAAAAAAAAAAACAACCTTTAACCACAGATATTTTTGGGGGATCTTTTGATTCTTGGGAAACATACCAAATTAAACATTTATACCAAATTTAGTTTTAATTTTAATTATTTTAAAATGGCTTTGGGTAATATTTTACTTGTTGTACTTAAAAAAAAGTCATCGTTCTATAAAAAGGACTTTTAATTTCCACTGGATACATGTTTATTTCCAGTTTTGGTCTCTTTAGAATCAGCGTTAAAAAGCACCCTAAAAACAAGTATCATATGATAAGAGATTGTTTTATAACAAATTTGTTCAGCTTGATAAACTCCCGCCTCCTCCCCCTCTCAACCTCTTTAAATGCCTCTATTCAAAAAATCAATGCGGGGATTTTGGGGGACTTTTGATATGTTGTTGAGGATAAAATTCTGCGTCGATACCAGCAATAAAATTTCATGAATTCGTCCCCCCTTGCCCATATTAAATTTTCTATCTTTCCTAGACTACTCGCACTGTTATTAATAATCCCTTTTGTATGCGCAAAGTTAAAAAAAAATATATTGGCGTGCTAGTATACTACACACAAAAATGTGTCAAGTTAGCAAAACAAAATTCACGAAACGAAAAATGGTTAATTGGAGGATTTGCCGTTTATTAGCCGTTAATAAGTTGTGACAATTTCGAATTTGCAAACTAAATTTTCAAAGTATAACATCCATACATATTTTCTTTTTAACCGAGTTATTCAATGTTTTATAGAATACGTAAATTAATTAGCAGCATGTTTATTAGTTTTCTTAGAGACATCATCCTATGTAAAGCTACATACATGAGCAGAAAACTTAAACAAATTGAACATACCTACAATAATATATTTGGCTGCACGTTTTCATCAAATTAGCAAAACAGCAACAAAAAAAAACATAGAAAACGTAGCACGACGAAATTGAAAATATCACAACTAATAAAGAACTAATCAAGAACAAACTACTAAGCAAGTAACTATTCAATATAAGAAGTTTTAACACCGTTTTGAGGTGTTGTTTGCTAACTTGACATCAAAACAGAAAAACAGCCAAAAAACATAGAAAACATTGAACGACAAATTCGAAATTGTGATGCACCTCGGCAAATAAACACTGAAAACTAAATGGTTCTATAGGACTTTTGCCTTTTAAAATGATGAGATTATTATTTAGGTGGATTCTTATAAGTTTTATGAGAAAGATGGTTAATTTGTTTTTTAATAATTTTGAAAATACGTAAAGGTCTGAAAAAAAAATTAGTTCTGCTTTCTTTTTATTTTCAAAATTTTAAGTTTGAAAATTAATTTTACAAACACTGTTAACTAAAACAACTTTAACTTACAATAAAATAAGGGATTTCTTAAAAAAAAAAGATATATCATTGGTATACCTATGTATATACCTATAGTACAGGTAAAATAGTACCTACACAAAATCCTTTGAAAAAAATAATAATTCCTATTCCTAAAACTACTCTGCTTAACATTAACTAACTAACAGCTTTTTTCTGATTTCAACGGTGTATAGCAAACAAAATATAACACCAGAAAGTTTTTTGTAAATTACATCTTAAGGAGAATTTTATAACAAACAAAAATTTGTCTTGATGTTTTTTTTCTAAGATGCATATTTGCAAAGTTATATAGGAAAATAACAAAAAAAAAAAGGGAGTGAATAATGCACTTTCTTGCACTTTTTCCTCCAAATAGCACAACTTTTTGAGTGGGAGAAACCTCATATTCTCTTTCTTTACATTATTTCTGATCGAATACCACACGAATCTAAGATACTATATGATACATCCATGCCAAAATCTAATTTGCCTGGACTATAAATCCCTGAAATTTTTCATTGACACGAAACCAATACTTGATAGAGCAAATTTAAAACGCGTTTTTCGTGAGTAGTTGCCAAGAATAATAGCCCAGTCAAAACGACCTGAAATGGTTAAAATAGTACTGCACACTTTTCTTTCAGAACTTGTTAGAGGGGGTCATTAGGCATCTTTGTATTTTTGTCGGGAAAATTGCCCCATTGCGTAAGCCGCCATCTTGGATTTTTTCACACTAGTTTCTAATATTAGCAAAAAAAAACTTCAAACATAAAAAATGTTTTGAAAAACAATGGCAGCACTTACAATCTCGTGTTATATCTTTTTTTAAAGCCAGATATCCATTCTTTTTTTGGTGTTTAAAAAATTTTATTTTAGTGAATAGTTTTTGAAAAATAAATTTTCAAACTCAAAATTTTGAAAAAAAAAATATATATTTTTTTTTTAAACTTTTTTTTTGTAAATTTTACGTAATTAAATTATATTTTTGATTTCTCTTCCATACCAACGTGGAAAACTCGGCGCGACAACGAAAAATAGACAAAAAAATGCACTGACACCAAACTTTTACCATTATATTGCTTCATTCTTACAGTATCCAAAGATTGGCGAGGATATTAACCTGCTTGTCCTATTGACTGGACTGGGCCGTAATTTGACGTATGTTTTTTTCAAGAAGCCTAGCAGAGGCCGAACTCCTGAACATGTTTACTCGACGGTTTCGTTAAAATATGATGAAGCAGTAGTCAGGCACATTTTGTTTCTCCATGCGTTTATTGGCTGTGACACGACGTCGGCATATACAATGTTGGCAAAACCTAATTGTTCAGTGTTCTTCAGAAAAATCCAAACTTAGGAGAAGCTTTGAATTTGTTAAAAAATCAAAACGCTACCGTATTTTAATAGCTCTATTCGCTGGCAGTACAGATGAAATTTCACTAAACGCCCTTCGATTCAAGCATTTTAGTAAATCTGTTGCAAAAACCAACTTCAATCTTGCAAGCCTTCCACCTACCTCAGCCGCTGCGGAACAACACATATATAGGACATATTTACAAGTTGAAATGTGGCTTGAAAACGATTTGGATGCCACATCGTGGGGCTGGAAGAAAACTCTTCATGGGTTAGAGCCCAATACCACCACCGCCGATGTCGCTCCTAAATCATTGCTCAAAACGATTTCCTGCAAATGCAAAATAGGTTGTGGGAATATGTGTGGGTGCCGTAAGCCGGGACTTAAGTGTTCTGTTTTATGTACAAAATGCTCTGGCGAATCTTGCGAAAACTTTGTTCACATTAGGGAGCTGATCGATGATGAGGATGCAGTTGAATCAAACAATCCCGGACAAATACGAACTGAAAATACGGAAACACTTGCCATGGTTGAAAATGAAGTTGATGATTTTAATTTGGAACTACCATCATCGAAAAAGAAATTAAAATCTGATTAAAGATTACAAGTATTTAAATGCGTGGATTAGGCCTACAGGGGAAACCACGTCACAAAAAAAAAACGCGCCTAGTACTCTAACTCTACGGTGGTGCGGACAAGAGTCAAGGATATACTTAACAGTAGCCTCTGATAGAAAAGCATATGAAAATTCTCGTATTTTCAAAGATCCCAAGTTTAAACACTAAACACACAAAAAACATTTTTTTAAGAAATACCTAATTGTTTTCGTAATTTTCAATTTTCTAAAGAGTTAAAGTTCTTAAGTCCACCCGGTTTTCAACAATCGGCTAGAAATTAAATTACGTAATATTTACAACAACAAAAAAAGTAAAAAAAATTTTTTTTCCAAAATTTTGAGTTTGAAACTTTTTTTTCAAAAAACTATTAACTTAAGCCAAATTTTTTAAACACCAAACAAAAGAATGAATATCTGGCTTTAGAAAAGGATATTGCATGAGATTGTTTTTCAATTTTTTTTTTTATATTCAAAGTATTTTTTGCTAATAATAAAAACTAGTACTTTAGTTATTCCAAGATGGCGGCTCACGCAGGGAGCAATTTTCCCGACAAAAAACTCAAGGATGCCTAATGACCCCTTCTAACAAGTTCTGAAAGAAAATTGTGCAGTACTATTTTTTCCTTGACCAATGCTCATTCCGACTGGGCTATAAGTATAAACTTTGAACTACCTATAAAATAATCTGCACTAAATCAAGAGCCACTTCGTTCTACTTATACATACACTTGGACTGTAACTGTAGACACCACGAAAATAAAAAATTCGTAAACATTAACGCGTGTAATCTTACCTTAAGTTTGATAAAAATATCGGATTTTTTGTACTCAAAAGCAATACTTGCCCTAAAGCGCAAAGCGCAAGTAGGAAGAAAATAAAAAAAAAATAGATTCTTATAGAATATATTTCAGTTTCAGACGAAAAGATAACACAAAATTCCTGAGCTCAGTATAATAATAATAAAATCTTTCGCATGGATGCCTCTCTGAAAAATATATGGGTTAGGGTGATAACAAAAAAAACTCTTTTTTCTTATCAATATATAAACGAAATATGAGACTTAGAACGAAAATAAAAGATCGACAAAAACTACGAAATCATAAGCTTATAGAATTTTAAGTCGTTGACCTGTTATTGAAGTAACTGATTTTCGATTTTAAATCAGTTGTCTAGAAAACGGTTGCGCCACTTAAATGGGGTGAAATGTAGCCCTTCTATTGCGACTTTCCTAGTTCAATTATTTAAATTGGCTCAAAGTCTTATTCCGCCTTATGTGATTCATGCTGTATGAGCTGACACAAAGCACCAAAGTATAAATGCTGGTAGAAAATTTTAAGATCTTAAGAAAAAAATCTATTTTAAATACAAAATATTATAAAGGTACTAAGGAAATTCTTTCCGATTTTATATCAATCCTCTGGTATTGAGCAACATAATTGTGTCCGTTCCAGGTTCATTTTTAATAACTCTCCTTTTTTGAATCACCCTAAAAGATATCTCTTGTTTTTTTTTTTATATTTGTAAGTGTGCTAACATGTACACATGTGCTAGTTGAGATGTGTTTCCTTTTTGTAGAATTTATCAATTACGACGATGTGACTTTAATAGCAAAAGTTTGCGAACCAAATTATAGATACCTATACTATATACAAATATGTGCTTATTTAAATGTGAAGTCGAGTTAGAATCCCTAGAACCTGGCAATTGCAACCCTTAACCATTGATATAGAATAGAATAAAAAAAAAAAACACAAAACACAGCATCTCCTTTCAATCTATTTCCATGGACTCAGAAAATATCTCATGAAATTCTAACAGCTTTGTGGCAACTTTCGCATGAGTTTAATCCCCCTCCCCATGCCCATCCCCGCATCAGCTATAGTGTAATTCCCCGAGAGTATGTGTTCCTGGGCGGAAAAAAAATTGCGGAGAAAATTCGTACATTTTTCGATTTTTTGGTCTGCGTTCCTTATTATACGCATTATATGCTTAATTAAATTTACTCTTAGGTATTTATGTGTGAGAATGTGGGCTTCGGGGATTATATTATAGGGCAAAGTTCTTTCTCCTTTTTTTTTTGATTTTTTTCCTCTAATTTAGACGGGGGCAAAACGAAGGGAGTATGCAAACAAAAAGTTTCCTTCTAAATCTGATAATAAATGAGGAGATTTGTTGGTACAATGAGAGGATTCGAGAAGATTGAGAACTTATTCAGCATACAGCCTGCGGAGGGTTTTGCCTGGTAAAAACCTTAAGTTGGTATAATGGATTTTTTGTTCATTCTAATATTTTGTTTTTATTTTTTATTACCGTTTTTATAATTTGTTTACGTGCTGCTTATGTACGGGTATGTATGATCTTGTGTAAATAGTGTGCAAATTGTTTTCAAGGTCAGCAGAATATTTCAGTTTTCCGTAAGTAGTGAGTAAGTTGTTTTTTTATTTTTTGACACTTCGCCTTAAGCTGTAGACAATTTTCCTTTCAGTAATAGCAAAGTTTCATTCTTGGAGCAGGGAAAAACCAAATTGAAAATGTCAGACTGACGATTTTGTATGATTATTTCATTTTAACTTGATTCGATCTGTGTACTAGGATTTAAAAACAATATTAAGCTTTCCGAAATTAAATATTAATTAATGAGAGGAAACACACTATCTACTCCTAGATACTAAAGAACAACTATATGATTTTCCACAATTTCCTTGACAAAAAAAAAACATTTTTTCTAGAAATAATTAGCTTAAAAGCTCCTGCCATGGATCAGTTTGTATACAAGTGATTTGAACAATTATTATTTAATTGACCCTTTTATAATTAATTTTAAACATGGTCACTTAAAAATATAAACTTCTTTAATAAAATTAATGAAAAGGCTTTAAAACCTCAAAAACAAAAAGTAAGTATACGGCGCCCGAGCTAACCATAGTTTTTAACAAAGTCAGCTCCTTTGTAAGCAATGTGTTTCTGCCATTTGGATTAAAAATATTTAATAAAATCTCCTGCATAACCTTATTTTCAAGAAAGCAATACTTTCAGAAAACGGTTTCTACTGTCAGAAACTGTTCGTGAAAGTTTTTCGCTTTCTCGAATGCGAACTCATGTTTTTCAAGAGTACTGCTATCAGCTGCATTCATTCAAATCAAATGTTTCTGATGTGCAGGGGCTTGCACCGCAAACGTCGAAACGTCAAAAGCGAGGCGACAGTGACTTTGTGAAAGCGAGCATACAACTAATTTTAGGTAATTCATAAAGACTTGGCGGAGAGTGAACTCTTCTCCAGCATATAATCTTCCAAATCCAGCCCATTTTGGACAACCCGAAGGCCAACAGTCCAAGCCATTTTTCAAGTGCTTTCGCTGCAAGATCAAATGGACCAGAAGCTTCCACAAGGTGTGATGTACTTTTTGTCTGATAGCCGAGGATTTGCTCGCAGGTGTACCTGGGTTCTATCTTAAGAATACTCAACTTCATGTCTTTTTCTTTATTATCCAAAACGTAAAATGCTATTTTACATATACACAGGTAACGGTTAAATATCTCTTTTTTTGAATACGGCTTATGTTGCTGAAATCTGGTGTCCTGGGTTAGGCTATTTGAAGAGCTGCTTGTGATGATTTGATTTTTGCTTCTGGTTTTTCCTTTGCTGCTGATTCGGTTTGCGGGTTATTGTAAGTGTCGACTGTGGGATACAGGAGTATTCATCTAAATTTGGACCAGCAGGATGGTCAACAATCAAGAAATTTAAACATCTGCAAAAGGCAACTGTCGAATATGAAAAAGGTTCTATCGTGTGACATTTGGAACAAAATATTCTGTTACCGATTTTTCAAGCCTTAGATGATCAAATTAAATTCAAGAATTTCTGCCAAGATTATTATACAAACACCACAAAGAAATCTGAATTTTGAAATCAAATCGTTTGCTCGCGGAAAAGGTGGTTTTGCTTTTGAGTGACATTTGGAACAAAATATTCGGTGTAAGCCAAAATGTGTCAAGGTATGAACTGTCAAATTGAAGGATGGCTACGATGATGAAGGATTATAAAGTAAAGTTATTATTAAAAATATCGAAATTTTTATTTTGAGATGAAGGTCAACCAAAGTTTCTTTGAAGTTAGAGGAAAGTTTATCAACACAGCCGGCAACTCATTGGCATTCGTCTTGTTTATTTCACTTGGAGTTAGAATGACCAAAAAAGGTTGTACAATATATTGTATTTTATACACAAAACACTTTCAGAAAGCAATTTTAGAAAACCTTTTCGCTTTCATAGTGTGATGTCCCAAAACATTGTTATAGAAAATTTGCTTTCCTGCGAGTAAAAAGTCGCTTTCAGAAAACGTATGTAAAGTCTAGAGTAACGGGACTAAAGCGGTAATTTGCAGTTTTTTCGCATGTTTTTTTTTTTTTGCATTTCTATTCCCAATTTTCCAGTTCACCAAATAGTGGGTGTAATGGAGTTACCTGCTAATTTCACAGTGAAGTTAACAGGACAATATGAAATTTTTTTTCAAATAAATAACTTCAAAATTTGCACTGGCTGTACACCATGGGGTTCAAAAGATGTTTTGAAGAACGCAAAACAGCGCAATAACGCATTTTCGTTACAGCTTAATTAATTCATAATAAAATAAAGAGAACGCAATAACCTTTTCAAAAATGTATGACTTATTGCTGTTGAGTAGTTAGAAAAGTACGAAATGAGGAAATGCGTTATTGAAGGTGTTGGTTCTTTCAAGCCGCATATCTCTTGAACCCCATGCCTTTTCAAAAACGTATGACACATTACTGTTGAGTCGGTAGACCATTTCAAATGAAGAATTGCACTGTTATTCTATTTGCTTCAAACTTCACAGTGAAGTTACCAGGTCACTCGATTACACTCACTTTTTGGTGAACTGCAAAATCGGAAATAGAAATGCAAAAACTGCAAATTACTGCTTTGGTCCCGTTACTCTAGGTGAAAGTTGCCCTGCCAACTTCACAGACGTTTTCAGAAAGCACTTTCCTTTCACACTTTCTGAAAGTAATTTCCTTTCAGTGTGTGACGGCACCTTAACTGCGTCGTCGTCGAGCAGGATGTAGGTGCGACTGTTCAAGTTTCGCCAATTATTTTACTTGTAGAAAGGAAAAATACACGAAAAATAAGAAAACATAAGAAAAAAGTGGTAACGCTGTTGTCATTCTGATCCATATCGTCTTACTCTCGGGATGATACATATATGTATGTACATAACTCCCTGTCACTTGTTTTAGGCCACTATTTTCACAAAAGTTTTTTCTCGATAAATACCTGCAGAAAATATTTTTCCTGGAATTTGTTGATACCTGTGAGTAGGTAAATATATTTTGCAATAAAAAAGTATAAATTTAATGGTGGGTAATTTGGAAATACCACAGGAATTTCACAAGTTATAAGAATGGTCTGCAAAAATGGTTATACAAAAATGCGTCACTTGATATTGAGGCCACTTGAAAAATCTTATAAGTTATAACTAAAGAACAAAACTATAAAAATGTTTAGCTACTTGTTTTTGTTTTTAAACATTAATGTATTATGTTTTCGTCAATAAAAAATGAGTATGCCCGAAATTTTTTTAAAATAGCTCTATTAGATGGTTTGGAATTAAATCATACAAATTTTTGGCATAATCTAGTGAAATCTGGCTCCAGGTATCGCAGTTAGCTTCGACCAAGACCTCCTTAGTAGCCAGGCCCAAAACGTTTTAGATGATGTTTGAGTCCGGTGAATAGGGTGCCCATGATAAAAGTCCAACGTTTTCCGACTGAATCCAGCTTCTTGCTACCCTGGAAGTATTGACAGGGGCGTTGGAATATCCAAGGTAGAGATTCATGAATATTCCTTAGCTTTGGAAACACCCGTTACAGTAGGCATTTGTAACTATTTCCGTTTATTGTTGTAGTTATTAATTCCAATTCAATTGTTCCATAATAGGTGATAGTCCCCAAACCATAACACGTGATGTATGACTGTTATGTCTTGACAAAATAAGTTCTTCTTTTCTTAAATCGTGAAAATAAAAGTTGTAACCATCGGGTCCCTCAAGATTAATCTTTTTTCCATCTGAAAAGACAACCTTTTTCCATGCGTTCCTACAGGCAACATACTCCCTGGAGAAATTCATCCGTATTTTCTTGTGTAGCTGTCAAGAACCGGTTTCTTTTTGATTTTCATACTCTTTATGTTACCACTGGTTTTAATTATCCTTAAAACCGTCAAAATACTGGCTGATACCCCACTTTTTGACCTCATTTTAGTCGCTGATACTGTGGAATTTGAAGCTAGCCGCTGAATGAGACGCTTTTCTCGGATTGTTGTTGCTTGAGTTGTGCGTCATTTCGATTTTGTCCATAGTTTTCAATGTTTGCTAGATAGTTGTTGACAATGATCTTACTTCTGTTCGGTCTCCTAGCTATTACTCGGCCTGAAAATCCCCGTTCCTTTAAAGCATCTATTGATCCTCTTTTTGCTACTGTCGACGTGTTTTCAGAGCCTTAACTTGACGTTTAATGTAAAATATAGTTTTCTATTCTTTATTAAATATTTTAAACTTTTGTTTGATAAAAATTAGCCTCAATCAAGTGACGCAACATTTTATATACATTTTTTGCAGTCCATTCACATAATTTGGGAAATTTTTATGAATTTTCCAAGTTAACTCTTTAACTTTATCCTTTTTTATTGCAAAATATATATACTTACTCCCACGTATCAAACATTTCTAGGAAAAATATTACTTACAGGTATTTATCGAGAAAAAACTTTTATGAAAATAGTGGCCTCAAACAAGTGACTGATTGATTTTTTTTTCAATTTAAATAAAGATCTTTTTCAGAATAAACCGCGACACTTCAAATTAGTTTAAGACAAATATGTATCATTTTCAACGCAAATGGGAGAGGGCTGTGAAAAATTGTTTAAAGCTTACCATCATTTTTAATTAACAACCGTCGCCTATTGTTCTTCCTGCGTAAAGTTTCAGCACACAGCGCATAGGTATAATAAAAAGTATTCCCATTTTGTGAATTAATCAGGCATCAAGCATATCCTTTTACAAGGAAAATACAGATATATTTACACATCCGTGGCTGGTCTGGGTTGGTTGGGAAGTCCCAAGTGCCTATTTTGCTCGAACACAAAGCGGAAACAGGCTCAAACAATTTCAAAATGAAGAAATCACAGTTGAGTGTTCAGTGAGGTGGCCCTTGAATAAATGTTGAAGGCAAAAGGCATATTGCAGCAACCCAAACCCAACCACGTTAACATACATACGTATTGTTATGCAAACAAATACACGCCTACTTCATCTCTATTGTGTCCTAAGTTTAAACCCGACAATGCAGGCCCTCTGTCAAATATTATCCTTTTTGTAATCAATTGAACTAAATATATTGGTGTTGTAAAAACTCTATTGTTCCGTGGCGTGTGTTGTTATATTATCGTTTTTTTTTTTTTTTGTTATTGTTGATTGTTTTGTATTAGCTATTGTTTTCGGGAAAATAACTGTTAGTTCTCAATGCAGGATGCTCTAAACTGTAATGGTTGTCGGCTGTTTGACAGCTTTTATTTAGCCTAGCCAATTTTCGAATCGCATCTAATGCATGCGAACTTGAGGGAGAGGTTACATACATACATACATGTATAATAAATACTGTATGAAAATAAATTAAACAAAACAGACAGAAGGTTTAGGTTATAGGTATATAGTACATAGCTACTCGTATGTATAAATATTTAAAAAAAATTTAGATTTGACAAAAAAGCAGAAAAGAATAATAATGTTGTGCTCGGCTTGCTTGACTTTAATTTTAATTAAAATTTATCAAATCATATGTGAAACCTTTGTAATTTATGTCTTTTTCGGAAGTATTAGGGCTGGCCACGAGACGAGAAAAGTCTCGGTCTCGATCTCGGTCCTGATCTCGGTCTCGCATGACGAGACCGAAAGTAGACGAGACGAGACTGCCTTTTAAGCAACCGAGACGAGAGTGTATATTTTATCATCAATTTTCATTTCAGTTAAATATTTATTTTCTTCTCCACATATTCAAACGATGATAATCGAAAATATTTCGTTCCAATAAAACAGTTCGTCCGGAAATCGTATTTTTCGGAGACATGACCGCGACGAGACTTAATTATACGAGACCTACACGAGACCGAGACGAGACTGAAAATTTTCGATTTTAACGAGACCGAGACGAGACTTACAAAAGTCTCGCAGGTCTCGTCTCGTGACCAGCCCTAGGAAGTATCAATGTTGAATTTGTGTATGTTAGTTTTATAGTATTTCTGAATTACATAATTTTGTTTTAAACACAAAAAGAATTTATCTTTGGTATAATTTCTAAAATAATCTGCTAAGTATTCAAGTGCTTTTCGAAAAAAAATCAGAGCGAACCGAACACGTTTTTTTTATTCAGAGCCTGTCCCCATTCCCATATAACTTTTGTCGCTGCTGGGAAAATTGAAGTGAAAGCGTTTTCTGAAATTTCTTTCTGAAAAAGTTTTGTTCAACCTTTTTTGTCATTCCAATTAGTTTTCAATATAATAAATGAATGTCGTTTCCAAGTAAAATAAACAATACGCTGAATACTGTCAATGCGTTGACGGATGCATTGACAGACTTTTCTGTCCCGTCAAAGTCGCATAGGTTGACATTCAACTAAATAAAAATCTAAATAAAAAACTTCTTAGGGTCATTTTTTCAGTGCGGGGTTAAAGTTGAACCCGAGTTAACCTTGGATTAACTCAAAAAATGTGTGTATGATATTTCATCTTCCGCGTTGTTTTTTAAGGCATTCTGCGTTCATCATCAATTACAAAACAGCTTCCTGACGTAACTGTAGACAGATCTACATCCACAGTTAACTAACTCGGGCTTAACCCAACACTGAAACACTGGGCCTTAGTGGATTTGTAATTCATCATCATATAGCCATACATGGAATTTGTAAGTTAATACCTTGACAGATAGGTAAAAAGCTAAAAGTTGGCGTTAATAGAGTATTTCGTTCCAAATGTCCCTCAAAAGCCCTAAAATCATCTTTTCCTCGAGCATACTTGGAACGTGGGGTAGCGGTACAGTATACCTAGCCATACAGTATACATATCGTCTGTACGTACGAATATGCTGTAAGAAATCAGTACGTACCGAGTGTAGTGTGAAAAATGTTGTCGGTAGAAATGGATGTTCACGTTAAGCTTGTGTTGGAAGGCGAAAGTTATAATTTCAAGCTTGTTTTAGGTATTTATTTCATTTTGTACATGGATTGGAACCTTTCATCATCATCTGAAAGTTCCTTGGCCGCGAACTAAGAGTCGACAAACCCAATTTTTTTCAATATATGGATGTCGCCAGTATCTACTTTTTTCTTTTTCTACGCAAACGCATATAAATGCAACCTGCAATTGCATCGTCTTCTGAGGATGAAATTTTTTCCGGATTATGTAAGTTAATAGATTAATACCAAAAGTATACCGACAGCGACAAGTGAGGAGACAAAGTCAGTATCGGTATGTATTCGGTAAGAAAAACGCTTACCTCTACCGTACCGACAAGTGGGAAGCGCACTAAAGTGCCACCAGAATATTTTATTCCAGATGTCACATGTCACCCGAAAGCGCGTTTTTATATTTGACAGTTCTTAGTCCCTCCTCCCCTTAAAAGTTATGGTAGAAATAATATTGGATCCTAAAATTTCACCAAAATCTATCTAGATCTAGATCGCTTTATGTTCAAGACTAAACGCGTCCACTTGATTCACAACTGGCTTGGAAAATTGCAGCCAGTTGAGCAGCAAGTTTCTTAGGTTTGTATGTACTAGTAAATAAATTTGAGTGTATTGTAACTATTAAGCCAGTACTGACTGGATCGTGTGGTGAAAACGAAAAGTAAACGTTCGCTTTCAAGAAAGCAAAAACTTTCACGAACAGTTTCTGGGAGCAGAAAGCGTTTTCTGAAAGTGATTTGCTTGCTTAAAAACGCTTTCAGAAACTAGTCACACAGTCAGTTGCGGATCCAGGGGGTGGCTATAGGAGCTGAGCCACCCCACAGCCGATTCTAAAAATTGATTAAAAATATAAATCAATACATTACAACGTGAGGAGTTTTATATTCGCCCAAAATATTACTAAGCAGTGAACTTTGATAAGAGTCAGACAAAGTAACGAGGCTGAGCCTAAGAAATTTGCATGTAATGTAATGTATAGCACCCCGTAGCGTAATGGTTAGTGCGTTGGACTGGCACGCTGGAGGTCTGGGTTCATTTCCGAGCCTCATCCACCTAAAAACTAAAAAATATGCCTCTTGCGAGGAATTGACAAATCCTCCAAGAGTATAACTTGTTATAAATAAGTGCTTCTCGTCTAGCCGTTCGGACTCGGCATTAAATTGTAGGTTTAGGTTCCTTCGAATCCTGTCAATACCAGTGGCGATTCCTCTCAGTTAGCAGGTTTATCGCCGCTTAACCAAGAATTTAAATGAATAAATTATATGATTTACTTTTTATTTTAAAAAAAAGTAACAAATGGCAATGTTAAAATAATGATAATGATTTCTTACAATAATCAATACGATAAATACAAGAAACTACCCACCTACCTACCTACCTACCTATTTTCAAATCATATTTTCCTTCACACAACACAAAACTCCCATCTTCCTATCTGCCTCAGCGTTACAATATGCGATAAGCGATACCAAAACCAAATTCTCTACAAAGAGCATTTAATTAATAATAAAAAAATAGATACCTACCCCCATATTGTTCTCAATTATATTTTCCTGCAGACACACAACATAAAACACTCATACAACAAGTCTACCTTGCAACATTTTAGCTTGCAACATCTGCGCTGCACAATTTCATACAATTTTTAATAATATCTATACAAATTACAAATACAATACAATCTAGAATACAAAAGCGTTTTACTACACAATGTCCTAAGCAAAGCCCAGCTAAATAAATGAAAGCGTAAGCGTAAGTATGATGCGATAAAGCACGATACATTAGGTATTCAAGCAGCTCCAGGTACCTACATTTTGGGTACGTTTTTTTGTAATTCTCTTTTTTGCTTTCGTATATGTTTCTAGGAAAATGCGATAGGAAGGATGAATGCATTGTTTTGTTATTAGTGTTCTTTGATTGATATGAGTTGAGTAAACATTGAGATTGAGTTCTTTTAGCACAGTCAACAATTACACAAATAAAAGTTCTAAATTTGCGATGTAGTTCTGCATTTTTGATATGTTGTTGGGGCATGTTAGAGTAGTAGGGTAGAGTTGCCAGTAGCCGGCCCCTTAACGAAATTTTCCGACAAAACTTATGATTAAGCCTTGAATTTTTAACTTTTTGATATTGTTTTATTTTCCAAATAGTTCATTAGAGATTTCTTAAGAGTTATACAAAAATAAAACAATAATATTTTAACGTAAAACAATATATTTCATTGTTTTTGTGAAAAAACTCACATTTTCCTGTTTTCGGCCCCTTGGATCCTGATTCCAGCCTTTGTGTTTCCTATTCTCAGCCCCCTCAGTAAAAAGGCTATACTTACGAATTCAATTATTTTATTTTTTTTTCCTTATAACAAAACAACATACCTACCTACTTTCGTTTTAAGTTGTATTAGAAAAACAAGTGTTAAACATAAAAAAATACATTTTATGAGTTTCTTGTCTCCAAGTTGTGTTCATTATAAATGTTTAATCTTAAAACAAATTTCAAATTAAATACAAAATTCAAATTATTTTTCTAATTTTAATTTTAATTTAAATTTTTATTTTATAGGTACATAGGTATATTAAAACTTAATATCCCGATAGCCCAAGGAACGGTTAGCACTCCGAAACACGTCGCATAGTTATATTTAAAATCAAAAGTTGTGATATGAAGTTTTTATATATAAAATTAAAATAAAAATTATAATAAAAAATTCAAATAAATTAGGAAATGATTTTTGGGTATATTCTAAGAACAAAATCGTTGCACAGTAATGGTCTATCTCTAATTGCTACATCTTTTATCGGGGATTTAAGAAAAGGCTTACTTTGGTGTACCCTTAGCCATGATAACAAAAATTTCTCTGTTAATACTAATGATAGAAACTTCGTTTAGGCTTTTATTTGTAGAGGAAATACCAGCCTTTGTAATTGCGTTTAAATAAATTTGATTTCGTTTTTGAGTCTTCAGATATCCTGTTTGTAGCCTGTATTATTTTTCTTTTTGACTTTTAGGTCAATTTTATCCAGAAAATAGGCTTTTTCTTTTTTAGCTCAGAAAAGAGTTCTGAACAGAGTCCGAGCATATCGAGAATGCTCTGAACATCCTCTAAATTAAGCGTGATCTGACTTCTGAGCGCTCAGAATGTCAGAATTATTTTCGAAACACACCTGAACACTTTGCTGTCACTATTTTATCTTACTGAAGAAATTAAAAGGACAGTCATGTTTCTCGTCCAGTTCAAGCCTCCTGAAATAAGACCAAGCCTTAACAAAATTTTGCTCTTTCTGAGGATTAAGTACCTACTAACTGACTGCTTAACTGACTATTGAAAAATTGGCCCTTAGGTCTAATTTATTCAATCGACATTAAATTTAAACCCATCATTAAAAAAATGGATTGTTTAAAATGTTCATACAAATTTGATTAATTTCCAATTTTGTATAGCAAATTTAAATTTAATGTAGAGTGAATAAGTTAGGACCTAATTTATAATAAAATAATTAAATATAGTAACATTGTGGTATTTTTCCTTTTGTTTTTAAAGGGGCCGAAATAAGGTGACAGACAAAAAATAATGTTTCCTATCTTCGGCCGAGGTGGACGAATATAAGCAACAGAGGTTTTTTGTGTGTCCTATTGCCGACCCGCTTAAAAAAATAGTAAAAATTACTTTTTGTGCGCTTTTTAAAGTAGATTTGACTAAAATATAACATAATAAACAAATATAAATGCATAAAAGACATTTACTTCCAAATATTTCAAAACAAACGCTTATTTTGGAACAATGTCCAACTAACGTTTTTGACAACAAAACTTAATAAAATCGTGTGCCGGCGAGATCGCACAACTACAGATGTAAAAACTGAGCTAGTATAATTGTATAATGGAACGAAAAACGTTGCAATTAGTAGGAGAGAGATGACAGACCCTTTAAAAACTCTAACCACAGATGTATCACTACTATTTCACTAATTACGAGCCATTTTTTGGTAGGCGGCCGGCTACTGGAGACGGCCGGAATTAGGCAACTCTACCCTATATAGCCAAGTTTATAAATTCCAAAAACCTGTGCTCGCTGCAGGAAAAATGCAACAGTGAAAAAAACGCTAAAATCACCCCTTTTTTCCGACATTTTCCTTTATAACTTTGGAAATATGCAACTTAGGAAAAAACCGTCCACTATAAACTTGTTTTTTATAAAATTTTCTACAAAACAATATCAATTTTAAATGCATGTTATATTTGTGTTGCTATCTTACTATGAATTAAAAAAAAATCTGAAAAACTAAGTAAATTTGAAGCATTCAAAAAATAGGTCAAATATTGTCCAAATCTTCTAAAAATTTGGAATCAAATAGTCTAGACTCTAGAGTACTACAAGACGAAATTCGATCCAAATCGGTGAAATAGTTTTGGCAAGAAATATGATGTTGACTAAGTGCAACACAATTATGATGCAAACATACGTACGTACTTAGAACCATAAAATCATAAAATATAGTTATAATATTTACATCTTTTTTAAGCCAAGTGAACAGTTTTCGGAACTTTTAAATTCAGTACCAAAGTTGCTTAAAAAAAGATATAAATATTATAACTATATTTTATGATAATAATTATTCCCTGTTCGTGACTAAGCAGCATATGGGGTCAACTCATTGAAAGGCAATAATCTAAAACTAAGCATTTACATTTAACTTGTTTTGTAGGTTAGAATTATTTAAAATATTTTTAAATATTATTCAAAATATAATAAATTTAGTTTGAAATATTTATTATTATTAAAACTTTTGATTTAAAAAAAACGTCTTTTTCAAGACATTTCTTAATATTAAAAAGAATAATAGTTGCACTCAAAAACCAAAACACAACCAAAAGAGGATTAAACCTTTTGGAAGTACATATTTTATAATTTTTAAAAATTGAAGCTATAAAATATTAATAACTATGTTTTTGAGACCTGAAGAAAAACGTAACCACGTTTGAAACGACGTCTGAATTAGATACTTAGATACAAATATAGACCTAAAGCATAAACATTATATTTTATGATAGTTAAGGGTTCAAAGTACGTGTACAAAAATCAGTGCCAACTTAAGTGTCCTACTTTGACCACAACAAAGTCGGCGAAAATATTTTTTTCCGTCGAACGACGCGACGAAGCGAATTTATGTATCGATAAATTTTTAAACTTTTATTCTGTACCTATAATTTATTAACGTTTTTTTATTAATTGTCGTTATCAATAAAATTAAAAAAAAAAAGTATTATTTTTTTTTTTTTATTTTAACCTTCCCCAGACCACGTAGCTAAACCAATACTAAGGACCAGGAATCGCCACTGGTCAATACATGCACACAGGAATGGTTGCGAGTTGTTAATCACTAGGTCCTGGGTTCTTCACGAGCCGTTGGGCCACCCAATTTATTAAATTTATTTAAAGGAATTAGTTTGGGGCTAAAGCCTGAAGGGCTGAAGGTTTAGAAAATTTTGTAGTGACGTAGAACAGTTTAGCACAAAGAGTTTCTTACTCATGAACGTAAGAAACCTGCACTTTTGTGATCTTTTCTTTTCTGTTTAGAACAGACATTTTATAAAATACAATTATTAAAGATTAAAAAAAAAAAACAGTTCAAACTCACTCAAATTAAATGTTTTTTTCATTTAAGAATTCTCTTAACTATCCAACCATTTATCGCAATTAAATCTTTTTATTTCAACCAAAAACAATTAGGTACATATCCGTTCAAAATGATATAGTATACAAATCAAATTGAACCCTTTCACAAAATAAAGTGGACATATCAAATTAACGATGTCTACATTAGATATAGATTTTATTATTATTTACAGAGCTACTTTGCATTTTAATTCTTTCTTTAGATTCAAGAGCGAGGGTGAACGATAACGAAACCATTCAAAGACCGGTCATTGTCCAATTTGTAAACAGTAAAATAAATATACATAAATATGTAGATACGCATAATGTTTATGAGAACAAGGCCGACTTTTAATTTGTCCAAATCCCGTTTAAAAATTCACCAAAGCAGAGAATGTATCTTCTCATCCTTTTTGGTTGCTTTTCGAAGATACAAGAAAATGATATAAAAATATAGTGAGACTACGAGTCTCTTGATTTAGTTCATGATTTTGTTTTAGGTAGCAAATCTTTTTATTTGTTAAGATCTATAACTTTTGTATTTAATTTTGCTTTTATGTATTTGTTGAAGTAAAACTAGATAGCTCTCATTTCAAAAGTAATAGTCCTAGAACCATCTAGTCTTCAGTGTTTGACTGAGAATCGATAAGAGTTCAATTTTTAAAATAAAAATTGTACTTAATTAGCTACAATTAAAAAAAATAGTTTTAAAGGAGAATGGACATTTAAGTCTATTCCAATCTATCCATTTGCCCACGAATGAGGTAATATGTATATTGTTGGAAAGCTTAGCCCTAGTTCATCATTTTTTTGTGTGGACACAAAGCTCTAAACCATGGGGTAAGGCAGTATGTGGCAACAAAGATTGCAATTAGATCAAACATGAATTGCAATAGTGTTCCATTGAAATGCCAGTATCACTTTCGATGAACTGAATAGACCCACAAATACAGGAAATTTTATACCAATGGCTAATAATAGTGAATAACATTATGGTTGGCGAATAATTTCCTTAACAGTATGAAAATTCTCCTTTTTGTATTCGATTTAGGGCCAATTTTTCAATAGTCAGATAAGCAGTCAGTTAGTGTTTAATCCTCAGATAGACCAAAAATCTATTTTACAGTGGGCAGATATAACTTATTCCTAGCAATAGGAACAGTGAATTTATCTGCTCATTGAGAATTCAGATAAAGTTATTCATAGAAATAAATATTTTCAAAGTCAAACATTACTGTTTGTCAACATTGCTTTGAAATAAACGTTAAATAAAATTAATTTAGAAATGTTCGATATACAAAAACAAAAATATCAAAAACATACCTATACAAACATAAATGAAAGTGACATTCAACTTATAATATTCTATAGATTATTATTGTTTCTCAATTAAAAAATTCAATTTTGCTATCCGATTGTTATAGAGTAAGAGCCCAGGGCCGCCAGACATACGTCATTTTATCAAAGCTAAGATTTTTTCTGCGAACAGGTACTATGGTAGCTAAGAACAAATGGATACTAATAATCTTCAATCCGGGTGCAATTAAGTGGTAGCGAGTGTTAAAATTGCATACAAATTTTGCAACATTGTGTTATTTTGATTGTGTTTTATTAGGCTCTTTTGGTCTTTTTGATTTTGGAATGCGAATAAAAACACTTATTCCATTCTTATACCCAACGTTTCGTAAGTATTCCTTACTTCTTCAGGGGTTTATTTTATTTATTCCAGTTTTGTATTAAATCATACTATATATCTTAAATAATTCCCATAATTGCATCAACCCGACGGCACTGACACAAAAATTGAAAATAAATTAACAAATATAGGTACGAAATAAACAGAAAAAACTATTCAATTAAACGAGAAATGACATAAAGGTTATCACAGATTATCAGGTACTTTTGTTATTAGTTTGACAGATTTTAAGTGTCTGGCTTACGTTAGGTCCCACTGTTGATGTCTGGAAAGTGTCAAATAAATTAAATGACACCATCCCCTAACACATATCAAAAATTCATCTTTGATAAAATAACGCAATGTTGCAACATTTGTATGCAACTTTAACACTCGCTACCACTTAATTGCACCCGGATTGAAGATTGTTAGTATCCATTTGTTCTTAGCTACCATAGTATCTGTTCGCAGAAAAAATGTTTGCTTTGATAAAATGACGCATGTCTGGCGGCCCTGGGCTCTTTGTCTATTAAAGAG
The DNA here is from genome assembly GCA_949320155.1 of Melangyna quadrimaculata. NCBI lineage: Eukaryota > Metazoa > Arthropoda > Insecta > Diptera > Syrphidae > Melangyna > Melangyna quadrimaculata. The sequence continues at coordinate 371,401,692 of OX439483.1, forward strand.
CCAAATAACTTTATTCTTCCAGTAAACAACTGACTCTTTAACTGACTATTGAAAAATCGGCTCTTAGCGAATTAAATGAATGGGAATAATGGTCCTTCTAGTGCCACAAATGACATATACATACATAGATACAACGTTGGAAAGCTTAATTAAAAAGCGTCGTTGGTTACGTTGTTACACTCCATAGTACCTAATCATTTTAAAGGTCTTGTTTCCATTATCCTTTGTTTTTTATTTTCAAAATTTGTAGTTCGAAAATTAACTCCTCAAGAACTTTTGAATATACAAATTTTACTTATTTTACTTTATTTTTAGGACAATAATGTCTGGCTCTACGAAAATTTATAACATGACATTTGAGTGTTACCATTGTTTTTTAATATTTTTTTTTTCAGTTTTAAGTCAATTTTGTAGAAAATTACCCCTCCTACTGAAATGGGAAAAAGAGACCCCTCCCTTACGATTTTAACTGTCTCGACCTAACCTACACGCTCTAGATTTTTGTCACACCGCACCGTGTATATAAACATAAGCGAGTTCATTAGCGTGGGTCGAATTGAAAAAGTGGCTTTTTTGATTTTGATGAAAAATTGGTTCAATGTGGCTCAAATCAAATTCTGTAAAATAAATTTGTCTCATAATTTGAACTTTTTTTTTATTTTTTTTTTCATCAAATTGTTTGGGGAAAAAGTGAGAACAACGTTGGAAGTGCATAACTTCCTAACCGATGAACATGGAAGAAATTGGACATGTTTAAATATAAAATTTAATTTTATAAAATAAAAGTCATACCTATCGCCAGTTGCAACAAAATGTCCTAAAGCTAAAAGCGATAAATTAATCTGGGTTGCACCAAACATCTTCACAGATTTTTTTTAGCTAAAATGGAGTTTGTTTACCATCCCTGCATTTTATCACCTGCTTTCAAAACTGGGTCTCCGTTCTTTAACAATATTTGTTTTCATTTATAATGTTGTATGGAGTTGTTTTTCACTACTATTTAATATCAACCTATTTAATATTCACCTTTCCACTCTTTTTGTTTCTGGGTTCCGCCAAATGTAATTGGTTTTAAAAATTAACTGGAGGAAAATAGAACTTGAGTCTATTGGGCTTTTAAAATTAAAAGTTGTCGGAGCAACCGATAAATGTAATTTTTCGGAACCTTTCCGTCCTCCACTTTGTTTTAGCTGCTGAGACTTACTGACATAGACTAATGCCGGATTTACACGAATGACAAAAGTGTCATATAATCTGTCATTATAATGACAAAATAATGACAAAATCAATTAATTTATGACATGCATTTTAACAAAGACAAAATAATGACTGTTTTAGATAATGACAATTTTGTCATAAAAGAATGAGCAAGTTCATTCTTTCTTCCGGTTTGTCATAATTTTGAAAATGGTGTCATTGTGCGTTTACACGATGCCATTTTTATGACAATTTTTATGACTTGTTTAGTATTTCATTATTTTTATGACAAAAATTATGACAAATATGAAAACCATTTACACGAAATGACAAAAATAATGACATTTTGTCATTCGTGTAAATCCGGAATAACAGACATATAAAGAAAGATACTTTTAAATATACTTAAATAGTTGGATTTAAAATTTTAATTATGTCCATCTTGCATTTCATCTGATTCGGAGTGTAAATACTGTCTTTTATTGAATTGCGACGATGTCGAGCGACAAACAATCTATTTGTAGTATGATTTGCATTTGAAATTGTCCCACTTATTACGTATTCGTCCCATGATGGTCACAGCGACTTTTCAAAATCGACCCAACCCTTGTCAACTTGAGTTTTTCTTTTATTGAGAGCAACCCTTTACTTTTTTAGGAATACAAATAAGAACGAGCAATCGGAGAGGTATAATGTAACATCGCAGTTAGTTCTATATGTGGACCCAATCTTTACCCGTATACCTATACCTACTCCACCAGGTTATAAACGAAAATACGATAGGTAGGTGGAGGAATATACTCAGAATTTATATAACTCAATTGGTCATTAATTTTCTCCATGCAACCATACACAAAATATCCTTTTCATCAAAAAGTTTTTTTTTTTAGATTCTCGCTCCTGCCCCTCTCCATATATGAAGGAAAACAAAGTCAAGGGTCGATAGTTAAAGTTTTGCAAAGAAATAATATAATTTGGGATTTTGGTTCGAAATCGAGTTATTGCCTTCTCACATCATCATGTCAGATGTTCATCATTATCGAAGGAACCCCTCATATAGATTGGACACACACATACACACATACATTTACTCGTCCAACAACATAAAATTTCTATGAAATTAGAGAAACTTTGACCATTCGAAGTTACTTTTTTGTTCAATTCGGTACTTCTTTTTGACATTTTGAAGAAGAAGTGTGAGGAGGAGCAGGGGGGAAGAAAACTTTTTCAAATGTTATGGCATTAGTTTCATTTTCGGGTAGAAAGTCCTAGAAGAACTATACTCTACTGAAGGATCTTTGAGCTAGCCCTCATTGTCATCGATGAAAATTGGAGTACAGTCATATGCCAAAGACAAACTGTCTGCACCCCTACTTGGTTTCGTCGAGTGAGTTTATTAAAACGATAGACGTTACATTGGACGACTTGGACTTTTAAAAAAGTTAACAAACGCGATTATTTGATCCTGCTCCGTTATGGGTTAGTTATTTTTTGGAACAATTTCACCAATTATTTCAATTTTTATTACTTTTCTTTAATAATGGGAGAAATATCTACCAAAGGAAAGTGGGGGTATATAGGGAGACATTTTAATTTATTATCTTGCTGGTCATGGTCAGTGAGTTAAAAGTCACAAAATGAAGCTTTGTGGGAGACAGTATATTGTAACGTAATAAGGATAACTTATATTTGAAAATTCCCCCCTCAATGTTTAAGAATATTCATTTCTGAGTTATGTTCATTTATTTAAATGTATACAATCATTCAGTCGATTATGAAAAAGAAAAAACAAATTCCTTTTTTTAAGAGAAAACTTTTATTGCGAGCTACCGTCTCCGGAACATTTGCAAACCAATTGAAAATCAAGGCAAATCGTTCACTATACTGATGCTGATTTCGATTCAAGAATTATATTTATGCGTATATAAACAACATACTACATATAGATACAACACACGCAATATAGGTACCTATCCCAATATAAAATAATACGACACTTTCAGTTTAGCTTCTACTACATATATTTGTAGATTTATTTCTATAACCAAAAAAAAAAAAAAAAAACTTTTTCCATAAAAATGCAAATTATTTTTTTCCGGAAGTTCTTTTTGGCATTTTTGATGCGTATCCATTGGAAAACGAATGCTTTTTGTAACTTGGTCATTATTCAGAAGTGATAAAAAGAATCATAATTCTCTTCTGGACAAAACATCATAAAAAAAACAACAAGAAAGTTAGAAAATCATTTTTTTAAAGTAGCTAACAAATGGTATTCGAAATGGATAGGGATGTTATTTTTTGGAAGTTTATTTTTCGTGCGAATGTGAGTTTGAAATACTTTTTCGGATATTTTGTCCATTTTTATATTTATGAGATATACATATTTTTTTTTGTTTGATATTAACATACATAGTTGCTTTGGATTGTGTTGGCGTTTTCATTAAGTTATGTATTGACAGAATAATTGGGAAAACAACTTTGGATTGTTGGGTGAAGATGTGAAGTTTTTTTTTTTTAATTTAGAATTTAGGTACCGATGTTGGTGTGTTGTTAGTGGGAAAAGAAAATGATAGGATATTATGTACATTTTAAATGACGTCAGGTACCTTATGAGATAGAAAATATATTCAGGATAATAATTTAAACATTTTTACATGTCTGTTAACGGTTTACTAAACATATTAAAAGTCACATCGGGCGCCCCCTTCATTATAAGGACTGGTTGTAGTTACTTTTTTGTTCGTAGGAGGGTTGCGCTTTTGAAGTTTGACTTTTATTTGTAAGCAATTATGAGAAAGTACGTATTTGTTAAGGAAACGCTTTTCTGTAGTTTTCTGAGTTTGTAAGTTATTCTTTTTAGTTTTAAAATTATTTAATTTTTACAAAAACTGTTCATTAAAATACCTTTATTTAAAAAGAAATTTAAAAAAGAGTTTCTGGGTGTGCAAACAGTTATAACAAGGCACTGGAACTGTTGTCGTTGTTTTTTAATAATTTTTTTTTGTTTTAAGTATTTTTCTTACAAAATTGGACCTCCAGCTTAGACGCAGGGGAATATACCACCCTACTGAATTTTTTTCTTGTCTTGACGAAACCTACACGCTCAAGGTTTTTGTCACACCTTATGTGAATCACTCTGTATATCGTTTCTGTATTGGCGGAAGCATTTAAGTTTTTGGTACAAACTCACATAGTTGTTATAGAATTTTGATGATTTTTTGTAGTTTTGACTTTTTAATTTACATGTATCCAGTGGCGGATCCAGGTGGGTAGCTATAGGGGATAAATCCCGCCACAACCGATTCCTAAAATTCATTGAAATATAGAAAGCAATAATTTACAACGTGCGGAGTTTTATATTCGTATCAAGTATTGATGAGCTGTTAAATTTTATGGGAATCAGACAAAATACCGAGATTGGGGCTGAACAATTTACCTACATGTTATGTAATTTTTTTTTCTAAGCTCCAAAAGAATTAGGTTGGTGCTAAAGTCTTAAGGGAATTTGAGCAAAAGCAAGTTCGAGGCTACGAATAATGGGCATGGTTAATGCAAAGTCAATTATTCCATAAAAACAAAGCCTAGAAAATTGGGATGAAAAAAACCAGTTCGGGGATAAGGCCTGACAAGAAGGAATTGGACAAAAAACATGGTCGCAAAAACTTAACCTATTCCAGAGAGTTTTTGGGGCTTAACTCTAGGGACTGTCAAAGTACGAATTTGGGGCTAAAGCTTGAAGAGATAATTCAAAAAACGGGTTCGTGGCTGAAAAATTGGCATGTCGAATGCAGCAACAATTTACCCTAAAAAAAACTCAGCTTATTTAACAAAAAATGCACTCAGATAATCATGCAGGAGCAAATGAATATTTGCAATCCCTTTAGACTCTAGATCTAGAGTGACGTGAAAATTGATCGACATATTTTTTGAACAAGAATATAAAGTTTACGCAGCGTGCAAACGAAAATTCATTCACGCTTGCAGAGTCAGGCCAGTATGCAATTTCTTCGAGCAGCTTTTTCTTATGTTCGTCTTGAAGTTTTGGCAAAATTTTGTTTTCTGTGTTTTTCAGTGACAGTTCGAACAAAACAGACACCTACTCTATTAGTTGATTTGGCTAGTTCAACAATTAGGTAACTTGATGATATTTTTAGCAGCAATTACATTTCCGAAGGCTTTTCCAATTCAATCAATTGATCAAATGCAATCAAACTTGGAATAACAACTTAAAATTATGATGGATGAATTAAAAATGTCTTCATTGACGATAACTGTTTTTATTTTGGGTGTTATCGCGAGTAAAATCTCTCTGGGAACGTTATTTTATTAATGATGATCGAAAGTTTCCCTCGGAAATTGTTGGTATCGAAGTTGAAATAATTTGCGCGTTAGCCTTAAGTTACGCCTTTGAACAAGGAATAAAGTGTGTAGATATCTCAAATTGGATTCAGTTTCTGGCTTTTCGATTTCAATCATTTTCAAACAGTTGCTTGCAGGCTTTTGGAACGTGGTGTTTTAAACCCCCACTAACGTTTTCTTTAAAACCCGTTAGAAAGGCGTCAGCCCCAGACAAAATTGTTAATGGAAAATCATTAAAATCACAAACATTAATTACTTTAAGGACTACCTTCTGTGGGCTTCGCTAATTTTGAATTGAAAGACAATTTGCCCTAATACTAATAATCAAATTTAGTAACGACTTGAATATTTAAGGGAAATAGACCTTAATTGTATGGTCTATAAAAAAAAAACCATACATGTTATGTTTCATATTTTGTAGTCCATACCATGTAATATTTATTATTTAGGATCCACCTTAATATTTAAGTCATACTATGACTATTTTCATTATTTAGAGCCCATACAATTATGGTCCATTTTACTTAAATATTTAAGTCGTTACTAAATTTGATTATTATTAGGGCCCAATACCTCTGCAGTTGACAGCCGAATAGTCTCACTTAGTTCCCCATATATGGTGAAATCCAAGATGGCCGCAGTTTAACCAAGTTGGTAATCTAAGCCCACCCCACCGCGGATGTCTTGTGAACTTAAGTATATTTAGTTAAGATTATTGTTATGAACATGTTTCACCAAATTTCAGGAGGTTTATAATTTTGTCCGGGTAAAAACATGTCATATTTAAATATATTTAAAATTAAAGTAAATTATTAATTATGAAAATTCTGTATTACTTCAACTTTTCTCACTTTCATCAAAGTTCACAATTATTTTTCATACTTTCAGGCACAGCAAAGTCTTTGATTACCATTTTTCGGAAAAATAATGTTGTAAAATTGAATAACAATTAAATAGCGTTTTAAAAAATTTTAAATTTAAACAATGCCTAAATATCCATCCTTTTTTTTTGAATAATAAATAATTTTCGGTCGTTGAAAACGAAAATAGCATTCATTTTATTTCTAAGGAAGCCTTTCATAACAAAATTAATTTCTCAAAAAAGAACGTTACGGAATCTGTAGGCACCTACTATAAACTTCCCTTTCAACACTATTTTCTAAACTTTTTCTCTCCACTTGGAAAAATCGCTAAGCAGTCTTCTATTGGCCCTAAATAGTTTACGAACTTTTTCAACTTAGTCTTACTTTGAAAATAAAAACATGTTGAAAAAATCTTTTTATGTTGGTTTTCCTAACCATTTGTTTGTGAAATAAAAAATTTGGAGAGATTACCTAAAGATAAGTACATACAAATTAAATATCTTCAGCTTAGTTTTCGATTTACTAAAAATATTGAAAAGTGACCAGTTTCACCATTCTCTCAGAAATACATGGGTGAATTTCGTGTTTTAAGCAAATTTAGGTTCCACACAAACATATTCAATAATAAAAACCTTTCAACGCAATTATTCCTTTCATATTCCGGTATATTCAATAGCCTTTAAGTATTGTATACATATTAATACAATTTATTCTGAATAAACAAAAATTGTATCAATTCCAACAATCAAAAAATTAATTTGTAATAATTTACCTGTGTGTGTATACTGACATTTAATGTTCATTAATTCATTGGTTCACCTCTATGTAAACACAGAATTAATTCGAATTAAATGTATGTGTGAGTAAATTAACGCAATTATTATTCTCGTTTTATTCAATTACCCTTTGTTAATACCTGGTTAGTAAAATAATATGTCAAACATTATTTCACTTTAAATTAAACTGTGTGCATACTGTATATGTAGCTGAAGAATTTGGCTCAACTGACTTGCAAATGATCAAAATTAATAAATACTGAGATTTAAACCAATTGAATTAAAAATAAAATGTGAAATATGTTCAATTATTCGGAATTAGGGAGTATGGAATTCCTTTTGATTTCAAAATAATTTTCTAGTATTTTGTAATTTGCATTCGATATACAAAGAATGTTAGCTATATGTACTTATGTTTATTTGAATGAATATGTACGTTTAAAATGTAAAATGTAAACTTTACATTATTACAATAATGTAGATGAAGAAATTTAAATTAAAAATCTTACATTGTTACATTTTATTTCCTGATTTTTCATGATCATCCGATTTTTTAAATTAAAGTTACATAATTCTTGTGGGTTAGGTCAGTCTTTGATTATTTAAAAAAAAAATCAAGAGAGGTTTATATCGTACGTACTTACAAAATTTTATTTAGAAAATATGTAACTATTAAAAATTAAGATAATTTTAAATACCAAATTTTAAATTACATCTTTAATGAGTATTTATAAATATTTAAAGAAAAACATTTTAAACCAAAGGTCTAAAGAAGGTCGTAGGCACGATCGAAACTTCAGTTGATTTTTTTTTTTTAAATGATCAGAAACTTACATAATATGTATCTACATAAATCCCACAGTTGTAAGTAACATTAGTACTTAAAAATAGAAAGAATCAATATTTTCAACCGTGTCGCATTATATTAATAGACACAGTAGTGGCCTTGGGCATAAGTTAAGCAGGGCTCCGCACCCCGAAATTTAGGGGCCCCCTAAACAACAAAATAATTGGATGTAGATGCTAACAGATAGATTCACATGTTCAAAGCTAAAAGGCTTTTCAAAATGCTAAAGCATGACTCTGTAAGTATTACCGTTATTTTTTAATATTTTGTTTTCTGTTTTAAGTTTTTTAAATTTTTAAATTGACCCTCCTGCCTAAAAGGGGGGAAATAGACCCCACTCCCATACCATTTTCTTGGCCACGACTGGATCGCACAAACTTGCTCTCGTAAATTACAACTTTAACGTAGCTACCAATTGATGATGTACATATATGTATTGGTTCCATAATATTTATGATATCATTAAAAAAAAGTTAAAACAAAAAAAAATTAAAATAAATTATTACTATAAATTTGTTATTTTAATGGCCAAAAAAGTTAGAGCGCAAATTATATATTAAATTATTTATTAAATTATATATATACAATTTTGTGCACATTTTCAAAAATAAAATCAAGTGTAGCTGTTAACGCGAAATTTGAAAACTAAAAAAACGGTTCTGTGGCAGGTAATATTAATAACCGTCATTGGACATTTTTTTTTATTAAAATATTGACCATACTCTATAGTAACTCATAATTTGTTTTATTAAAATCGTTAGAGCCGTTTTTGAAATATGTAAATAAATTTTTGTATATTGGTTAATTTTCATTAAAACACATTTTTAGTACATTTTTTTAGTATTTTGCAATACTTCTTACACACAAATTTAAGTTATAAATTTCTATCTAAATTTCGTGTATCACTTATTATGAACTATTAAGGTTTGCTCAATTTTGAAACCTCTAAATTTGTCTAAATGTAGTTTTTTTTGTGATTTATTTATTAAATTATTCCTACTTTTTTTCCCGTTAGATTTAGAAATACAAAATTATTCACATATTTATAGGCAGGTACCGTTATTCTTGGAGCTAAATAAAATTCTATTTCCCCTCTGGCGAATCTCCTTAATCTTTTAAAAGCTTGAAAAAAATCCTGTTTCAGTGGTTTAGGCTGCAGTTCGAGGTGCAAACAGACAGACAGAATTGCCGGACCCAGCTTTTTCGTGTTCTTTATCGTCGTAATGTTGGGGAAAATTGTTATCTCGAGTTCGATTTTTTTCACGAATCCAAAACTTGCCCTATATTCCCTAATCGTAAGTAAAAATCAGAACTACATAACGCTTTGCGATTTTAGCCTTTTCTGCAATTATTGACTGGGAAGAAATCTCAGCCAGAAAAAAACTCGAAAACTAAGCCGAATTCAATAATTTTACTTAAACAGCAAAGATATAGGAAACAAATATTCAAAGAAAAAGAAGAAGAGGCTCAAAGCTTTAGTAGGCTGGATGATGGAAAAAGATATATAAGATATGTAAACCTAAATATTTTAAGAATGGGTTTATGATTTTTTTTTCTAATATTAGTTTTGATTTATACAAATAAATAGTTAAATTTGACGTATCAAGAACTTTTAAAATATTCTTATAAAAGATTTTCAATTTATTTTTTGAAAATTTATACACATTGATTTTTGTTTGACATTTTCTAGAGCACTTGGTAAAATCATGTTCCTAAAAACAAAGTATACTCTATATCTTATCTTAACTAATATATAAAAGTCTTTTTTTTGTTTTCTTGTCAGTTTGGCTGTCTAAACTAATAACAAAACAATCAAAATACTAACGTTTTTTTATGGCATCAACAATGTCTATCCCCCTGGTATCCGATAGATAGCTTCTAAAAAAAAAAAATTTAATTTTGTTTGAAATCTTTAACAATAATAAAAAAATGTTGCCTATATGAAATTTGTTTTTTTGATTTTGTATTAATATCTTTTTAATTAACAGTCGTAGAGGTTTGCAATGTACGAATGAATTATAGCTGTATGTCCTAGAAACTTGTTTAAAAAAAATTATATTCCTATTGTACCGTTGAGCTGAGAAATTCACAATATAATATTGTTCACACATATTACTTAATAACATGTGGGTGTGTGCATGTATTGATTTAATTTTTTCTTATGTTTAATCTTAATAGAATAGCCATTAATTTGATACCTCACTTTTTAATCTACCTCCTATATTAGCGGCACAATTGATTTTTTTTAAATGCATAAAAAATCGAATACAATCCATAGAAATGCTCCGCTTTGTTCATTGTCAACAATCGTCTACCAGTGGTGAGCACCGTTATCTAAATTGAATTTCTAATTGGAGTTCATTTAATATAAAAAATCATAACTTCATTTCTACTCAGACGATTAATAATGTTTTGATCTCAGAATTTAGCTATGAGATGTGGCTAAATTTGTGTATAAAAATTATTGAGGGGGGATACAAAATTTAATACTAAAAGGGTGTGTAAATGACCCGTCAAATTTATATTACATATATTAAATTCAAAACTTGATGAAATTTTTTTTTATTTCAAAAAGCTTATGATGCACGTTTATAGGTGTAACCTTCTTCTATAAATATGTGAATAATTTTGTATTTCTAAATCTAACGGGAAAAAAAGTAGGAATAATTTAATAAATAAATCACAAAAAAAACTACATTTAGACAAATTTAGAGGTTTCAAAATTGAGCAAACCTTAATAGTTCATAATAAGTGATACACGAAATTTAGATAGAAATTTATAACTTAAATTTGTGTGTAAGAATTATTGCAAAATATTAAAAAAATGTACTAAAAATGTGTTTTAATGAAAATTCAACTTATTTTTTCCTACTTTAAATACAAAAGTTAATCAAAAATTTATAAATTAAAAAAAAACAAAGGATGCACATTTATAGGTGTAACTTTCTTCTACAAAAATGCGATTATTTTGTATTTGCAAATCTAACGGGAAAAAAGTAGGGGCAATTTAATAAAATAAATCACAAAAACGCCAAATTAAGAGGTTTCAAACTTGAGTAATACTTAATAACAAATGATACATGAATTTGAGGTAAAAATTTATAATATAAATTTCTGTGTTAAAATGTTTGCAAAATCGTAAGAAAATTCATACTAAAAATGTGATTTAGTGAAAAATCAATTCAATTTTTGGTACTTTAAATGCAAGAGTTAATACAAAATTGATACATTTTGTAAAACAAAACGAACGAAAACGAAATAAATATTAAGTGATCATTTCATCAAAAGCCACTCCAGAATTAGCTTTATTGATTTATTTACCAAAAAATATGCAAAATGGATTATGGATACAAACCATAACTGTGCGTTGCTACAAGCTTCACAAAATAATTTCAAATATTAAAATTTTACAATAGAAATATCTTTTACAGATAAAATCCAGAAATAATTTTAAATTGACAATTTATCTGCATAAAATGCGATATAAATCAGAAAGTACTTATCCGAATTTCAAAATTTAGATGTCTTTGGAAAGGTCGTTGTCTCAAAATACACACACAAATATTAATAGACAACCATACAATTTAAAAGACTAATACGCTTAAACAGATGGCAGGATTATGAACATATCCAGAAAAAATCCAATGGAGTCCAAAAAATCTATGTCCGTGCAGCGACATGGCGAAAAATATAACTTTTTGAACAAGACATGAGCGTTGTACAAAGCTTAGCTATGAGATTTGACGTTTCAAGTGCGTATTAGTGTTTTGGCTGGTTTTTGTTGAATGTGTAAGTGAATATTAGAATGTTGGGAAATATAATAAGTAGTGATGGAAGGCTAATGAATGGCATGATATAATTCTCAAGCAAGTAAAAATGCGCTGGTTGTTGATTGGATTGGGGTGGAAGGTAAAACCTTAACCAATCATGTTTGACTTACATGGTCGGTGAAAATTTAGTTATGTTGAAATCAACACGGCGAATACTTTCACAATCTCCCAAATCATTGAGAAACATTCGCTCCGTAGAGTAAATCATTCACAATGATAACAAAAATGGTTACAGCAATGCTATAAGAGCAAAAACTGCCGTATTACAGCTCCTCTCTTCTGTGCGTTGCAGGTCGTGTGTCAAAATCTAAGGGCACCAATCGATTAAGGAGGGTGTTATTACCTAATGTCTCGGCCAGCACTTTAGCACCAACAGAAAATAAGAAATTTCACTTTTCAATTTGACAGGTGTCGAAATGTTAATGATTAAGTCCAGTGGAAATCAAAAAAATCGCACTTGAAAGTGATGGTGGTGAAATGTCAAAAATCTGAAAAATTACACCTTTTGCTTTGACAGTTGATAGTTGGGGCGAGATAACAAACTATACAAATTTTTCAAATATTTTCTTACAAGTCGGTGTCTTAAGCATGGATATTTAGAAGTACGTGAATATATAGTTAAACTTTTATATTAATAATAATTAACACTTGCACAATATTTCTATCCTTTGAAAATTGAGAGCATGAATGACGTTGAACATTTATTGATGTCGGGAATAAGTTTTCCTGGGGAATTGGGCGGCCAATTCATCGAATTTATTTCAAAGATATTTACGATAGCAGAAATATTTTCAAGGAAAACTATTTTCCACGGGAAATTTTTTTTTCAATATTTGTAAACAAACTATCCTTTAACAAAAGGGACCCGGCCAACGCCGGGTGTTTCCGCTAGTATAGTATATATACCTACGATACAAAATTGAAAACCGGTTTAGAAAAGTTTTATTTTTCTCGAAAACGGCTACTTAAATTTTGATAAAAGTATGAGGGAATTCTTTAATTAGCGTATAGAATAGAAAAATAACGGTACATATAAATATTAAAAGGCCGTTAAGAAAAAATTTTTTTTTTGAAACGGCTCCAAGATAACAAGATGTGCATTTACTATTTAAGGTATGGTGAATATTTTGATGAAACAAAATTTTACCAATAACGGTTAATAACGGTTCCTGTCATGGAACACATTTTTTTGTTTTCGAATTTCTCGTTGATGGCTGCTCCGATTTCAACCAACATTTTTATGCAAGAGCTCCTTCACAATTAAAATAATTTTGCATACAAATTTTCAACAAAACAATTTTTTGTATTTTAAAAAAAAATATTAATTTTTTTTCGAAAATTCATTATCTTGAAAACGGGCTAATGAAAATTTGTTTTATTTTCTGGAAAATGTACTTTATTTAATTTTAATGTTGGCATACTAAATTTTATTTTTGAAAATGATCCAAAAATTTTATAATTCAAATAAAAAGTACAAGTGACCTCAACTCCAGAAATTATTGTGTTTCGCCCAAAGTATAACAGTGAGCTCTTCAGTCAGTCTATTATACCCTACTAAGACACAAATTTTGGTCGATGTTTACCGACTCTTATAAAAATCACAGCAAGAAGATACTGTGAATTTTATTATTCTAGGGGAATTTGTTTAAATTCGTGCACCCAGAAAATAATTATCCGTGGTCAGGTTTTTGTAATAAAGAAAAAGAAATTTAAATATTAAAATATTAAAATTACTTTGGTTTTAAGTGGAGTGAATGAATATAATTCAAATAAAAAGTACAAGTGACCTCAACTCCAGAAATGATTGTGTTTCGCCCAAGGTATAACAGTGGGCTCTTCAGTCAGTCTATTATACCCTGCTAAGACACAAATTTTGGTCGATGTTTACCGACTCTTATAAAAATCACAGCAAGAAGATACTGTGAATTTTATTATTCTAGGGGAATTTGTTTAAATTCGTGGACCCAGAAAATAATTACCCGTGGTCAGGTTTTTGTAATAAAGAAAAAGAAATTTAAATATTAAAATATTAAAATTACTTTGGTTTTAAGTGGGGTGAATGAATATAATTCAAATAAAAAGTACAAGTGACCTCAACTCCAGAAATTATTATGTTTCGTCCAAGGTGTAACAGTGGGCTCTTCAGTCAGTCTATTATACCCTACTAAGTCACAAATTTTGGTCGATGCTTACCGACTCTTATACAAATCACAGCAAGAAGATACTGTGAATTTTATTATTCTAGAGGAATTTGTTTAAATTCGTGGACCCAGAAAATAATTACCCGTGGTCAGGTTTTTGTAATAAAAAAAAAAAGAAATTTAAATATTAAAATATTAAAATTACTTTCGTTTTAAGTGCAGTGAATGAATATAATTCAAATAAAAAGTACAAGTGACCTCAACTCCAGAAATTATTGTGTTTCGCCCAAGGTATTACAGTGGGCTCTTCAGTCAGTCTATTATACCCTACTAAGACACAAATTTTGGTCGATGTTTACCGACTCTTATTTATTTCTTATATATTTTCTGGGTGCACGAATTTAAACAAATTCCCCTAGATTAATAAAATTCACAGTATCTTCTTGCTGAGATTTTTATAAGAGTCGGTAAACATCGACCAAAATTTGTGTCTTAGTAGGGTATAATAGACTGACTGAAGAGCCCACTGTTATACCTTGGGCGAAACACAATCATTTCTGGAGTTGAGGTCACTTGTACTTTTTATTTGAATTATATTCATTCACTCCACTTAAAAGCAAAGTAATTTTAATATTTAAATTTCTTTTTCTTTATTACAAAAACCTGACCACGGGTTATTATTTTCTGGGTCCACGAATTTAAACAAATTCCCCTAGAATAATAAAATTCACAGTATCTTCTTTCTGTGATTTTTATAAGAGTCGGTAAACATCGACCAAAATTTGTGTCTTAGTAGGGTATAATAGACTGACTGAAGAGCCCACTGTTATACCTTGGGCGAAACACAATCATTTCTGGAGTTGAGGTCACTTGTACTTTTTATTTGAATTATATTCATTCACTCCACTTAAAACCAAAGTAATTTTAATATTTTAATATTTAAATTTCTTTTTTTTTATTACAAAAACCTGACCACGGGTAATTATTTTCTGGCACCACGAATTTAAACAAATTCCTCTAGAATAATAAAATTCACAGTATCTTCTTGCAGTGATTTTTATAAGAGTCGGTAAGCATCGACCAAAATTTGTGACTTAGTAGGGTATAATAGACTGACTGAAGAGCCCACTGTTACACCTTGGACGAAACATAATAATTTCTGGAGTTGAGGTCACTTGTACTTTTTATTTGTATTATATTCATTCACTCCACTTAAAACCAAAGTAATTTTAATATTTTAGTATTTAAATTTCTTTTTCTTTATTACAAAAACCTGACCACGGGTAATTATTTTCTGGGTCCACGAATTTAAACAAATTCCCCTAGAATAATAAAATTCACAGTATCTTCTTGCTGTGATTTTTATAAGAGTCGGTAAACATCGACCAAAATTTGTGTCTTAGTAGGGTATAATAGACTGACTGAAGAGCCCACTGTTATACCTTGGGCGAAACACAATCATTTCTGGAGTTGAGGTCACTTGTACTTTTTATTTGAATTATATTCATTCACTCCACTTAAAACCAAAGTAATTTTAATATTTTAATATTTAAATTTCTTTTTTTTTATTACAAAAACCTGACCACGGATAATTATTCTCTGTGTGCACGAATTTAAACAAATTCCCCTAGAATAATAAAATTCACAGTATCTTCTTTCTGTGATTTTTATAAGAGTCGGTAAACATCGACCAAAATTTGTGTCTTAGTAGGGTATAATAGACTGACTGAAGAGCCCACTGTTACACCTTGGGCGAAACATAATAATTTCTGGAGTTGAGGTCACTTGTACTTTTTATTTGAATTATATTCATTCACTCCACTTAAAACCAAAGTAATTTTAATATTTTAATATTTAAATTTCTTTTTCTTTCTTACAAAAACCTGACCATGGGTAATTATTTTCTGGGTCCACGAATTTAAACAAATTCCCCTAGAATAATAAAATTCACAGTATCTTCTTGCTGTGATTTTTATAAGAGTCGGTAAACATCGACCAAAATTTGTGTCTTAGTAGGGTATAATAGACTGACTGAAGAGCCCACTGTTATGCCTTGGGCGAAACACAATCATTTCTGGAGTTGAGTTCACTTGTACTTTTTATTTGAATTATATTCATTCACTCCACTTAAAACCAAAGTAATTTTAATATTTTAATATTTTAATATTTTCTTTATTACAAAAACCTGACCACGGATAATTATTTTCTGGGTGCACGAATTTAAACAAATTCCCCTAGAATAATAAAATTCATATTATCTTCTTGCTGTGATTTTTATAAGAGTCGGTAAACATCGACCAAAATTTGTGTCTTAGTAGGGTATAATAGACTGACTGAAGAGCCCACTGTTACACCTTGGGCGAAACATAATAATTTCTGGAGTTGAGGTCACTTGTACTTTTTATTTGAATTATATTCATTCACTCCACTTAAAACCAAAGTAATTTTAATATTTTAATATTTAAATTTCTTTTTCTTTCTTACAAAAACCTGACCACGGGTAATTATTTTCTGGGACCACGAATTTAAACAAATTTCCCTAGAATAATAAAATTCACAGTATCTTCTTGCTGTGATTTTTATAAGAGTCGGTAAGCATCGACCAAAATTTGTGACTTAGTAGGGTATAATAGACTGACTGAAGAGCCCACTGTTACACCTTGGACGAAACATAATAATTTCTGGAGTTGAGGTCACTTGTACTTTTTATTTGAATTATATTCATTCACCCCACTTAAAACCAAAGTAATTTTAATATTTTAATATTTAAATTTCTTTTTCTTTATTACAAAAACCTGACCACGGGTAATTATTTTCTGGGTCCACGAATTTAAACAAATTCCCCTAGAATAATAAAATTCACAGTATCTTCTTGCTGTGATTTTTATAAGAGTCGGTAAACATCGACCAAAATTTGTGTCTTAGTAGGGTATAATAGACTGACTGAAGAGCCCACTGTTATACCTTGGGCGAAACACAATCATTTCTGGAGTTGAGGTCACTTGTACTTTTTATTTGAATTATATTCATTCACTCCACTTAAAACCAAAGTAATTTTAATAATTTTATATTTAAATTTCTTTTTCTTTATTACAAAAACCTGACCACGGGTAATTATTTTCTGGGTGCACGAATTTAAACAAATTCCCCTAGAATAATAAAATTCACAGTATCTTCTTGCTATGATTTTTATAAGAGTCGGTAAAAATCGACCAAAATTTGTGTCTTAGTAGGGTATAATAGACTGACTGAAGAGCCCACTGTTACTCCTTAAGCGAAACATAATAATTTCTGGAGTTGAGGTCACTTGTACTTTTTATTTGAATTATATTCATTCACTCCACTTAAAACCAAAGTATATTTAATATTTTAATATTTAAATTTCTTTTTCTTTATAACAAAAACCTGACCACGGGTAATTATTTTCTGGGTCCACGAATTTAAACAAATTCCCCTAGAATAATAAGGTTCACAGTATCTTCTTGCTGTGATTTTTATAAGAGTCGGTAAACATCGACCAAAATTTGTGTCTTAGTAGGGTATAATAGACTGACTGAAGAGCCCACTTTTATACCTTGGGCGAAACACAATCATTTCTGGAGTTGATGTCACTTGTACTTTTTATTTGAATTATATTCATTCACTCCACTTAAAACCAAAGTAATTTTAATATTTTATTATTTAAATTTCTTTTTCTTTATTACAAAAACCTGACCACGGGTAATTATTTTCTGGGTGAACGAATTTAAACAAATTCCCCTAGAATAATAAAATTCACAGTATCTTCTTGCTGTGATTTTTATAAGAGTCGGTAAACATCGACCAAAATTTGTGTCTTAGTAGAGTATAATAGACTGACTGAAGAGCCCACTGTTACACCTTGGGCGAAACATAATAATTTCTGGAGTTGAGGTCACTTGTACTTTTTATTTGAATTATATTCATTCACTCCACTTAAAACCAAAGTAATTTAAATATTTTAATATTTAAATTTCTTTTTCTTTCTTACAAAAACCTGACCACGGGTATTTATTTTCTGGGTCCACGAATTTAAACAAATTCCCCTAGAATAATAAAATTCACAGTATCTTCTTGCTGTGATTTTTATAAGAGTCGGTAAACATCGACCAAAATTTGTGTCTTAGTAGGGTATAATAGACTGACTGAAGAGCCCACTGTTATGCCTTGGGCGAAACACAATCATTTCTGGAGTTGAGTTCACTTGTACTTTTTATTTGAATTATATTCATTCACTCCACTTAAAACCAAAGTAATTTTAATAATTTTATATTTAAATTTCTTTTTCTTTATTACAAAAACCTGACCACGGGTAATTATTTTCTGGGTGCACGAATTTAAACAAATTCCCCTAGAATAATAAAATTCACAGTATCTTCTTGCTGTGATTTTTATAAGAGTCGGTAAACATCGACCAAAATTTGTGTCTTAGTAGGGTATAATAGACTGACTGAAGGGCCCACTGTTATACCTTGGGCGAAGCACAATCATTTCTGGAGTTGAGGTCACTTGTACTTTTTATTTGAATTATATTCATTCATCCTAAAATAATAAAATTCACAGTATCTTCTTGCTGTGATTTTTATAAGAGTCGGTAAACATCGACCAAAATTTGTGTCTTAGTAGGGTATAATAGACTGACTGAAGAGCCCACTGTTATACCTTGGGCGAAACACAATAATTTCTGAAGTTGAGGTCACTTGTACTTTTTATTTGAATTATATTCATTCACTCCACTTAAAACCAAAGTAATTTTAATATTTAAATTTCTTTTTCTTTATTACAAAAACCTGACCACGGTTAATTATTTTCTGGGTGCACGAATTTAAACAAATTCCCCTAGAATAATAAAATTCACAGTATCTTCTTGCTGTGATTTTTATAAGAGTCGGTAAGCATCGACCAAAATTTGTGTATTAGTAGGGTATAATTGACTGACTGAAGAGCCCACTGTTATACCTTGGGCGAAACACAATCATTTCTGGAGTTGAGGTCACTTGTACTTTTTATTTGAATTATATTCATTTACTCCACTTAAAACCAAAGTAATTTTAATATTTTAATATTTAAATTTCTTTTTTTTTATTGAAAAATTTTATACATATATACAAAATTAATTTTTAAGAAAAACGCTCAAGTCGTGCCCATTTTTACTTGGTATAGTTTTAAATTCTTAAAAAAAAACCGAACTCGAGAAAGTAATTTTGCCTAACATTACGATAAAAAAATTATCTATCACTATCAATTATCTATCACTAATAAAAGTATGGTCAATATTTTGGTAAAAACAAATTTTACAAATAACGGCTATTAACGGTACCTGTCTTATAATCGTTGTTTTTAATTTGAAATTTCTCGTTTATGTGTTCACTAATTTTTTTATACAAGAGGCTCATTTAAGTTTTAACAATTTTGCATCCAAAAAATTTCAAAATAAAAATACATAATGTTTAAAATTTAAAAAAAAAAATAAAATAATTTTGTCCAAAATTGTATTTTAATAAATACTAAAAGCTGACGGAGGTACCAGATTTTATTTTTAAAAATGTTCGAAAAATTGTATGTATAAGAAATTACTTTCTAAGAAAACCGTATAACGATTTTTAATTTTTTTTTTTATAAATTTAAATATATCAAGGGCATATTTTATTGGCCATCTAGATATTTTAAATTGTTTTTTTTTTCAGATATTTAAATAATGAATTTTAAAAAAAATTATATAATAAGTTATATTTAAACTTTTTTTATCGCTTTATTTTCTTAGGACATCATTTTATTTTTGAACTAATAACATACACTATCAATTTCTATAGCAACGTTAATGTTTTAGTGCAGTTTGTTTTTATTTGTTCAAGAAATCAAATTTTTCTTAGTGTTTTTAACATTTTTTCGTTAACAACAAAAAACATTATTAACATTTTAGTTGTTACTACACAAGCAAGTCGTGATGCATTTTATTTTTTTTTTCTACCATGGCACGTAACCCCATTTCTTCCTCAATACTGTACGAGATGCGTCAGTTTTTCGTCAGGTCAGGTTTTTTATAAAATGATATGAGGATTGAGAGATATCAATTTTATTTCATTGTTTGCTTAAACAAAATTGTCAATTTAGTGTATCTTATGTTATAATAGGTTCAATATACCAAACCAAACCCACCTATTGTTCAATTTTTGTTTTATTATTAACCCTGAGGAACTCCTCTTACATCACAGTATCTTATCTAGTTTACACTTTAAATTAAAAAAATACATACTCACTGCCTCGAGGTTCACTTACAAAGTTTTACTAACCACGGACGGAGCTGCCCAGCATTCCCGCAACAAATTGAAAATATTTTTAGTCCCATCTTATCTCCTTATCTGCTCCGCAAAAAAAAACTAGATCAATGAAATAATAATAAAGTGCCCTTTTTTGTTATCCAAAAACATCGATATACGAAGAGAAACCAAGAAAGCGAAAAGAAAAAAATCTGGAGATAAAAAATCAAAATCGGAAACACATATACGCAACATTTTATGAGTTTCCTTAACTCCTTCGTTTCGCATCCTTAAGCACTACATGGCCCAAACATAATGCCACAGAATAAACAGTTTTTTATCCGGTTCTCGTATCTCTATACCCTCGCTAACCAGCAAAATCGACCCTTTTTATTCTTCTTGCCAAGGGTATGCCTTAACTCTTAAAATTTTTACAAAGTCTCTACAATACACCAACAAGTTCACATACAAACATTCACCATCTCAAGCAATGGCCGACCTTCCGCTTCCTCTTTCCCATTTTTTTTTTTTTTTTGTACTTTTTATTTTGAAAATCTGAGGTTTTTATTAGCCAACGAAAACAGCATTTATGAGAAAATTATTCAGTTGGGGAGTCCTGACTCCTGATTGAACGGATATATGAGGAAATTGAAAGGCACGTGGATGGAACGTCTGGAGACTGTTGATCACACACATTCAGGACATTAGAAGGATTCATAAAGTGAAAGAGAAATTTTGGATGAGGTCCCTTGAACATGGAATTATTGTCTTGTTTGGCTGGCTGGCTTGGCTTGTCTGTTTTGCTCTTCAAAACCAATTCATTCCTTTTTTTATTGCCGATTATCGGTTCTTAGCATTATATGCATTCCCGCAATAAAAGGGTGATTATTGTTGGATTATTGGTAAATTGCATATTGAAACAATGACGGATACATTTACGTATAGCAATAGCAAGGAGTAAGTAAATGGCTTAAAATGAGGCTATTTATATGGAAAATAGTATTAGTAATATTGTTAACACCTGCTGATATTACAAGCATTTTTTACCATTATACAGGACATGCTATTATTAGATAATATTGGATTTAATGAAAGTGGATATAGCAAAACGATGGTTGGCCACTAATGAAATTATTTTATCCTTTTGGATGTATAGTTTTATTTTTGTAGAAAACACGTCCTATATTGTGTGTGTTTTATGAATATATATTAAGATTTTGATGGTTTTTGTTGTCAAAATTGGAAACTTGGATTTGGTTAGTATTTATTTTGTATTTTATTTATTTTAAAAAATTAGTTTGATCAAGTGTTACGAAAATTTCGTGCAGGGAATGATTTCAATATTAAATAATAAGAACCAGCTCCTGTATCTAAAGGAAAGCCAAGGGCAATAATTTGGAAAAAAAGACGTTTTATTTTATTAACACAATTGAATGCGTATGCAAAACTGTTAAAAAAGAAAAATGATTCTACTTGCTCTATAAGAGAAATAACAGTTTCGTGTCACAATAAAATGGCGAGTTTTTAGTCAAAACTAACATCACGGTCATGGAGTCCAAACAAATGATAAGATAAGATTTATATTAAATTCGTTATTCAAAATAAAATTTTTAAATAATCCACTGAGAAAAACGAATGAATAACACCTTATAAAGCATGACATTTATGTCACCTTACCATGTGTAAACACTTCCTTATATGTTTATTATCACTTGAATTTAGAATACATAATTTTTTTTAAATAAATGCAATTTGATTGATTTTAGAAAGCTTTTCGTTAAGCTTTAACCTTGGAATGCCTCATAGTTGACTTTATGATCGTCCTGAAAACTAATAAAAAAAATGTCTATCCCTACCACAAGAAACGGTATGTGCATTTTTTTGTTCAGGGCATTATTTTTTGCGTTACTTTACGTTTTTAAACACCACGACTACGAGTGAATGAATTCTACCGTTTTTTTTAGTTGTATCCAGTGGCGGATCCAACCGATTCCTAAAATGAATAAAAATGTAGAAAGCAATAAATAAGAACGTGTAGTCTTATATTCGTTTCAGATATTGTAAAGCTGTTAAATTTGATGGGGAACAGACAAAATAACGAGGTTGGGGCTGAACAATTTACTTGTTATGTAATTTTTTTTTCTAAGCCCCATAAGAATTTGGTTGGAGCTAAACGCTTGAAGAAATTGGATAAAAACAAGAAAAGGCTACAAATAATGAACATTTTTAATGCAAAGACAATTATTCCCTAAAAACAAAGCCTAGAAAATTGGGACGAAAAAACAGCTCGGGACTAAGTCTTGACAAAAACTAAAAATTTAACTTATTCCAGAGAGTTTTTTGGGCTTAACTCTAGCGACTACCAACGTCCGAAGTTGTGGCTTAGACTTGAAGAGATAGTTGAAAAATGGGGTCGTGCCTGACAAATAAACTTGTCAAATGCAACAATAATTTACCCTAAAAACTTAGCTTAGCATTGGAGAAAAACGATGTGTCAACTTAAGTGATATTGTTTAATACAACAGGAATTGTTTTTTACAGCCAGCCAGAGCTTAGACAATTTAAGGGCTTTATTTCCAAGGGCGAAGTCAATTATACATACAAACCATTTTTGGACTAAGCGATTACATAAAAAAAATCTAGTCAAGGAACCAATTGCAAAAGCGTGAGTTTTCTCTGTGCACTCGGAAAATCATGCAGAAGCAAATGAATATTTGAAATCCCTATAGATTTTAGATTGACGTGCAAATTTATCGGCATATCTTTCGGGCAGGAATATGAAGTGTACGCAGCGTATACACGAAAATTTATTCACGCTAGCAGAATTATGCCGCATGCTATTGAAGTTTTGACATTTTATTTTTCAATCGGCAAAGTATTGTTTTCTGTGCTTTTCAGTGACACTTCGAACAAAACAGGTACCTACTGATCTGGCTAGTTTACGAAAATGAGATCTCCAGAGGGTTCATACCGTTAAGACACATATATTAGCTTCTGCCTGTGAGACCTCTTAGATATCATTTTCATTTTTGTCTCAAACTGGATCTCTAAGCCCCCCCCCCACAGCCAAGTCCTAGATCCGCTACTGGTTGTATCGGTTGCGGTTCCTGTTAACTGTGATCCTTATAAAGGTACAAATAAGTAAATTGATTTCGAATAAAAGAAAACTTAAATATGAGGGATTAATTAAAAACCGGAGAATAAAAGAAAAATAGTTTTGAATGTATTGAAACAAACCTGTTCAACTTGAAACACTGAAAAGCAACGCACAAAGGGTTTAAAATAATTTGTCTCAAATTTGCAACGGAAACTTTTTTAAACCAAGTAGGTATATAGGGTGTCCAGTAAATAAAATACAAGAAATACCATCAGTAGTACACGAATTTTTATTTTTCAGCGATAAAATAGCCATGTAAACTTCACGTGAAGATATTGAATTGAAAACAAAACTATTTGATTGTAAACTATCAGACGTTATATTTAAAAATATTGAACAATCACAACTTGAGCAAGGATCAACTGAAGGTTTAAATTTATCTGAAACTTCCGTGATTTTGAAATGGAGTTTAAGTCAGTTATGGAAACATCATTAATTTGCAAGCTATCTATTTGGATTAACCGCGAATTCTACCTAAACTATTATCTACCACCTTCCATTCTTCTCTGTGTAATAATTGTTACGCGTTTCCTCTATCTTATGTTTGATGGTTTTACATAAAGAAACATAATAACTTTTAAGATTTCTGTTTTGTATTTTTCTTAGAAATCTGCTTAAGTAAATTAGTAGTCATCCAAGGCTTCAAATGCTTATTTCTTTTTGAGCTTTGACATGAAATATAAGTACAAGAATGTATGTGATTTTGAAAAATTGAACTAAATAAATCAAAGGCTTAGATGGGTTACTTTTCAGATAAACCGGCTCCCAAAATTCAAACTTTAAATGTTCCAATAATACAGAGTAATCAATGCAGTTTTTAGTTTTTTGAGTGCTTTTCGACGACTTCCTGAAGTGGAATCAGAAACGTTATTAAGAGCATCCATGTGATGGTCTGTTAACATAAGATCATACACTTTACCATAAGAGATACTACTATGTTTTTTATTAAATCTAGCGAATATGTGATCGATACAAGTACTCGAAGATTCTGTCACACGGGTTGGCTCATTTATATAACTCTTAAGACCATTTGCTGCCAAGAGAAATAAGTAATTCTCTGTATCCTTATCAATTTCATTTAATATATTAATGTTAATGTCACCTAATAAAATTTTTAGCCTTAATTGTACCAAGAATATTGTTTAATTCATCAATAAAAATACCTTTACTAAAATCATGCAAGTTATATATACACAACATAGTGTAGCTATCATTTTCATAACAAAACGACAACTTCAACACATCTGCACTAGAAATTTCAATTTTACAGCACACAAAACCATCTCTCACATAAACAGCTACACCTCCCGATGGATATTTAATTCATTACAATTACCAAACAGCGAATAACCTGGTATATTATATAAACTAAGTTCATTTTCATATATCCAAATTTCACTCAATATGAGCTACAAAAACCGAAAATTTTTTTCTCAAACTACGAATATTTTGTTGTAAACAAAACCAAGTCTCAACACAAGGTACATTGACTGGATAATCACACATGTTTGGATTGGGACGGAGGGCAGAAGGAACTAAATTCATATTATTTTATCAAAATCGTTAGCACTAACAATTCTTACTAAATTGTCACCCTCACTCCTCCGCATAAAAACTGTCCCGTTTCTGGTCCAAACATATTTAAACAGTGCTGCCAAGTCGAAATTCCAAATAAAGTCAAATCTGACTTGTTGACTTTATTTGTCTTTGTCTCTTCTAAATTAAGTCAAAAAAAAAAGTCAAATATTTGAAAATTTTGTTTCTAGTCAAAAAAAAGTCAAATGTCAAAATACTAAATATTAATGATAACATAAATACATTTTATTAAGGGGCTTATTGCGAGAGTCTATTTAGGATAGACTTAAAGTCAAATAGACTTATAGTCTATCATCGGTATTGCGCATTTCTATTAGAATCAATTTTTTTCTAGTTAATAGAATTTTATTTTTTTTTCGATCAGGAATTTATGATCGACTTTTTTGTACATTTTTTTTAAAAACCTGTAGTAAGAATGTATTTTAGTGGAAAAGAATATCTCCTGGTACAATATGAATTTTCATATCGTCAACGTCATCCATGTTTGGCGTCCTTCCTTCATGACGCTCAATCATCTTAACATGTACTGCAATATAAAGTTTGCTACCATAATACATTTTTTTTTTTTAAAGATTTTTATAAACTTATTATACATTCCTTAGAAACTGTGCATTTTTAAAATGCATCATAAAAATGCACTTTACCAAAAGTCTTAATAGTTGATGCTGATGTATTTATTGATATTTATATGGTTGGCTAACAAATTTTACAATGTCCTTCCGCTTGCAAAAAGCTGCAATGTCATATTTGGTACAAAGGAGCCTTACATTCAATTGCGAAATGATTGTTCAATGTGTTTATATTATAACTATTATTAAGGCCTTAAGAGAAAGTGAATTTTGAAAATGCACAAATCACCACTGTACCCCAAAGTATTACTACGAAGCTACCACATTATCATAGATTTGTAATGTACCATAAATTTGGCGATTCCACGAAATTCACAACACACTGAAAACTTTTTTCTCTTGGCACTCTAATTAAACAACAAATAAATGCCGCAATCTTCCATTTCAAAATGAGAATAATATGTTTGCCAAGAAATTAACGTGACTTGACGCTTCAGGGCCTAAATTTTAGCTAACAAAAGATCTTACATAAATATTAAACAAATGTACATATGTCTGCATATTTTCAGGACAATGTCTAAAATCTAAAGGATCAGAGTTGAAATTTACAATTAGTCGCACTATTGAATATTATTTTTTTTTGAAGAAAAACTATTTATTTCATCAAAAAAACGTCAGTTTCGTAAAAATATATTTATTTTCTAAAACTCTAGGGGAGATTTGACATTTCAGTTTAAATCTCTAGTCGAGAGCTTTTATTATTCTATTTTCGAAAATCGATTCTATTTCAATAAGTCTACTGCGCAAGGCGATACTAATTTCAAGTTTGATAGAATCGAAAAAAGTCGAATAGACTCTTGCAATAAGCCCCTAATTATAAACAAAATATAAAGACTTTCGACTTTAATTCAACGAGTTAACTAAAATAAATTATATTTCATAAATTATTATTATATAAAAATAGGTACATAGGTACTTAAGTTAAGGTACATAAAGTTAAAGATCTTCAAAATCTGAGCTATCACATTCAATTTCATTGGTTATATCTATATTTTTGTATATAGCATTGTTCCAACTTTTTTTTTACTTCGGCAGGAATTCCAAAGTTATTGCAACAGTTTTTATTACGCAAATGATTTCTTATCATCAAAAGAGAATTAGTTAACAAAATCTGCATTCTGTTTCCTTGTTTCGTTTTGATCAAATTTAATTGACTAAAAATTCTTTCTTCTTCTGCATTGGAAATTGCCAAAACCAATATTGATAAAGAAAACTTCGCCAACCCTTTAAATGGATTTTCTCCACTGGCTTAAAACCTTTTCTTTTGAATCAGCCTCAACCTTTATCTCTTCCAGAACTGGAAGCAATGAGCTTTTGTTTTGGGAAAGGCATGTGTCGACAGAAAGCATGCTGATCTGTTTGATAATTTTTAGATTTTTTGGCACTCTGCTGTAATTCTTTTATTAGTTTAATAATAAAACTTTTACAGTTTCTAAAAAAATGAGTTTTGAACTTCCGATTTGATTTTCAATTAGTTAAGTTTTTTCTCGCATTCTGCTCCCAGATAAGGATTAGTTTGTAAACCAAAACCAGTTGTTTTGTGCAGCTTGTAGCTAAACCAGAATGACAGCATATGATTGGGATTTGGGAATGGATTTTGTTAGGCTCTACTCCATACTATACCTATATATTCAAAGGTAACTTCATTGATTGCAGTTCAAAGTATAACACATTACACTCGGTCTGCACTGAAGTTAAAATGTATTTTAAAATATTTTAACAAAAAGATAAGTTGCATATTGATATATTGAATAAATTCAAAAAACAAGTCAAAACACTTTTGACAAGATTTGTATTTCATTTCATGTCAACAGCGATGAAATCTTGTCAAATTTGACATGAAACAAGTCAAAACGGCAACACTGTATTTAAATACCTTCGTAGCCTTCAGCGACAATGCACAGTAGCGTACGAGAAATTTTGTTTGGGGGGGACTCAGTCTCAATTTTGGTAAAATTTTTTTTAGGTATCACAAAATAGCTAACTAAACTAAAGCCTTTCGTATTATCAACCACCAGAAGTTAAATTTCAATAGAAAAATAAAAAAAAAAATACACACAAAATACTCCATATATAAATAAATTTTACCTTTCTTTCTTTGTAAACAAATATTTTTTGAAACAAACAAAAATCCACTTTATGGACTCGATTTAAACAACGGGGTAGGTGAAAAGTGTATTCACATTTTAATAAAATGTCCGTTTTTTTAAATAAGCTCATAGCTTTGTTATATAGCCGTATTTTTTGAGAGAGTGAATAGCAACTCAGCAAAATGTTTACACGAAAAACAATAACAAAACAATTTATTATAGAGAATTTTGTTTGTGTTTTCCGTGTAAAACATTTACTGAGTTGCTAGTCACTCGCTCAAAAACACGGCTAAACATTTATTACATAGGTCTGTTCATTTACATTGAGTTTCTGTGATTTTTAGTCCAAATTCCTGTCAAGTTTATATAAAAGTAATGAAATTGACAGAACTTAGGAACAAAATGCACAGAAAATCACTAAAATTCCGAGTAAAGCAACGGACATTATTATAATTTAAAGAAGCAGTAGCTAATACAATGAAAAAAAATGTTAATATTTTTCAAGGCAATTCTTATAATACAAATTATTATTGGGGCGTTTTCATAGTGGTTTCGCTAAACTCATGTTTAACTTAAGTTCAGTTTAAATAAGATCAATTATAACAATTTATTCCAATTCGATTTCTGTACTCATCAAAACAGAAGTTTATTAAATTATTGAACGTCAAAAATAGTGCATTGACAAAAACTAAAATAAATATTTAGGTTATCTTTTAAGTTTTAACTAATCATAATAGTAGTTTAAAACGACTATGAATACGGCCCATTAACTTTAAAAAAAGAGTTTGAGAAGATTGTCTACCTCTGATACAAGTTAAGGGCAGTTTTTCGAAATGTCATCAATTGACTCTACAGCTTTATTAATGCCTTATAACGTAGCATTAGAAATAACATTAGGCAAACAAATCATGAAGTTTACAGATATTTAAAAATATTTTTTGAATATTTGATACGTTATGGTTAAAGCCTAATACTGGTTATGGTTATGGTTAAAGCCTAACCAAATCATTTGACCACACTAAAAAGCCATAAAGAGAAGATACTAAGAGAATGTATTATGTTAATAAGTGCACTCCATTCGTTATTTCATTCCGGTTTTTTT
Source organism: Melangyna quadrimaculata (assembly GCA_949320155.1). NCBI lineage: Eukaryota > Metazoa > Arthropoda > Insecta > Diptera > Syrphidae > Melangyna > Melangyna quadrimaculata. Next base: position 371,430,557 of record OX439483.1, read on the forward strand.
TTTTTTAAGCCTAGTACGCTGCCGATGCGAAACGAAAAATACCATACAAAAATGACATGACGAAATCATAAACGAAAAATTTCGTTGTCCTTTTCGTTCTGTGGTACGATGTTCGACCAGCGAAATTGATGATTATACCAGATTGTTTTGACAAGTCTCCACTCTCTTTTCGCAATGAATTAATTGCCCGGACCATTAATTGTGTGCGGAAATTTTTTTACTTGTTGTTTCTTTCATTACAGCACTGTTTTTGTTTGATTTTTTCGTTAAATTTCTATGTTATTATTTGCAATTTATTTAAACTCTCCATGAATATTTGTCCGCTGTGTTTTAGTAAGCAGTTCGTTGTCTATTTGGAGACCGCAGGAAAATTTCGTTTCGCATCAGCAGCGTACTAGGCTTTAAATGGGAAAAGAAGGAAAAAATTAAATGTTTGAAATCATTTTGCGAATTTTGACTGATTGCAAAGGAATTTTGTTTAGGTTTCTATGAATACTGAGATACGTTTGAAATGTCAAACAAAATCTAGATTACGTGTGGTATGAACTAAGGATTTCAATACGACATCTATGTCTATAGTTTTTTTTTAAATTAAAATTGAAAATATTGCTAAAGTTAAAAATTAACAAAAATAAAATTTGAACTAAAAAATCATAAAAGACTTTCTTCGATTATATATGAAATCTTAGCACAGTTAACCACATTGCTTTGGGGGGCTCAAGCCCCCTAAGCCCCCTAAGCCCCCCCCTCCCACCTGCGTACGCCACTGACAATGCAGTTTTTAGCAGTTTACGTGTCTGATGAGTTAAACAGTCGTTCAAGTAAATGTTTTCAGGTTTCCTTTGCTCATCGAATATTTAGTTCTAAGCTGATCTCTTTTTTCTCTTTTTGCTTTCATAATTTTCTCCTTGAATATATGAGAATTGAAATTTACGTGAAGAATTTTGGTAGTGGTACCCGTTGAATTGTTGTTGACAATATTCTTCGCATTGATCGATGTCAGCTTCGTTAATATTCACATTCAAAGCATGGCTAAATATTTTGAGAGCTGTGTCAACGTTCGAAATGTCAGTGTTGTTGTTGGGAACGTTAAATACTTCTATGCTATTTATTAAAAGCTGTTGCCCAAGTTATTCACCTTTTCCTCGAGATGTAGAATTTTGGTTTCACATTCAATATTTTTTGCGATAAGCACATCGATTTGTTTCTTGTGATATTCTTTTAGCAAAACAATTTCGGCGTAAACCATATCCAAAGTTACAGCGGAATTACCTCCTGCCAGTGATGCGATGGTGGTAGCGGTGGTGACGGTGGAAGCGAAAGAGGCGGTTGTGGTAGTAGAAGTTTTGTCGGTGTAAGATGCATTAGATGATGAGATCGGTGTCAGTGGGTCTGCTATTGGTATTGGTGGAGAGGAAGCAGATGCAGAGCGAGGTGGAGGGCCGAACTGTGAAGGCGACAAGTTATTTTTTCAGACAAAGAGGCTCGCCGTTGAATGCAACAAGAAGAACACCTTCAGGCTTTATTTGTCTTTTTAAAAAGATCAAATTCATTTGCTGTTAATTTAGTGCATTTTACATGAAAAAAACTTGTTGCAATCACTGCACTCTATTTTAGGCTCTGACCCAGCGGTCTTTTTGCGACAAACTCTGCACGACATGGTTATTGTGTATTCAGATAACCCAAAGTATACTGATACTATCGACGTGATAGAAAACAAATTTGAAAAGAAAAGCTCCCGATATGAGTGCACCCCACAACGTCACAATGAGAACTGAAACTATCATACAAAAAATATTTTCCTTGAATATTTTAGGTTATGAAATTAACTCCAGAAATAATTGTGTTTCGCCCAAGGTATAACAGTGGGCTCTTCAGTCAGTCTGTGATTTTTATAAGAGTCGGTAAACATCGACCAAAATTTGTGTCTTAGTAAGGTATAACAGACTGATTGAAGAGCCCACTGTTATACCTTGGGTGAAACACAATTATTTCTGGAGTTGAGGTCACTTGAACTTTTTAATTGAATTTTATTCATTCACTCCACTTAAAACAGAAGTAATTTCAATATTTTAATATTTAAATTTCTTCATCTTCTTATTATAAAAAACCTGACCACGGGTATTTATTTTCTGGGTGCACGAATTTAAACAAATTCCCCTAGAATAATAAAATTCACAGTATCTTCTTGCTGTGATTTTTATAAGAGTCGGTAAACATCGACCAAAATTTGTGTCTTATTAAGGTATAACAGACTGACTGAAGAGCCCACTGTTATACCTTGGGCGAAACACAATTATTTCTGGAGTTGAGGTCACTTGTGCTTTTTATTTGAATTTTATTCATTCGCTCCACTTAAAACAGAAGTAATTTTAATATTTAAATATTTAAATTTCTTTTTCTTTATTAAAAAAAACCTGACCACGGATAATTATTTTCTGGGTGCACGAACTTAAACAAATTCACCTAGAATAATAAAATTCACAGTATCTTTTTGCTGTGATTTTTATAAGAGTCGGTAAACATCGACCAAAATTTGTGTCTTAGAAAGGTATAACAGACTGACTGAAGAGCCCACTGTTATACCTTGGGCGAAACACAATTATTTCTGGAGTTGAGGTCACCTGAACTTTTTAATTGAATTGTATTCATTCACTCCACTTAAAACAGAAGTAATTTCAATATTTTAATATTTAAATTTCTTCATCTTCTTATGATCTCAAAGAAAAGTATGCTATCTGAATTGTTTGATAAATATTAATTTTAGAAAAAAATTGTCAATGTCAATGTCTAGCTACAATCTAGTTGTTAACTACAAGAGTAAGTTTATTTATTTTAGCTGGTTCTATATTTTGTAAAATGTTAATATACAGTAGGGATGTCTAATAATTTTTTTTGTCAGATATTCAAAATGGGTATCGTGGATCTTGTAGGAGATACCCACACAAATATGTCTACGTCCCCGAATTTTTTTAAAATGGTACTTTCAGACCCCGCGGCCCTTTTTTATGTAAAAAACACGTTTTTTTCAAAGTCAACAAATGATCAAGAATTTCGCGTATCAAACGTGGTTTCACCGACTTTAAAAGATTTCTTTTGACTCTCTAGGGATGCTCATAACAAAATAGCACAAGTAACTGCCCCTTAAAATTTCAAAATGTGCTTTTTTTACTCGATAAATGGCTGAAAACCCCCAAAAATCGGTTGCTTTTTAAGCTTTTCTCGATTTTAAAGACCTACATGAGTTCAGGAACGAGCAAGTAAGACTCGTTTCAGAGATAATTGCATGTGCTAAACTCAAATCTATCATCCGTTTTTCGCCATCAGCTCTAGTTTTTCAGATATTACAGTCTGAAAATGGAATATAACCATTTTTTCACCTATTTTTTAGATTTTATAAAAATTCGAAATGCTTTTTTTCAAAACTAAGGCACCGATTCATCAAAGTACTGCACTATGACTCATGTTCATGTATGAATCGGTGCATTTTTTTTTTGAAAAAAAGCACTTCGAATTTTTCTAGAATCTCAAAAATAGGTGAAAAAATGGTTATATTCCTTTTTCAGACTGTAATATCTCAAAACCTAGCACTGATGGCGAAAAACGGATGATAGTTTTGAGTTCAGCACACGAAATTACCTATGATACGAGTCTTACTTGCTCGTTCCTGAACTCATGTAAGTCTTTAAAATCGAGAAAAGCTTAAAAATCCACCGATTTTTTGTGGGTTTTCAGCCATTTATCGAGTAAAATAAGCATATTTTGAAATTTTAAGGGGCAGTTACTTTTGCTATTTTATTATTAGCATCCCTAGAGAGTCAAAAGAAATCTTTTAAAGTCGATGAACCACGTTTGATTCGCGAAATTCTTGATCATTTGTTGACTTTGAAAAAAAAACGGGTTTTTTACCTTAAAAAACGGCCGCGGGGTGTGGAAGTACCATTTTAAAAAATTTCCGGGACGTAGAAATACTTGTGTGTGTATCCCCTACAAGATCCACGATACCCATTTTGAATATCTGACAAAAAAAATTATTAGACACCCCTAATATACAGTGTGTCCTAATGTCACCGGCCCAGACGAAAACAATGGGTTCCTGAGGTGATCGCAAGTCGAAAAACTTAAGAGGTTATTTTCTGGTTTTCGCTTCCTTTCCTGCTTAAATATAACAAATTTTATGATTTTTGGTCTCGTTTCTTTAACTGGCCTTAACTTTGCCAAAACACAACCGCTTGTACTAGTGGTTTTTATCCGTCCTTTGACTTTTTTCTATGCGGATACAAAAATTTTAATATTTGAATAAAAACGCATAAAAAATGATTCTAGCGTAACTGTTGGCTTTTTCTAACAGTCAATAGCTTTCACGTAGTTTTTTATTCGATTTTATTCAAGTATTCAAACTTTCTTGAAATATAAGTTAATTTATGCGTACATCGCAAGATTTTCCTAAAATCTTTAATAGTTACATATATCTGATAGTCCGAGAGCTGTGGTGAACATTTGCTCAAAGTGTCTTATACCGCTCCAAATTGTGTGGAGATGTCATTTTTATCAGTGCAAACTACATTTAAAATGCACTCTGAAAATGCAAACAACAAAATGGGCACGACTGGATCGAACAAACTTGATCTCGTATCTAGCAACTTGAACGTAGCTTAAAATTGACAATGTGCATTTATATAAACTATTACTATAAATTAATATAATTTTTTTTTTAATAGCTAAAACAGATAGATCTCAAAGAAAAGTATGCTATCTGAATTGTTTGATAAATATGAATTTTAGAAAACAAAAATTCAAAAATCGTTAGAGCGGTTTTTTTTTTAATAATTTTTTATATATAAAAATTCTTGAAAATTTAAAAAAATTAAATTTGATATGCCAACTTTTATTATTTAATAAAATACAATTTTGCACAAAATTATAATGTAAATATTGAATTTTCAAAAAAAAAGAAATTCAATATTTTTTTAAAAATCGAAAAATAATTTTTTTGAAAAATCTTACATACAAAATTTGGTTGAAATCGGTGTTGCCGTTAACGAGAAATTTGAAAACCAAAAAATCGGTTTTGTAACAGGTACCGTTAATAACCGTTATAAAAAAATTTTGTTCTACCAAAATATTAACTGTAGTAATTATAGTAGCTCGTAATTTTTTTTCAAAATCGTTAGAGTCGTTCTTGAAATAATTCAATTTTTCGCTTGGACTCTTCAGTTGACAGTGAGGGCCTTATCAAGACGCAATTTTTATTGAGTTCAGTCCAACTTACATCAATTTTACAGCGAAAATCAATTGTTAGCTATATCCAACCCAATTAGAATTTCTAGTCAAGAATTTTTGGAAATTTTGTTACCGTGGCCTGGCATTGTTTACATAATATCAATGGCTTTTTTTATAATACAAATTCTATATACTACTGAAATACATCAGCCAAGTAAAAGACTTAGCATTATTTAATTGGAGTTATTGAATAAGCATATTTGTCTCATGACCGACTAAAAATCTTAAAGTTTTGACATTTTATTTTTCAATAGGCAAAGTATTGTTTTCTGTGCTTTTCAGTGACACTTCGAACAAAACTGGTACCTACTGATTTGGCTAGTTTACGAAAATGAGATCTCCAGAGGGTTCATACCGTTAAGACACATATATGAGCTTTTGCCAGTGAGACCTCTTAGATATCATTTTCTTTTTTGTCTCAAACTGGATCTCTAAGACCCCCCCCCCCACAGGCAAGTCCAAGATCCGCTACTGGTTGTATTGGTTACGGTTCCTGTTAATTGTTGATCCTTATAAAGGTACCAATAAGTAAATGGATTTCGAATAAAAGAAAACTTAAATATATGAGGGATTAATTAAAAACCGGAGAATAAAAGAAAAATAGTTTTGAATGTATTGGAACAAACCTGTTCAACTTGAAACACTGAAACGCAACGCACAAAATGTTTAAAATAGTTTGTCTCAAATTAGCAACGGATACTTTTTTAAACCGAGTAGGTATATATATACAAAAATGTTGTTCTACTAAAATATTAACTGTAGTTATCTCTGTAGTAGCTCGTATTTTTTTTTCAAAATCGTTAGAGTGTTTTTGAAATAAATCAGTTTTTCACTTGGACTCTTCAGTTGACAGTGAGGGCCTTGCATATGGAGGTATCATGCTTTTACTAAAAAGTAGCACATATATGTTGTATAATCATGTTGGTATACATACATACAAAAGTATTGAATATAAAAGTATATGAATGTCTTAAAACTTGTTATGTTTCAACTAAATGTTTTCCATACAATTAAGAAGAATGAACTCCCAACTGTGATTAGTTTAAATAAGGCCTTATCATATTGACTCATTTTTTGTATTCATGTCTCATGCTCTGTCCTATGGGCCATATCATAATAATTATTTGATAGTTCAAACAATTCGATATCTGGTAACAACAGCGTTTTAAAAGTTAACTTTGAAAACGATGTTCACTATAGTTCACCTCAATACCGCAAGTATACACATCAACATCCAGATTCTAGAGACCAATTACCAACCATTAGCTTAAGAGAGACTGTATGGAAAGGCTTTATCAAATTAGAATGCATCGATTTTTTCAGTTCCTGATGCATCCTTGTGAATAAGGTGTCTGTTAAGCAATTGTACAAACTCACTAACTTACATAATATGGTTAATGGAACACTTTGAATTGTCTGTCGAGTCAAAATATATTGTATACTATATTGAATCATAGCAAATTGCAAGTTCCCAGTATGGTATGTGCGTATATACTATATGGCCTAATTACGAGATAAGATCGAATTTTCATATGATACTGGCTTCCAACGCACACTGCTCAAATGGATAATTTCAATATACGAAAATGAAAGGACCTACCAACTTCCATTGTGACCACAACACACAATGTCTAAATGACTTTAACTCAAATTTTGTCTGCATACATAACAGTCATTTAAACCAAAACCGATAGCAACAGGGCCGGATTCACATCTGGAGTTCATAATACATCGCTGATATTACATATATGATAAAAGCCTATTGTGGTGTGGAGAAAATTTTGTAAATATCGATTTTTGCTAAAAATGCGGTTCGTACAACCACCTAGTTTCTATTGCGACTACAAACCGAAACAAAAACCATAGATCCGCTGAATTTTATATTTATTAACTACTTAACTTATTAAAGATTCTTATAAAAAATCGAAAATATTAGCAGTTAGAACCAACTTTCTGCAGATATGCTTATCAAATTGTCGCATTGGCATTCGAGACGGTACTTTTTTAACACAAAAATATGAATTTCGTGTTCAAAAGTCAAATTTTATTTAATGCTTCAGGCTTCAGGTGCAGTCAAATTAGTCTACTAAGGCCCAGTTTTTCAGTGCGCATCCCAGTTTCTGAGTTTACCCAAAATAACTCCTGATGTTATGTATTTACGAACACTGAACTTCGCCAGCTAACAACTGTTGTGCACCCTAGGGAGATATTTGCCATGTTTGAGATGAACTTCCTCCTGTCAAAAATACCTTATGGTTTCGGCCTTTTTAGCTCGCTAACCTCCAAACATTCCGGTTATAATTCTCCCACTTTTATGTAAGAATTAAATAAATAAGAATTAAATAAATGAATTACTTTGTATAGAAAGGATTGCCTTCTAAAGGAGAAAAGAACCAACGTAGTCCTTAAACTATGTATGCAACTCAATTAAACTCTCTGTTGGATGCTATTTCAAGAGCGGTTCAGGGTAACAATGCCAGTCAATCGCGGTCTGAAGGAATTCAACTGGAGAGCTTCAATGAAGAGAATGAAAGCTGGGAGATTTTCGTTAAAAGGCAGGAAATTTTTTCTGTCTAAGGAACCTGACAGGGGACACTAATACTGTCAAGTAGAGCAAAAGAAACTGGTTAATTCACGCAATGGGTGCAAAAACCCTACCATTACTTTGCAACTTAACTAGTCCAGATGATCCAAAGACTTAAAGTTATGATGAACTTATCAAATTAGTGAAAGATCATTCACACCCTGCGCCAAGCATTATCGCTGAACAAAACAGATTCACAAAACGAACGCAACATGAACGAGAGGCGATATCGATCTTTGTCGCAGACCTAAAGATAATGTGCAAAAACTGCGATTTCAAGTGTACATCTTGCCAGGCATCGACTGCCGATGCCCATTTAAGGCAACAATTCATAAGCGGCCTTCGTAATGCACATTGGCTAGAAAAATTAATTCAATTAAAAGAACCTAACAATACTTTTAAAGATTGCGTCACTGCCACTCTAGCAATGGAGTCTGTCCAAAAAGACTCAAAAGAAATTCAAAATTTGCAAGCTACCCCGCTAACCAATTACCAAAATCAAATTTCAAATACAAATATACACAAATTTAATAATCCAAAAAACCCCAAACTAATAAAACGATTCATAATTCAACAAACTTAAGCTACTGTTACAGGTGCGGAGATAAAGATCACCTAGCATATGCATGCAAACACAATCGATCAGTGTGCTCCAAGTGTCGGAAAGTTGGTCATCTGTCACGCGTTTGCATGAACATGGGTCCAGTGGCTAACACCAATGATAAAAAACCACGACCAATTAAACCCGCATCCAGTTCCAAGCATAGTAAGTTTTGTAAACAAAATCATCTTCATTCGCTATCATCACACACCGACGACGAAACCAACGACGAAACCAACGACGATGATTACGAGGAGCAAGATGATTACTACATGAACCAGCTGACCACGTGCGTTTTGCCTGAAGAAAAGAGAAAACCAAGGAAGTTCATCTCAAACATGGCAAGTATCTTCCTAGGGTGCGCAAATGTTGTTAGCTGAATTCTCTAAATCACTTAGTAGCCCAAACGTTCCACAGGTTTCCTGATGCGGCTGCTTCTTCGGACATTGGATACGGCAAGAGAGTCTTCGTTCTCACAATATACTTCCTTCGAGGTTGACAAAATGAACTGAAAAAGAAAGTTAGTCCTCCATCGAAAACTGATTTTGAGTTAAATCGGGCTTAATTTATTTACGGGATTAACTAACTCAGGTTCACCTCAGAGTTAATTGTACAAACGTGAGTTAGTATTTGAATAATTGATTTTTCATGAAAACTATGTCCACTTTCATAAAGTTTCTTCTTCAATTTTAATGTAAACTTACACAATTATTAATACAAATTTTTGTATTGGAATTAAATATTTTAAGCCATGGATTTCAACAAACCAACTAAGTTTCAACCACGTTCTAAGTTTAGAGTTGGCTATTACAGACCTCAGTTAATCTTCCGGAATGGTTAAGTTAAAACATATTTTATCAATGGTTTGTAGGCTGAACCATGTTTGTATAACTGGCCCTATAACGGACTAAATACTCACTAAGTAGTACTCTATATATCGAAGTGTGATTAGTTTTCATGCAAAATACATTACAAAATTAACGAAAATCTGTTGCTATTTATCACATCCTTTTAAGAAAATCAGATGTTCTTCGTATAGCACAGGAAAGATAGATTTTTTTGTGGAACGAAATATAGGACGGCTGAATTTTTTATAGCTGAAAGAGAGTTATTAGAAAAGCTTATGTCCAGTTTTCGGGACGCCTTCCCCTAAAATATACGCCATTTTGGAAAACGCGAATTGATCTATATCTCCAAAACTATTGATCTTAGAGGAAAAATTGTAAGGCCAAGCTTGTAGGCAATTAAATTGGGCGAAACACAATAATTTCTGGGGTTGAGGTCACTTGAACTTTTGATTTGAATTAAATTCATTCACTCCACTTAAAACCAAAGTAATTTTAATATTTTAATATTTAAATTTCTTTTTCTTTATTACAAAAACCTGACCACGGGTAATTATTTTCTGGGTGCACGAATTTAAACAAATTCCCCTAGAATAATAAAATTCACAGTATCTTCTTGCTGTGATTTTTATAAGAGTCGGTAAACATCGACCAAAATTTGTGTCTTAGTAGGGTATAATAGACTGACTGAAGAGCCCACTGTTATACCTTGGGCGAAACACAATCATTTCTGGAGTTGAGGTCACTTGTACTTTTTATTTGAATTATATTCATTCACTCCACTTAAAACCAAAGTAATTTTAATATTTTATTATTTAAATTTCTTTTTCTTTATTACAAAAACCTAACCACGGATAATTATTTTCTGGGTGCACGAATTTAAACAAATTCCCCTAGAATAATAAAATTCACAGTATCTTCTTGCTGTGATTTTTATAAGAGTCGGTAAGCATCGACCAAAATTTGTGTCTTAGTAGGGTATAACAGACTGACTGAAAAGCCCACTGTTATACCTTGGGCGAAACACAATAATTTCGGGAGTAGAGGTCACTTGAACTTTTTATTTGAATTATATTCATTCACTCCACTTAAAACCAAAGTAATTTTAATATTTTAATTTCTTTTTCTTTATCAATTTTAAATAATCTTTCGTTCATTGATACATTTTTTTTTCGGTGCTGGTAATATTTTCAATGTCGTGTTATGTCGTCTTAATATTTGTTTTTTTGTTCACGTTAACACGCGCTAAAATGAAAACTCCGGAGTAAATAAAATACTAAATTGATATTAAAATTGATAAAAAGAAATACAAACACCAATACGACTTTAAGTTTTGACTGTGGTGAATTTGTTGTATTGGGAAGTCGAAGCAAAATCAATCAAATTAATCGCAAATTGAAGGGCCTTTGTTTTCTGTACTTAAAAGAAGGCCATGTTCTTATACGTTTATTTTCAGCACTAATTTTGCAAAGTTCCAGTCATTATCACATTAAATTAATAAATATCTGCATCATCCGAAATTTTGTTGAATATATGGAAATATCAATAGTTTGATATGCGTTTAATCTAATTTCAATCATCTAATATGTTAGATTTGTCAGTATAAAATTTATTTCTTAAAAACTTTTTCAATAAATTTGTTTAAGGCATAAGATTCAGATTAAAATTTTTTTCTATGAATTGTGTTAACACATATTTGTAGACTATTATTTTCCTGAGATTTTAAGGTCCTAATCTTGAAGATCCGACCATTAGAACTCAAGTTATACTCTTTTTACTCGAGCCATATCACTCTTTTCTAACATCTTGAGCAAAGTTAAGATAAATAAGCCAAGAAAAAGCGTCTTGTTCCTTTCATAATAAAAAATGGGCACGACTGGATCAAACAAGCTTGCTCTCGTAGCTAACAACTTGAACGTAGCTTAAAATTGACAATGTACTTGTGCATATATGTAAAGTGGTTCTACAACATTATGATATCATTAAAAAAAAATTTAAAACATTTTAAAATATTAATTATTATACTATAAATTAATATAATTTTTTTTAATAGCTTAAATAGATAGAGATTACAAAAAAGTATGCTATCTAATTTGCTTGATAAATATGAATTTATGAAAACAAAAAATTCAAAAATCGTTAGAGCGGTTTTTTTTAAACTAATTTTGTATATATAACAATTCTTGAAATTTTAAAAAAATTAAATTTGGTATGCCAACTTTTAGTATTCAATAAAATACAATTTTTCACAAAATTACAAAAAAAATCATTAACCCGTTTTCAAGATATTGAATTTTCAAAAAAAAAAATTCAATATTTTTATATTCATATTCATATGTATGCAAAATTGTTAAAATTGTAAAGGACTTCTTACACAAGAAATTTGATTGAAATCGGTAGCAGTTAACGAGAAATTTGAAATCCAAAAAATCGGTTGTATGACAGGTAGCGTTAATAACCGTTATAAAATTTTTTTTTGTACCAAAATGTTTGCTTCATTAATTTTAGTAGGTCGTAATTTTTTTTTTTGAAAATCGTTAGAGCCGTTTTTGAAATAAATCAATTTTTGTATATTATGTAAAAAATTTCAATTTCCCCTCTAGGGAATCACATAAGAAGCTTAAGTCCAAAGTTTGAAGAAAATTGCTTTAGCCGTTTAGGCTGCAGGCCGATATACAGACAGACAGACAGACAGACGGACAGAGAGTTAGGAAAAATTATTATCTCGATTTTTTTTTTTACACGAACCCAAAACTACGTATATCGCAAGTAAAAAGTTATATACATACAAATCCACATGTTACACTTCTTGCAAAATGATCTTGCCATATATTACCCGTGTTTTATTGGAAAAGCTATCCATAGTAGCTATCCATACTAGCTATCCATAGTAGGATTTTACATGAATAACAAATACAACATCGGCAGTATGTTTACTGCCGATAAAAGTTAAAGTAGAATCATACTGCGGATAGTTTTCCGAGTCTCGAATGGATTTTTGGTGATTTCATTCTCAAATGTTGGTTACTATTAGTTTTTTCGTGAAGTTAATTTTGACTGCTTCTGATTCTCACAAATACTATATTTTTTTTTTAATATTCTGACAGGTGTTCTTTCAGTTAAACCAATTTTGAAATACAAAAACCAGGCTACTGCGGATGCGTTTTTTTGGTAATTTTCTACTGTACTATTTATTGAATGCCAAAAAAACACGGGTAGTGTGTGTGTGTATCTCTTCTCATCGACCAGCGCCAGCGCTCCAGCGCGGTAGGCAGCGAAAGCGGTTGTCGCTGTTCGTCTTTATCTTCGTCACCCATACAAATTTTCTTTTCGAAAAACATGAATAACACGCATTTGACCGTCTTATACTGGATTGGAACTAAATTGTTTTGCATTACTGTTGTATTGTTTCTCTCTTTGTTTAACTACTGGGAACGAAAATAAGACGGAATAACACGGTACGGTGGTCGCCGTGTTATTTTTAGTTAGTTTGTTCAAAATACTGTGAAAAAAAATTGATAAGGGTCGGGTAAAAAGCATATAGCTTGACTTCTACGGGTCGGATCTTCAAGATTGATATCTTAAAATGACGATAAAATAGTAGGCTACATTCCAGTAGTTTTTTGGTGTTTGACGTACATTTTGACAGGGAAGACGGTGGGAATCGTGTTGTATTGACGCCACACCACTTGTGGTATCGCATCATTTTCAAAAATATATCAAAATATTGGAAATATAGTGTTCTAAAATTCTTATTCGGAAAGTAATTCACGTAAGTTTCCTCGGGAACGTCAAAATTATGTAAATGCAAAAGAATTAAAAATAAAACGACATTACTTTGAACATATTGACCGCACTGAAACAAATGTACTTTTAAACAAATGATGGTTTAATTGCCTACAACCTTGGCCTTACAGTTTTTCCTCTAAAATCAATAGTTTCGGAGATATACATAGGTCCATTCGCATTTTCCAAAATGGTGGATTTTGTCAGGGTCATGGCGTCCCGAATACCCGGACATAAGCTTTTCTAATAGCCCTCTTCCATTTATAAAGAAATCAGCTAACCAATATTTCATTCTACGAAAAAGTTTATCTTTATTGTTCTTTATCGACTCAATTGATTTAGCAGCTAATTTTCCAAAAGCACTTACTTCGGACTGGGATATCGCATCATCTTCAAAAATATATAAAAATTTGTTAAACTTTGTGGTCTAAAATCTGTACCATGAGAACAATTTACGTAAGTTTCTTACGGAATGAGAAAAATGTAAAATAATAAAAAAAAAAAAAAACTAAAACGACCATAACTTCAAAAATATTGTCCACGCAGAAAAAAGTTTTGATGACAAATAAAAGATAATTTTATTTCCATTAAATTTGATTTCTCACTTCAAATCGATAGTTTCGGATATATAGATTAATTCGCGTTTTCCAAAATGATGGATTTCCCCAGGGGGATTGCATGGCGTATCGAAAAACTGGGCACAAGCTTTTCTAATAGCCCTCTTTCAGGTATAACAAATTCAGCCGTTCTATATTTCGTTCCATCAAACGATTGTTTTTTTTGCTTATTTTACCTGTGCTAGTAATGTTTTCGGTTTTATTTTAAGGAAAGTAAGAACAAGCTATTTCTCTTAAAAGTACTAATAAAAGAAAATGTTGTAATATATGAAACATTATATAAAGTTTTTTTTTGTTCTTAAAAATTGGAGCAGATAAATTTCAGCAAGGGGAGGGAGGGGGCAGCCCACGACGGCCTTTAATCTATATAAAACTAGTTATAAAAAAAGAGTGAAATCATAAAGACCATTATAAGTGGGAATGAAAGTGATAACGAGAAAATAACGTCTAAGGTTTTTCGACTTAAAACGGCCTTCGGACACCATGGTTTTCTTTAAAGCTAGTGACTGTGGGACACCCTGTGTATTACTGAAATAAATAAACCGTTTCGTTTAAGGGATCTTACATTGTACTCATCATTTTTTTAGTGAGGCCCGTGTCAATATGCAATTTTAGTTAAGGTTGGTTCGACTTACATTTTACGACGAAAATCATGAATTGTTTGAAATTTTCTTTGATCTTTTTTTCAAAAAAAATCATTTTAAAATGGTATGTTTGTGTATAGGTATTGGATGCTGCGAGTGCTATATTCATGTGAGATGTGAGTAGCAGCGATTTTTTGGCTTTCATAATAGTTGGACTATGTTGTTGTTGGTTTTTCCTGTTAATGTTTACAGTTGCGTGGATTTCTTTCGTTTTTTTTTTTGGTTTTTTTTGATGCACGTTGTTACGATGTGGCCAATGAGTTTGTCTTTCCGTTTTGTTGATCGGATTTTATGTGTAATGACAGTATGGAGGGTTGAAAATGACTGTAAGTGCCCAGCGGGAAAAATTCAAAAATTCATTGAGGAAAAATCAGCTTTTTCCTTGAGAAATGGCAGCTGCACCGTCCACTTTTCAGCTGATTCCTTTGATGAAATTAACATGGGCATATCCTAGGCGGGAAGCACATTCTGAAAATCCGATGCAAATTCGCCAACGAAATCACTACTTCGTTGGAAGTTGTTTATTCACCGACCCAGATGATGAAAAACATGGTGGTTGCATAATCTATGAATTCACTGCATAAATGTATATGGTTTATTCATCAGTTCAAAATTTTCTATGAAAATGGTAATGAAAATTCAATTATCAAATCACAAGATATAGAAGTAGGTAGTTGTTTATTCAGCAATTAGTTAATTCAATTTCAATATGAAAAATGTGAAGAAAATTAAATAAATAGTAAATTCATTAACTCTGTTGTGTTGTGAATTATTTGTGATTGGTTAATTAAAATATAGAGTTAAAACTTTAAATTAAAGTTAAATCACAAGGTCAGTGGTTGTTGGTTAATCACCACTTCATATGCGAAGTGGTGATTAACCAAAACACTGAAATACTTTGAGAAAATCTGAGATTGCCTCTTTTTAATGGAAATTCATAAGTCCTCTTATAATATTTACTGTCAGTAGACAATGTCAGCACAGATAACACAAAAAAATCAACTTCTATCAAAACACACAATGGCGGTGCACACTTTACAAAGCATATGAGTGGACATAGACGATGAACTGATGAATTTCTAAATGACTTTTCAACAGTTTTTTTATCTTATAATTTTCCATATCAAAAGCAATTTTTAATTCAACGACAGAAAGGGTTGGTTTCTAAACACAAAGCAGAAAGTGGGTTCAAATCTATGAACTGAGGAAACCTTGCATGACTCTTCACTTATTGAATCATTACATGTCGTTTCCTTGTATTATCTGGCTAGTGAATTGATTGCTGTTGTCTTGTTGTTTTCTACACACAAAGCAAAAAGTGGGTTTAAATCTATGAACTGAGGAATCCTCGCATGACTCTTCACTCACTAAATCATTGCATGACGTTTCCTTTTATTATTTGGCTAGTGAATTGATTGAAGAATTCAGCTATAAATTTCATTGGGGACGATATTTCCCGTTGGGTGTATGAATGGGCATTGCCAGTTTGATTTAATTGAATAAAATGTTGCATTAATTGGAATTAAAGGTTAACAAATATAGGTAAACCATAATTGGATTTGTCAGATTCGTGGTAATTTCTTAAATAATAACACTAATCTATATTTAATGTAAAATATAACAATATTGTTATTTTTACTAGTAATGAGTTTCTAAAAATTCGAAAAATGTGCTGTCTTACTACTAAAAAAAACTCAAAATGTGCGCTTAAAATATGCGGTCAAAAATGGAAAATATGTACTCAAAATATGCATTAAAAACCATTTAATTAGCCTTAATTCCTCATTTTATTCAAAATATATAGAACAAGTTTTTAAATGCATGTATCTATGTATAAAATGTAGTCAGTTAGGGTAACAAGGCCTTTTACTGTAACACAAGGCTATCAATATTTTTTTATTGAAAAATTAAAACTTCAAAAAAGTCTTTCAACGACACAAGGCTAAACTATAAAACGAAAGCTAATAGTAGCTCCGAACTCTTTAATGTAAAAAGACTGAATCAAAAAAATGGTAGGTATAAGATAATATATTTATGAACTTGAATTTTTAATAAAACTTGTTGATATTTGTTTAAAAAAGGAGAAAAAATTCTTAACTGATTCCGTATGAAAAAAATTGTAAGGTACACTTCATTGAAAGTGATTTTTTGTATCTGTTTATTTTTTTTTTTTTTTTTCGATAATATGCTTAAAAGTATGCATTTATTCCATGTATATGTACAAATATGCAAAAATGCATTTATATGTCATTTTAATCATAATAAGTTGTCTTGCTTCTAAAGTGCTTTAAAAAAATGAGCACGACTAGATCGCACAAACTTGCTCTCGTACCTAACAACTTAAACGTAGACAGAAATTGATGATGTACAAGTACATTGTGTAGGTCAAATATTATGATAAAAAAATTAAATAAATTATTACCATAAATAACTATAAATTTATTATTTTAATGGCTTTGAAAACAAGAGCTCAAAATCAGGTCTGCCATCTGATTAGTTTTATAAGCATGAATTTATGAAAAAAAAAAAAAACTAAAAATAGTTGGAGCGGTTTTTTCAAAGATTCATTTTTTATTTTTTGGTCATTTTCAAAAATTTTCAATATTTTTTAAAAATCAAAAAATAATTGTTTTAAAAATTTGTATATGCAAAATTGTGAAGGAGCTCTTGAATAAAAATGTTGGTTTAAACGGAGCAGCCGTCAACGAGTAAATTTGAAAACAAAAAAATATGACAGGTACCGTAGTTATTAACCATTATTGGTAATATTTGTTTTCATCAAAATACTGGCCATACCTTAAGTAGTAAACGCACATCTTTTTATCAAAATTCTTGGAGCATTTTTCGAGAAAAATAATTTTTTTCTTAACGGTTTTTCAACATTTGTATGGAAGGTACCGTTATTTTTGAATTTAGAAAGATGATTTTTTAAAGTATTCTACAAAATAATAAAAAACTATCTTACACCTAGTTTTGAATATATTGACCAAGTCGTTTTCAAAAAAAATTATTTTTTTTTTAATTTTCAAACAAATTTTTTTTTTTTTAATTTTGGTTCACAATAATGTTTATACTTTTTAGAAGTTTTACCATAAAAAAATGAAAAATTTAAACAACAGTTTTCGAGAAAATCAAATACTAAGTTAATGGCTGTACTGGAGGTACCAAAAATATCCAATTTTTGAAAATAAAAAAATTATCAGAAAGTAGTTTTTCTTTATTGATTTTTTTTTAAATTTTTTTCAACAAAATCCTCTATAATCGTAATGGTAAGGAAAATTAATATCTCCAGTTAGATCGCATGAAATAACTAAGTTTTTTAAAGAAAAAGCTCAAAAATAGCAACATTTTAAAATAATCCTGAACAACATAATTATCAACTATGAAGAAGGAACTAACTCAGTGAAAGAATACGTACTTTTTTTAAAGTTTTGTTCATGAATGGTTCGTTTAAAATAAAAGTATCAGTATATAATACCGATTTTATTCATAAACGTTTAAGCCAATGCCCCGATTGCGAGTTTCAATTTTCTAATCGATGATCGACTTTTTTCGATTATCGATTGTCGATTACTCTTTTTCATATTGTGAGTTTCGATTTTGATCGAAACCTTTTGATTGGAAGTTCGCGGTTTTCTCTTTTCGATTCTTATTTTCTAATCGACGCGAACGAAAGCTGACGTCGAGAAGTTTTTTCTAGTGAACTAAATGTAATTTTTTTCCAATAAATCACGGAATATAAAATTCAAATATTTATTTTATGCAGTTCAATCGCAATAAAAAATAAAAAGGAGATGGACATTTTGGGCCCGATGGTGGTTGTCGGTTTGCAGATCGATGGACGATTTTTTTTTTAATTAACGATGGTCAATTTCTAGTTTTTATTTGTGATTGAGATTTTTGGTCGAATTTACTTTCGATTATAATTTTCTGATCGATTCGCTAGGATGGACCCGATTATTTCGGGTTCAAATCCTGTTGGTACCCAACTTTTTTTTCAAAAAAATTTTTTTTTGGTTTAGTTTAAATGATTAAAATATTAACTTCGAATACTTACATAATTAAAACACATGTTGGATTTTCATAAAAAAAAAATTAATTTACAACACAAAAAAAAAACAATAATTGTGTTCATCAAATTCAAACCCTACAAATTGTTTGGTTATTCATTCGATTATGTTTCACAATATGATTGGCAATCGATACTCACAATCAGGGCAATTGAATGAATGAATAATTTAAGGGTTTTAACTACACTGCGACCTTAAGATCTGTTGTGCCCCCGTCTAGAGCTAGATGAGATAGCTCATTCTATAGCTCTTCCTCCAAGTTTGTTCCTTTGAGAAACTTAAGTATTTGAAGGACTTTTAGAGATGGTAATTCACTCTCTGCTATCTGGTGTCGACCCAGATACATATGTCTTTGTTGCACAAGTGCATCGCATTTACCTAATATATTGTCAGGTCTAGGTCATTATTTGCTTTTTCATTTTGTATTTACTACCTATGGAAGAAACCGAATCTAATTAATAAAAATAATTGTTTTCTTACTGTATGTATAAATGTATCTACTTATTATTGCAGTCAACGAAGAAATTTGTTAATTATTTTATGTGGTATACGGATTACTCCAGGGTTTAATTATTTTATGTGGTAGGGATTACTCCAGGTATAACATACCAAAAGTCCCCAGCGCATGCCGAGAGCTTAAGGCAGTAAGTTCTGAAAACCGAATGGTATAAGCGGTAACGTATAGTCACATAATGAAAGCAAATTAAATGTTTTAAAAAGAGCTATTTACATACTTAAGCTATTATAAGGGAGATATTGCCTCACATATTTAATGTTTACTGATAAATTTACCTGAAATAACGAAAAAGGTAAATTTACATCCAATCACGTTCATAATAATGTGAGGCTGTGGGGTAGAGTTATAATTTCCTTTTTTTAAATGCATATACCCCGTGGTGTAATAATGGTTAGTGCGTTGGACCGTCAACCTGCTGGTCTGGGTTCAATTATCAGCCTCGTCCACCTAAAAACTAAATAAGTTTTTTTTCAGGGCTACTGCCTTTTGCGAGGAATTGACAATTCCACTAGGAGTATCACATGTCATGAATAAGTGCTTCTTGTCTAGCCGTTTGGATTCAGCGTAAATTGTAGGTCCCCTCCATTTCTGTCGACACGCGCAAACAGGAATGATTGCGAGTTGTAAGTCACTAGGTCCTGGTTCTTCACGAGCTGTTGCACCACATAGTTTATTTATTTATTCAATTTATTTTTATTTAAATACATACCCCAGACTTTACGAAAAAGTAAATGAAAGTAAATTTAATTGGTAAGGGTTCGATTCGTGCGGTGTAAGAAAATATTAGAGAGCACACTACAGGCACACTTGAGAACGCACTACACGGGGTGTTTTTCCTCTCCTTCAGAGTGAGGGGAAATCTTCTAAAAAAACTGAGTTTTTTGTTTCTTTGACAGGAGAGAAGAAAGATCTCCCTTCTCTCTCTTGTCCTTAGCTCGTGGCCCTAGTCTGAGGAAGTTGGGTATATTGTACCTCAGTGTAGCACCCGTACTACATTAAATGATAACCCAGACAGCAAAGTTTATTTAATTTATTTTATAATTTTGGATCTTTGTTGACTTGACTATTAATATAAAATAAACACATATTCCTCCCCGAAGACAATACAACCGTAATTCTCGCACTTCTAGGAATGCCCATTAGTTTACCCTTGAAGTATTGTATAGAGATTCTTTCTTTAGTTGGACTGCATGAATGTAAAACACTTTACACAGCAACGGGAATCACCTTTTGAACTGACTCTAATTTTCCTAAAGGCTCGTGATGGTTTAACACCATTAAAAGGGTAGTCATATCATAAAAACCCTTTAGTACGCGCAAAATATAAACAAAAATAGGTTCGGTTGAAATATTAAATGTTTAAGTCTAATGATTTAACTCGATGCCTATTTAAAAAATTTCTTACCATTTACGTATTTAAAAATTCTCATCTATAACATTTGAAGTTCAAAAATTAATTTCAATTTGGTGCCAACCTAGTTTAAGAAAACTCCAGCCCTGGATATAACCCTCTTTCTTAAAACAGTACTATGCACTTATGCCAAATCAAATGGACATTAAGTTGTGGTAGCTAAAATTGTGTTTGTGCTAAGAATGTAATAGGTTGTTATACGATAGCAATCAAACAAACACCAAAGCTATTAAATGACGCTGTGTTAACATTCAATTTGCAAATACATACTAATTTTGATTGTGTTCTTTGTTTTGGTTTTAATGGCTGACAAATTGCCAATTATTGAAGTTATCACATTTGAACTCTTACGTGTAGTTATTAATATACAGGGTGATTCGCAATTTGACTTATAACTAGTTAGATACGATGATATTATACTTTTATTGGCACATAGGGGGCCTAATTTTATACTTTGTCTTAATTATAAGGGATTATAAAATAAAATACATGTCAAGAAATTAATTCTAAAAGTCGGTTGATTTTATCGTCGTGCGGGGAGTTCCGTCCCGGTTGTCAAGTTGTGGTTTAGGCGCCAGTTATAGCTTTCATTGAAAATTTTGTCGTTCAGTTTTGATGCACTTTAACAAATAAAACTGATGGCGTTTTGGTACCAAAATGATGGTTGTTAGTTATATATATTTTTTTAGCCAAAAAAATGTTTAGTTTGCTTTAACACTTTCTTATAAAACCACTTTTAGTTTTTCAATGATGAAAATCGTTTTAAATGAATAGCTGATATCTTGTTCCCAAAAGTGGAACACATTCGTCCCAATGAAGTGTTCTTTCTCTTCTTGTTCTCGTCTGTCAGTTTTTCGTCTAATGGTCAACTCTAACCTTAAAAGTCAAAATGCAAATAATAAATAATCTTTTACCATCACGACGACTCACGTCCACCTAGAAGTTTTTAGCAATTTTGCACAACTGGAATACTGAAAATAATCTGAAAATAAATGTGAAAATAATAGTGAGCCATAAATGGTAATGCCAAAAATCAGATTCGCCAAATATTTCTTGCGACTCGCGATTCATAATAGGTGCCTTAATAACTTTTTTCCTATGCGGTATTACCAAAAGAATGGTACGCCAAAAAAATCAGAAACACTCTCCTGATGCTTGCTTGCCAGACGCATTTTAACTTTTCTTTAACGCATTTTTGAACTTAAAACCTTAGCAACTATTTTCCTTGTTGTGCCAATCTAAATCGACTTTATTGGTATCGACTTTTTCATCTTCGTGTACTGGTGTAGTCCCAACAAATTTTTTTTGTTGACATCGTGGAACCTCAGTATTTTCATCATTTTTAACTCTTACTTTGACATCCCGAACTGCAGTTGGCTTTGGTTTAGGTCCAACTGTCCAGGAATTGTTTGCTCCACTGGAACTCAGAACAGCAAACCGTTTGTCCTTGCCCACTATTGCAATTAGATTTGCCTTTCCACGAGCTGTGTTTTCCTTGCGAGCAGCAGCATACGCGGCGTTCTCCTTTCCTATTTTGAATGTCGCTATTTTTCTTTTTTGCTTGTCCTTAAATTTTTGTTTTCTTTGTGTTTTTTTTTGAAAATTGAGAAATCTTGAAAGGATGTTCAATAGTTCCTCAAATTAAAAATTGTTTTAACACAAATTAACAAGTTAAAAACAGAAAATTATGAAAAAAAAAACAAATTAAAAATTGTTTTAACACAAATTAACAAGTTAAAAACAGAAAATTATGAAAAAAAAATATCTTATTTGCATTGGAGTGATATCTAAGCGCTGCAACCCACTCACAAGCAACACACGGTGGACATGAAAAAAAGAAGAACGATCCCAGTCAAAGGCAAGCACGAACAAGGAAACGCGAAGCAAGTATGTTTCTATATTTTTATATAATAATTTAGGGTTTCGTTTCACATTGTGGAATTTTTTGTTTGATTTTTAATGTTGTGGACTTTTGAAAGTTGTTTTTGTACACAGGTTAATGCACATAGGTATAGACTTTTTTAAAACGCATTTTTTTTCTTCAGATTATGAATAGTGAGAAGGACGCCAAAGCCCTTAAAAGGCAAGAAACGTAGGAGTTTGAAATCAAATTAATAATGGAGGTCAAAAATCATGTATGTCTTTACGCGAAAGACAATCCGAGCTACAGCAACCGGGTAAGCAGGGAGAATGCGTGGGCAGATATTGCCCTTATAATAGGAAAGAGTGGTTAGTAAGGAATTAACATTTACAATCACAAATAATATATGTATATCTAATACTTTTTTGTACAAACATAGCTGACGAATGCCAAAAAAAGTGGAATTCTTTGCGGGACAGTTTTCGAGCAGCTTACCGCACTGAATGCAATACCCCGAGTGGTTCCGCAGCTGTCCCCAAAGATGGATGCACTACGAGGCACTCATATTTTTAATCCCATATGTAAAAGTGACAGAAGAGTGAGTACTTTTTCTGATGTTTTATACTTAAATATCTAATAAGTTATTTTGAAAACGTTTTAAGTCCAATGTTTTAGTTCCTATGTTTTTTATATTTCCAAAGCTACATGTATACAAAACTGGGTGATTTTTTCTGAGATAGGTAAACCTACGGTCGCCTCCCGTCCTATAAATAAACAAAATAGATTTTAATTTAAGTTAAGTGTTATTTGATGATAATATGATGCTAAACTCGTTTTAAATTTATTAATTAAAAATGATTTATCATTACCATCGTACTAAATAGACTAAAAACTTGCACCATTACATTTAAGATTTGTAGAAATAGATTTTTTTTAATGTCTCAATTTGTCCCGGTTTTTGGGTCCTGGCGTCCCGATATTATCGAAATTTAATCTGGCAGCCCTACTTCTTGTTAATATATAATTCTGTATCACTTGTTTTGAAATGCTGTATTTTGGAAAATATTGTGTCTACAGAGTTGGTTTTGGGCTCAAGTTTAAGCAAAAAACTCATGATATACCCATAATGTACAACCATCCAGAATGTTTATCACAACGTTTTTTTAACATTAACCTACTTTGTACTAGTCTATGTGTAGTAAATTAATATTTTTTTCATACAAACCATATTCTGTAAACCGAAAGCAATCGAAAATAGTTCGAATTCGCCCAGTCCACCGAAAAAGGCTATACATGTTTTTTTTGAAAGTATAGCCCTTCAAGCTGAAAAATTTAGTTTTAGGAAGCAGATTGAACTGCAGCAAAAGGTTCTTAACCTTCTATCCACAGATTTTGCTGCAGATTTGTAAATATGATAGTCTAAGAGCCGACATCAAATTTTGAGAGTAGATGTATAAACAAAATCTTTTGTATGAGCCGACAGCAGATTTTGGGATTGGATAACCAAAACCTTAGTATGAGGGTTTAAAGGGGCATAGTTTGTGATATCGAAATCAAAAGTCTGGTTAGTTTTCTTCTGAGCCTTTGGCAGGGGCGGGGTGTTGAAAATATAGATTTTCTATATTCTATAGCACTTAAAGTGCTAATTCTATATTTTCAACACCCCGCCCCTGCCAAAGGCTCAGAAGAAAACCAACAAGACTTTTGATTTCGATATCACAAAATATGCCCCTTTAAACCCTCATACTAAGGTTTTGGTTATACATCCAATCCCAAAATCTGCTGTCGGCTCTTATACTAAGAGGCTTATATGCAGAACTGCATCTCAACAGAGGAATACATACATTTTTATATATATGTATTTATTTACATACATATATATTATTTTTATAGTCTTAAATTTTTTGTATTTTTTTTGTTTTTGATTCCTTTTTTTTGTTTTTTTTGTTTACGTTTTTGTTAATTTAGATTTATTGTGATGTTGAAGTCTTAATAGTTTTAGTTTTTTTAGATCTTAAGATATTTACCTACCACAAAGTGCAAAAGTCAAGAAGACTGTTAATTTTTTCAATAGATTAAATAAATAGTCTTAAAAACAATACTAAATAAAGAGTTGTCATTTACTTCCCATTGAAAGTTATTGTAATTGGTGCGATTTTTCAAACGTTTTGCAACTCAAATATTTTGAAAAAAAAAAAAATGATATCGATTTCAAATTTTACCTACATACCTATACTGATTATCCACAAGCCCAACGTTATCTTATCATATCTTATCTTATCTTATCTTATCTTATCTTATCTAATCTTATCTTATCTTATCTTATCTTATCTTATCTTATCTTATCTTATCTTATCTTATCTTATCTTATCTTATCTTATCTTATCTTATCTTATCTTATCTTATCTTATCTTATCTTATCTTATCTTATCTTATCTTATCTTATCTTATCTTATCTTATCTTATCTTATCTTATCTTATCTTATCTTATCTTATCTTATCTTATCTTATCTTATCTTATCTTATCTTATCTTATCTTATCTTATCTTATCTTATCTTATCTTATCTTATCTTATCTTATCTTATCTTATCTTATCTTATCTTATCTTATCTTATCTTATCTTATCTTATCTTATCTTATCTTATCTTATCTTATCTTATCTTATCTTATCTTATCTTATCTTATCTTATCTTATCTTATCTTATCTTATCTTATCTTATCTTATCTTATCTTATCTTATCTTATCTTATCTTATCTTATCTTATCTTATCTTATCTTATCTTATCTTATCTTATCTTATCTTATCTTATCTTATCTTATCTTATCTTATCTTATCTTATCTTATCTTATCTTATCTTATCTTATCTTATCTTATCTTATCTTATCTTATCTTATCTTATCTTATCTTATCTTATCTTATCTTATCTTATCTTATCTTATCTTATCTTATCTTATCTTATCTTATCTTATCTTATCTTATCTTATCTTATCTTATCTTATCTTATCTTATCTTATCTTATCTTATCTTATCTTATCTTATCTTATCTTATCTTATCTTATCTTATCTTATCTTATCTTATCTTATCTTATCTTATCTTATCTTATCTTATCTTATCTTATCTTATCTTATCTTATCTTATCTTATCTTATCTTATCTTATCTTATCTTATCTTATCTTATCTTATCTTATCTTATCTTATCTTATCTTATCTTATCTTATCTTATCTTATCTTATCTTATCTTATCTTATCTTATCTTATCTTATCTTATCTTATCTTATCTTATCTTATCTTATCTTATCTTATCTTATCTTATCTTATCTTATCTTATCTTATCTTATCTTATCTTATCTTATCTTATCTTATCTTATCTTATCTTATCTTATCTTATCTTATCTTATCTTATCTTATCTTATCTTATCTTATCTTATCTTATCTTATCTTATCTTATCTTATCTTATCTTATCTTATCTTATCTTATCTTATCTTATCTTATCTTATTACTTTAAATGAGTTAAAATTGTGTATATACAGGGTGTCCCGTAAGTAATGGATAACCCTGAAATGCCGCATAGTAGACTTTATGACCGTCCTGAAAACTGATAAAAAAAAGTTCTATCCCAACTACAAGAAAAGTTATATGCATTTTTTTGTTCAGTGCATTATTTTTTTTCTTACTTTACATTTTTGAATACCACGACTACAAGTGAATGAGTTCCATAATTTTTTTTTGCAGGAATATTTTACATTACTTGTGCCAACACATAAGTAGAAGAAAATTATGATAACTGTTGGACTTCTTAGAGAAAAAAATTATTTAACATTGAATTTCAATGCAAAATGTGAAAACAAATAATTTTTGAAAAAGTTAAATCATAGCTGGTATAAAAAAAATGGATGAATACCTGAGTGGCCAACTATTTCAAAAATATGCGCGTTAAATGCAGATTTCAAAATGGTATTACTTATTATTATCTAGAGTCAATAGCAAGTTATTGGTAAAAATCTGCAATACTAGAGTAAATTTAGCAAAAACAAAAGTTTTCAAAATTAGCACAGTAAACGTGAAAATAATACCAAGCGTTGAACATAGCAGATTTTTGATTTATTGGCTGTTTCTACGATGTTGTCCTAATGATAAATCCAAGCTTTCAACTTCTAGGGCCGAATGCATTATTGATAAAAATGTCAAAAAAGTGCAAAAAACGGTTACATTTTCGAGCTTGTTTTGAATTTTACCTGTTCTATTGGGCTTTAACAAACCCATCAAATATTTTGTTGGTTGCTTTTTTTTATTTGTTATTTTCTCCAAACAAAAAGTCTTCTGATTCAATTTTAATTGTGTTTTTTGAATAGTAAATTGTAAGATCCTGAGAAAGTGAGAACGCATAAAATCGTTAGTTTTTTAAATTTTGAATTAAAGTTTTTGTAATTTGATCTTAATTCATAAGATTAAGACCACGACGAACACTTATTTATATTGTTTTTATTGTTCATTCTTCAGAAAAATTAACGGTCTAAATAGCTGTTTTCCTGAACCTGCTTTTTGATAATTAAGACGTTTGATTGAACTTTTTCGATGCCACGTATTCTGTATTCTGCACAAGAATATGCAAACATGCATTTCATTTATGGAGAGTGCAGAGGCAACGCAAACGAAGCTGCGACTCTGTATAGGGAAAGGTACCCTAACGCACGTCACCCGGATTATCGAGTGTTTATTAGAGTCCATAGCTGTTTCTCGGAAGGAAGGCTGCCTGGTAGTGGTGTTGGTGGTGCTGGCGTGGGACGACCCCCTCGAGGAGATATCGAAGACTTAGTGCTTGCGGAACTTGACCGAGATCCTACAGTATCAATCCGAGCAATAGCACGACGCACTGGGATCGGAAAGACGACTGCGCATAATGCGCTAAGTAAATATAAATATCATCCCTTTCACCTAACACGGGTGCAAACTCTCCAGCCGCAAGATTTTGAAACGAGAATGAGTTTTTGTCGACAAATGATAATGAAAATTGAAGAAGATCCGCAGTTTTTTGACAAAATTCTTTGGAGCGATGAGTCGACATTTAAAAGAGATGGCTACACTAATCTCCATAATCTCCACTTCTGGGCACTACAAACCCAAACATCATGAGGGAAGACATGTCCCAGTACCAATTCAAAATAAACTATTGGACTGGGATTCTCAATGGGAAAATAATTGGACCCTTTGAGTTGCCGGGGATTTTAACTGGCCAAGGTTATTTGGAGTTTCTCCAAAATGATCTCCCAACCTTGCTGGAAGAAGTGCCTCAAGAACTAAAGGAATCCCATTGGCTTCAAAATGATGGTTGTCCAGCACACTATGCTATGCCTGTGCGGGCATATTTAAATGCCAGATACCCAGGCATATGGATAGGACGTCTGGGACCAATTTTATGGCCACACCGTTCACCAGACCTAAATCCAATTGATTTTTTTTATTGGGGATGCATTAAGGAAATCGTATACAGCAAGCCGATCAGGTCTTTAGAGGAGCTAAGAAATCGTGTGGAGGCAGCTGCATTACAAATTTCTGAGCAAAACCTTGCATGTTCACTATGACGTTAATTTATTCGGAGGTGCAGAACCTGTATAAGAGTGGGTGGAAAACAGTTTGAGCATTTGCTTTAAATAAAAAAAAAAAAATAAAAAATTATCTATTTTTGTTTTTGTTTTCTAACTAAGTGATCATGTGATTAAAAGCTGGCTCAAAAACTTTTTGTTTAGAGAAAATAACAAATAAACTAATAGCAACCAACAAAATATTTGATGGGTTTGTTAAAGCCCAATAGAACAGGTAAAATTCAAAACAAGCTCGAAAATGTAACCGTTTTTTGCACTTTTTTGACATTTTTATCAATAATGCATTCGGCCCTAGAAGTTGAAAGCTTGGATTTATCATTAGGACAACATCGTAGAAACAGCCAATAAATCAAAAATCTGCTATGTTCAACGCTTGGTATTATTTTCACGTTTACTGTGCTAATTTTGAAAACTTTTGTTTTTGCTAAATTAACTCTAGTATTGCAGATTTTTACCAATAACTTGCTATTGACTCTAGATATAATAATAAGTAATACCATTTTGAAATCTGCATTTAACGCGCATATTTTTAAAATAGTTGGCCACTCAGGTATTCATGCATTTTTTTTATACCAGCTATGATTTAACTTTTTCAAAAATTATTTGTTTCCACATTTTGCATTGAAATTCTATGTTAAATAATTTTTTTCTCTAAGAAGTCCAACAGTTATAATAATTTTCTTCTACTTATGTATTGGCACAAGTAATGTAAAATATTCCTGCAAAAAAAATTGATGGAACTCATTCACGTGTAGTCGTGGTATCCAAAAATATAAAGTAAGAAAAAAAATAATGCACTGAACAAAAAAATGCATATAACTTTTCTTGTAGTTGGGATAGAACTTTTTTTTATCAGTTTTCAGGACGGTCATAAAGTCTACTATGCGGCATTTCAGGGTTATCCATTACTTACGGGACACCCTGTATATCTTAACTAATATATAAAAGTCTTT
Organism: Melangyna quadrimaculata; assembly: GCA_949320155.1. Classification (NCBI taxonomy): domain Eukaryota; kingdom Metazoa; phylum Arthropoda; class Insecta; order Diptera; family Syrphidae; genus Melangyna; species Melangyna quadrimaculata. The sequence continues at coordinate 371,459,336 of OX439483.1, forward strand.
TTTGTTTTCTCGTCAGTTTGGCTGTACGGGTGTCCAAACTAACAACAAAACGATGAAAATACTAACCTTTTTTTATGGCATTAACAATGTCTATTCCCCTGCTATCCGATAGATAGCTTCTAAAAAAAAATAAACTTAAATTTTTTTAGAAATCTTTAACAATAATAAAAAAATGTTGCCTATATGAAATTTGTTTTTTTGGTTTTTTATTAATATCATTTTAATTCACAGTCGTAGAGGTTTGCAATGTACTAATAAATTATAGCTATATGTCCTAGGAACTTGTCTAAAAAAACTTATATTCCTATTGTACCGTTGAGCTGAGAAATTCACAATATAATATTGTTCACACATATTACTTAATAACATGTGGGTGTGTGCAGGGATTGATTTAATTTTTTCTTATATTTAATCTCAATAGTATAGCCATTAATTTGATACCTCACTTTTAAATCTACCTCCTATATTAGCGTCACAATTGATTTTTTAAAATTCATAAAAAATCGAATAAAATCCATAGAAATGCTCCGCTTTGTTAATTGTCAACAATCGTCTACCAGTGGAGAGCACCGTTATCTCAATTCAATTTCTAATTGGAGTTCTTTTAATATACAAAATCATAACTTCATTTCTACTCAGACTATTATTAAAGTTTTGATCTCAGAATTTAGCTATGAGATATGGCTAAATTTGTGTATAAAAATTGTTGAGGGGGGTGAACAATTTCCTACTAAATGGGTGTGTAAATGACCCGTCAAATTTATATTACATATATTAAATTCAAAACTTGATGAAATTGTTTTTTATTTCAAAAAGCTAATGATGTACGTTTATAGGTGTAACCTTCTTCTAACGGGTGATTTTTTAGCTGGTTTGTTTTGGCAACACTGGTTTTGACAGCTGACGTGTGTTTAGTACCTTGTGTCACTGTCAAACAGCTTCAGTTTGGTTTGCAATTTAACCATGGATCGTCTTACAAATGAACAACGCTTGCAAATTATTGAATTTTACTATCAAAATTCGTGCTCGGTTCGAAATGTTCATCGCGCGCTGCTTCCATTTTATGGTCGGCATTCTCGACCTTCTGAGCAGTCTATTCGGAAGATTGTGACCAAATTTCGCACCAAATTTACTTTGTTGGACATTAAACCACCAACACGTTTACGTACTGTGCGTAGTGAAGAAAATATTGCGGCCGTATCAGCTAGTGTGACAGAAGACCGCGAAATGTCGATTCGGCGCCGTTCCCAGCAGTTAGGCCTTTGTTACAGCACTACGTGGAAAATTTTGCGGAAGGATTTGGGCGTAAAGCCTTTTAAGATACAGCTGGTGCAAGAACTAAAGCCAGCCGACCTACCACAGCGCCGAATTTTTGGTGAATGGGCTCTTGGAAAGCTGGCCGAGGATCCGCTTTTTTATCGAAAAATTGTGTTCAGCGATGAGGCTCATTTTTGGTTGAATGGGTACGTAAATAAGCAAAATTGCCGCATTTGGAGTGAAGATCAGCCAGAAGCATTGCAACAGCTACCAATGCATCCCGAAAAAGCCACTGTTTGGTGCGGTTTATGGGCCGGCGGCATTATTGGGCCATATTTCTTCAAAGATGATGCGAATCGCAGCGTTACTGTCAATGGTGAACGCTACCGAGCGATGATAACAAACTTTTTTTTGCCCGAAATGGAAGTTCTTGACTTGCATGATATGTGGTTTCAACAAGACGGTGCCACATGCCACACAGCACGCGAAACAATGGCGCAATTGCGAGGCGAGTTTGGTGAACAGTTAATTTCACGTTTCGGGCCGGTCAATTGGCCGCCTAGATCGTGCGATTTGACACCATTAGACTATTTTTTGTGGGGGTATGTCAAGGCTAATGTCTATAGGGACAAGCCCGCTTCGATTGACGCACTGGAAGCCAACATCCATGCATTCATTCGTGAGATACCGGCCGATATGTGTGAAAGAGTATGCCAAAATTGGACTCAGCGGATGGGCTACCTGAGACGCAGCCGCGGTCAACATTTGCATGAAATTATCTTTAAACATTAAATTGCAAGGTTCAAACTATCGATTCAAATAAATATTTCATTCATTTTTTCGAATTTTTTGTGTTTTTTTTTTTTAAAAAGTTCTAAACCTCTTAAAAAATCACCCATTATAAATATGTCAATAATTTTGTATTTCTAAATCTAACGGGAAAAAAAGTACGGGTAATTTAATAAATAAATCACAAAAAAAGCTACATTTAGACAACTTTAGAGGTTTAAAACTTGAGTTATACTTTATAGTTCATAATAAATGATACATGAATTTGAGGTAAAAATTTATAATATAAATTCCAGTGTTAAAATTTTTGCAAAATCTTAAAAAAATTCATACTAAAAATGTGATTTAGTGAAAAATCAATTCAATTTGTGGTACTTTAAATGCAAAAGTTAGTAAAAAATTATTAAATTTTGAAAAACAAAACTGACACACCAATTGCTCTAATCCTCTTCTCAAATATTGCTAATAAATGTTTAGTGATTATTTCAACAAAAACCACTATAAAATTAGTTTTATTGATTTATTTACCAAAAAATCATGCCTTTTCAACGAATTTTATTTTTATAATTTCACCACACCCATAAAATATTTTCAAATTTGAAAATTATAAATCCTGAAAATCTGATAAAAATTTTGATATATAAAAAATAAATGCGCATTGCTCACAAGCTGCACAAAATAATTTCAAATATAAAAATTTTACATTAGAAATATTTTTTACAGATAAAATCCAGAAAAAATTTTAAAATTGTCAATTTGTCTGCATAAAATTGGCTATAAATCGGAAAGTACTTATCCGAATTTCAAAATTTAGATGTGTATGGAAAGGTCACTATTTAAATACATACAAAATATTAATAGACAACTATATAAATTTAAAGACTTATACGGTTGAACAGATAAAATTGCATTATTTTGATTAAATAGTGAATATTATAATTTTTATGTAACTGATTATCGAAATTTAAATTTTATAATAATTTATACCAATCAACAATTATTTTGGTATATAAAACATATTCCTACGATAACCGTAAGCTTTAATATGGATTTTTAAACATAATTGAAAGAAAAATTTTGCAAAAATCCAGTCTATTGGTCGATAAAATTGTTTCTTTTTGGAAAAATATACTTAAGATACCTGTTAATAACCATAATTTGGGCAATACTTTTTTGATATTTATAAATTAGGTATCCAATGAAAGGTTATAAGACATAAAAAATTATAAAAATAAAAATTATTTAATTGGTGTGACAAAATAAATTGGTAAAATAGAAAGAATTTTCCATAAAGCGAAAAATTCATACCTTTTGAGTATATTTACTTAGAAAATTGCTAAAAGTTAATGAAAAAATTATAAATTTTGAAAAAATGATGATGCACATTTATAGGTGTTAATTTCTTCTATAAATACTTGTGCAATATTGTCTTTGTAAATCTAACGGGAAAAAAATTAGGGGCAATTTAATAAGTTAATGAAAAAATTATAAATTTTGAAAAACTGATGATGCACATTTATAGGTGTTAATTTCTTCTATAAATACTTGTGCAATATTGTCTTTGTAAATCTAACGGGAAAAAAATTAGGGGCAATTTAATAAAAACAAATCACAAAAAAGCTCAATTTAGCCAACTTAAGAGTTTTCAAACTTCAGTAATACTTATAATTTTATAACAAATGATATATGAATTTGAAGTAGAAATTTATAGTCTTAATTTCTGTGTTAAAATTTTTGCAAAATCTTAAAAACATGTAAGCTAAATATGTGATTTACTGAAATATCAATTTGAATTTTGGCACTTTAAATGCAAAAGTTAATAACAAATTGATACATTTTGAAAAACAAACCCAAGACACCAATTGCTCTAATCCTCTGTAACAATATTGTTTTAAATGTTAAGTAATTATTTCAACAAAAGCCACTCTAAAATTAGTTTTATTGAGTTTTTTACCAAAAAAAATGCAAAATCGATCATGCTTTTTCAATGAATTTTATTTTTATATTTTCACCACGCCCATAAAATATTTTCAAATTTAAAAATGATAAACTTTGAAAGTCTAATAAACATTTAAATATATAAATCATAACTGTGCGTTGTTCACAAGCTTCACAAAATAATTTCAAATATTAAAATTTTACATAAGAAATATTTTTTACAGATAAAATCCAGAAAAAAATTTTAAAATTGTCAATTTGTCTGCATAAAATTGGATATAAATCGGAAAGTACTTATCCGAATTTCAAAATTTAGATGTCGATGGAAAGGTCATTGTCTCACTATTTAAATACATACAAAACATTAATAGACTTCCATACAATTTTAAAGACTAATACGCTTAAACAGATAAAATAGCATTATTTTGACTAAGCAGTGAATATTGTTACTTTTTATTTAACCGATTATCAAAATTTAAATTTTGTAATAATCTATACGAATCAAAAATTGTTTTGGTATATAAAACATATTTCTACGATAACCTTAATCTTTTATATGGATTTTTAAACATAACTGAAAGAAAAATTTTGCAAAAATCCAGTCTAGGTCGATAAAATTTTTTTTGTTTGTTAAAATATACATACAATACCTGTAAATGGCCATAACATGGATAATACTTTTTTGATATTTATAAATGAGGTATCAAATGAAAGGTTATAAGACATACAAAATTATAAAAATAAAAAATAATTAATTTTCATGACAAAATAAATTGTTAAAAGAGAAAGAATTTGCCATAATGCGAAAAATTCATACCTTTTGAGTGTAGTTACTTAGAAAATTGTTAAAAGTTAGTGAAAAATTTACAAATTTTGAAAAACTAATAACACACAATTATAGGTGTTAAATTCTTCTTCAAATATGTTAGAAATTTTATATTTGTAAATCTAAAGGAAAAAAAGTAGGGGCAATTTAATGAGATAAATCACAATAAAGCTCCATTTAGCCAAATTTAGAGGCTTCAAACTTTAGTAATGCCTGATAGTTCATAATAAATGATACTAACAAATTATATAGACTACGGTAGAAATTTATAATCTAAATTTTTGTGTTAAAATTTTTGCAAAATCTTAAAAAAAAATCATATTAAAAGTGTGATTTAGTGAAAAATTAATTCTATTTTTGGTACTTTTAAAGCAAAAGTTAATACAAAATTAATAAATTTTGAAAAACAAAACGAACAGACCAATTGCTCTAATCCTCTTCAAAAATATTGCTAATAAATATTAAGTGATCATTTCAACAAAAGCCACTCCAGAATTAGCTATATTGATTTATTTACCAAACCAAATTCAAAATGGATCATGGATACAAAACATAACTGTGCGTTGCTCACAAGCTTCACAAAATAATTTAAAATATTAAAATTTTACATTAGAAATATTTTTTACAGATAAAATCCAGAAAAAAATTCAAAATTGTCAATTTATCTTTATAAAATGGGATATAAATCTTATTTTTTACAGATAAAATCCAGAAAAAAATTCAAAATTGTCAATTTATCTTCATAAAATGGGATATAAATCGGAAAGTACTTATACGAATTTCAAAATTTAGATGTCTTTGGAAAGGTCGTTGTCTCACTATTTTAATACATTCAAAACATTAATAGAAAACCATTCAATTTTAAAGACTGATTCGATTAAACAGATGGCAGGATTATAAACATGTCCAGAAAAAATCCAATGGAGTCCGAAAAATCTATGTCCACATGCAGCGACCGACATGGCGAAAAATATAACTTTTTGAACAAGACATGAGCGTTGTACAAAGCTTAGCTATGAGATTTGACGTTTCAAGTGCGTATGAGATTTTTGCCTGGTTTTTGTTGAATGTGTAAGTGAATGTAAGAATGTTGAAAAATATAATAAGTAGTGATTTAAGGCTAATGAATGGCATGATATAATTCTCAAGTAAGGAAAAATGCGCTGGTTGTTGATTGGATTGTGGTGGAAGGTAAAACCTTAACCAATCATGTTTGATTTACATGGTCGGTGAAAATTTAGTTATGCTGAAATCAACACGGCGAATACTTTCACAATCTCCCAAATCAGTGAGAAACTTTCGCTCCGTAGAGTAAATCATTCACATGTATAACAAAAATGATTACAGCAATGCTATAAGAGCAAAAACTGCCGTATTACAGCTCCTCTCTTCTGTGCGTTGCAGGTCGTATGTCGAAATGTCAAAATCTTAGGGCACCAATCGATTAAGGAGGGTTTTATTACCTAAGGTCTCGCCCAGCACTTTAGCACCAACAGAAAATAAGAAATTTGACTTTTCAATTTGAAAGGTGTCGAAATGTCAAGATCTGAGAGCGCCAATCGATTTAGGAGGTGGATTTTGCACTCTCTGTTCAGTAAATCAAAAAAATCGCACTTGACAGTTGACAGTGATGATGGTGAAATGTCAAAAATCCGAAAAATCACATCTTTTGCTTTGACAGTTGATAGTTGGGGGCGAGATAGCAAACCATACAAATTTTTCAAATATTTTCTTACAAGTAGGTGTCTTTAGCATAGATATTTAGAAGTACGTGAATAAGCTTTTATATTAATAATAATTAACACTTGCACAATATTTCTATCCTTTGAAAATTGAGAACATGAATGATGTTGAAAATTTATTGATGTCGGGAATAAGTTTTCCTGGGGAATCGGGCGGTCAATTCATCGAATTTATTTCAGAGATATTCACGATAGCAGAAATATTTTCAAGGAAAACTATTTTCCACGGGAAATTTTTTTTTCAAGATTTGTTAACAAACTATTCTTCAACAAAAGGGACCCGGGCAACGCCGGGTGTTTCCGCTAGTATATATATATATATATATATATTTGGTTTTTGGAAAACGGCTCCTACGATTTGGATGAAATGTTTACAGTTTGTTCTTATAAACGAAAAAAAAATTACAAAAATACTTTTAGTAAAATCCGCCCACTCCCACGCCCCTTTTAATTTTTATTTGATTCATGGAATTCACGGAAATGGGTGGTTTTCTCGAAAACTACTTCAATGACTCAAATGAGACTCAGAGTCTATTTATATAACCAAGACAAAAATTAGAAAAATAATTTTAGTGATATCCGCCCACAACCACGCCCACTTTTCATGCTTTTCTGTTCCTCGGAAACGGCTCTAACGATTTTGATAAAATTTTCACAGTCTGATCTTTTATGTAAAATAAAAATATTGAAATTTGTTTCATTAATATCCGCCCACTTTTCTCGTTTGTTTGGTTTCTGGGAAACGATTGGTACGATTTGGTTGAAATTTTTACAGTTTCTTCTTATAAGCGAAAAAAAAATTACAAAAATACTTTTAGAAAAATCCGCCCACTGCCACACCCCCTTCTAGTTTTTATTTGATTCGTGAAATTCACGGAAATGGCTGGTTTTCTCGAAAACCACTGAAATGATTTGAATGAAATTTTCAGAGTTTATTTATATGAGCAAGAAAAGAATCGATATATTATTTAAGATATATCCACCCACAACCACGCCCACTTTTCACGCTTTTCAGTTTCTCGGAAACACCTCTAACGATTTAGATATAATTTACACAGTTTGTTCTTTCAAACAAAGTAAAATTTTTACAATTTTTTTTTAATATCCGCCCACAACCACGCCCACTTTTTACGCTATTCGGTTTCTCGGAAACGGCTGTAACGATTTTGATAAAATTTTCACAGTCTGTTCTTTTAAGCAATATAAATATATATATTAATATGTGCCCACTGCCACGCCCCTTTTTCTCGTTTGTTTGGTTTCTTGGAAACGGCTCCTAGGATTTGGATGAAATTTTAACAGTTTGTTCTTCTAAACGAGAAAAAATTAAAAAAAAATACTTTTAGAAAAAGTCGCCAACTGCCACGCCCCCTTTTAATTTTTATTTGATTCATGGAATTCACGGAAATGGCTGGTTTTCTCGAAAACCACTTAAATGTTCGAATGAAATTTCCATAGTCTATTTATATGAGCACGACAAAAAATGGAAAACATAATTTTAGTAATATCCGCCCACGCCCACTTTTCATGCTTTCTTGTTTCTCGGAAACGGCTCAAACGATTTTTATAAAATTTTCACAGTCTGTTTTTTTATGCAAAATACAAATTTTGAAATTTGTTTTATTAATATCCACCCACTTCCACGCCCACTTATCTCATTTGTTTGGTTTCTCGGAAAAGGCTTCAACTATTTAGATGAAATTTTCGCAGTTTATTCTTATAAACGAGAAAAAATTAAAAAAATACTTTTAGAAAAATCCGCCCACTGTCACGCCCCCTTTTAATTTTTATTTGATTCATGGATTTCTCGGAAACCACTAAAATGATTCGAATGAAATTTTCATAGTATATTTATATGAGCAAGACAAAAAATGGAAAAAATAATTTTAATGAAATCCGCCCACAACCACGCCCACTTTTCCTGTTTTTCAGTTTCTCGGAAACGGCTCTAACGATTTTGATAAAATTTTCACAGTCGGTTCTCTTAAGCAAAATAATTTATTTTAATCAATATCCGCCCACTACCACACCCTATTTTCTCTTTTTTTTGGTTTCTCGGAAACGGCGCTTACAATTTGGATGAAATTTTCACAGTTTGTTCTTATAAACGACAAAAAATTAAAAAAAATACTTTTAGTTAAACCTGCTCACTGCCACGCCCCTTTTCTTATCTCTTTGTTTTGTGGAATTCACGAAAATGGCTGGTTTTCTTAAAAACGACCAAAACGATTTGAATCAAATTTGTCTGTTTATAGAAACCAGATAAAAATCAAAAATAATTTTAGTGGTGTCCGCCCACTAACACGCCCACTTTTCTGTTTCTTGGAAACAGCTGTAAGAATGTTGATATAATTATATTTTTTTTTCCGGCAAAATAAAAGTTCTGAAAGTAGTTTTATTAATATCCGCCTACTGCCACGCCTACTTTCATAATTTTGTTGGTTTCTCAGAAATGGCTCTAAGGATTATGATGAAATTTTTAAAGTATATTTATATGGGCAAGACAAATATCGAAAAATAGTTAAAGTTAAATCCCCCTACTGATTTCTGGGATACGGGTACACCGATTTGGATGAAGTTTTAATAGATTTTTTTATAAACAGGAAACAATTAAAAAAATAATTAAAGTAAAATCCGCCGACTGCCGCACCCCCTTTTCGTATTAATTTGCTTCGTGGAATTCATGGAAATGGCTGGTTTTCTAGAAAACTACCCAAAGGATTTAGAGCAAGTTTGCAGTCCGTTTGTATGGGTAGAGCGAAAATTTGAAAAATAGTTTTAGTGAAATCCGCCCACTACCACACTCACTTTTCACGCTCTTCTATTTCTCGGAAGTGCTTCAACGGTTTTAATGCAATTTTCAGAGTCTGTATATATGAGCAAGAAAAGAAATCGAAGAATATTTTCAGTTAAATCCGTCTACTGCCACGCCCAAGTTTTCCACTTTATTGTTTCTCGGACACTTTTCTTACGGTTTTGATCAAATTTTCACAATTTGTTGTTATGCGCAAACAAAATTTGAAAGTACTTAGACTAATATTTGTCCACTGCCACGCCCAATTTAATCATTTTTCGGTTTCCCGGAAACCCTGATAAGAGTTGAGGGTTTTTTGTAGTAAGCAATAAAATCATTTTGAAAGTATTTTGAGTAACATCCACCTACTTCCAGGTCCACATCCACTTTTCACGCTTTATCGTTTCTCGGTATTGGCTCAAAGGAATATAATCATATGTTCACAGTTTTTTCTTATGAGAATGATGAGAAAATTAGTATTTTATCAGCCGCTCATAGAAAGGGTAGCGCGAAAACAGCTCTTATGATTTTGTTTAAAGTTTTTACATGTAATCATAACAACAGTTTTAATGTTTAACAGGTTTTGACAAAAAAATCGAATAACGGAAATAATGCTTTGAGGTTTTTTGAGCAAATTGCCTTTTTTGTTGTAATTCCTTGCTTTTGTTAGAGTTTCGCATTCCGTTATTTCTACGTTAGTAAGAAAAAAATGAATTTTACATTTTTAAAAATATATAGATTGAATCAAAGAAAAAATACTTATTTTTTTGTATGCTTGACTCTTTTTTCCATGTATGTAGTTTGTATTATTTTTTTTTATTTTGTTTTAAAGTTTTAATTGTGCATTTTATTTACCTATTTACAGTTTTCGTACATATTTGGTCTTTAGATAAAACTTAAAAACAGCATTTAAGAGTCATCAATTTACTTGCGTTAAAAATTCCTATGAGGCCTACATGCTCTGCATTAAAGCTGAAATAAACGATTCAAGCTGCAATATTATTAATGGTAAAGCTTAGAAATCTAATGATGAATTTCCATATATAAAAAACAAAAATAATTTTGTATACAGGTATATAAGCTTCACTATATAAGAAATGCGACTCAAACTTCGATTCCAATTTATTTATGGAAAATGAATGCAAATGCTTTTTTATGTTCGGGTCTTAACGCATAGGTTGGAAATAATAATAAATAAATATATAAATCTACCGGAAAAGCCGAGCGAAGCTCGGTCTCCCAGGTACTTACACTAAAAAATATATAATTATATATAATATATACTCTACCACCCACAAATTAGGTAAATATGTACATATATATATGGTTTTCAAGTGCACCAATGTGAAGTTACTAGTGTGGGTCAACCCCAGACTCATTTTTGTTTTTTTTTTGATAAAATTTTCCAAAAATGACAAATTTGGTTTGAAAGAATTTATTTAATATTCAAAATAATTTGTGAGCCACAAAATTGATTGTCAAAAAGAGTTGATTTGTTGATTAAAATGCGTCTTTATTAAAGTTTAACATGTTGGAAGTGAACATTCCCTTCTTAAACCATCCAGTTAGCAAATTTGTTTCTAATGTCTGTCGCGTTTGAAGCCGGTTGAGACATTCTATCGGCACTATTTACTATCGCCAACGGTTCAGCAATTGGGTTAGAGTTTGTTTTGTCACTTTGCAGATAATTGTGGAGTACGCAACAGCGCAATATAAGTGGTTTAGCAACTTTTGGCTGAACCTCAAGTGACTTGAGGAGAATCCTCTATGTATGTGTCAGTATCCCGAAAGAACTATCGACGATTCTTCTGTCTGAAAAACAAAACCAAATAAGTTCATAGTTCAAAGTGATTAAATTAACTTGGGACCTGCCTATAATTATAAATTCTTTGTGTATAAGTTAACCCAGATCCCGGGTATGGTGTCAAGAGATTATATTTAAGGCCGAAAGCTTCATCTCCTACTAACACATATGGTAATGGTTAATTCGTACCGGGTAAAGGTGCATCAGCTGTGACCCTAAGACATTCTGGATTTTGCATCCAAGCCTTTCCAAAATGGGAGCTAGAGAAAACAGTTGGATCCGAGTTTGATCCGTGCGCTCCAATACTAACTACAATAAACTTGTAGTTTGCGTCAGCCACTGCCATCAAAATTGTTGAAAAGCATTTTTTGTAATTGAAGTTAAAACTTCGCGAATTCCTTGGAGCAAACATTTTTACATATTTGCCATCAACTGCTCCAAGGCAATTCGGGAAATGCCAACTCTCCAGAAACCCATTCGCAATAATTTTCCAATCGTTCGGGCTTTGTGGTACGGGCATACAAAGTGGTTTCATATGTTTATTAATTGCATGAATTGTTTGCAATATACATTTGCGAACAGTTGTTTTACCCATAAGAAATCTAAACGACAAATCGCAAAAACTCGCTCCAGTAGCAAGGAATCTAAACGTATAGTAAATACTGAGTAATTAGATTTCATAAATTAGTTAACAGTTTACCTCAATGTCAAACAAAGTTTTTCTTTTGAACTTATAAAGTCTTGTTGGTTTCGGAATAAATTATTCCGTGGTTTTATATCATCGTTTATTTTTTGAAGCAGGAAATTGAATTGCTCCCTTGTCATCCTAAAATATTCGTAAAACTTTACGGGAAACCTTTCTAGACTTTTCATCAAGTTGAAATACTCGCCATGGAGTTTTCGGGCTTGATGTATCGGATGTACTTGGTACATTCGACTGCGCGTCAAAAAACATTTTCTTTTTTGTATTATTTTGTATAAGCTTAAGAGAACTAAAAGCCTTTTCTTTTCCGATAATTGCACCATTTTTAAAATATACAAAATACACATTTTAAAATCAAACACTTGTCTGTCAGTTTTGTTGATAATTGGTAGATTGGTCCTGTCATGTTTCCTTATAATCGAAAATATATCGATAGAATAAAACAATCGAAAGCATATCGATAACTATTTAAAACTCGATTGTAATAGTAAGTAAGTAAGTAAAGAATTCATTTATTGACAATTTAAATTTGTAACATTTACATAGATTTTTATGAATTATTTTAAGCTTTGGCTTAGCCGTCAGCTCGACTGGCAACATTTAAAAAATTTAAAAATACAAAAAGAAAAAACTATATTGTCATTAAATTTGTAGTTTATATTAATTTGTATGTCAGTTACGAATATTCTGTTATAAGCAGCATTCTATATGTACAGGTTTCTTTCAAAAAAAAAATATTGTAATATTTTAAGATTTATTTATACAAATCGTTAGATAAAGCATGTTTTTTTAAAGAATGTGCAACTGTATTTATCTAATTTTACATCAAGGTTCTTAAGCTTCCTGAAATTCCATCAATTGGTTGATGTAGGTATATATAGACAACTATAGTCCCCTTTCACACAGGGAAACCAGTTGCTGGAGATTTTTTTGACGTTTTCCTTTAATTTCCTTGTACCTTTCACACAAGGGAACAAAAATTGCCGGAGATTTTCGTTTGTTTCCATATAAAGTCTATTAGGGACAGTGTGAGAAGAAATGTGATAAAAATCTCCTCAAACGTTGACCGGGGGGATTTTTTCATTCCCCTAGCTTCTTGCCTTTCTCGCCTACAAACTCCCAGTTTCCAGCAACTCAGTTTCCTTGTGTGAAAGCAGTCTTAGCATTTTTCTTGAAGAGTTTTAATAATAAAACGTAGTTATTAAAGTTTATTTGTGCTTATTTCAAAATTAACTGGTTCTATTTTTCCTATTTTTGATCTTAGTATGTTTAAAGTTTCGTCTTAAAAAAACAATCGATATTAACGATAGTTTTTCTGTAACTATCAGAACTACTGAGAAAGTAGTCTATCGATCTTTTACCGGCACTAGAACATATTGCTGTCAACTCTTTTCACTGACAGATATTTTCAATGACAGCCAACTTCCAATGATTGCTATAACCGACTTGTCAAAAAATATTCCACCGTTCCACTGATTTGTGTTTCAATGATGGATTTTAATGAAAGCTTTAACTGGCGCCTTAGGTGGGGGGATTGGTTGGCATTTTGCCTCGGTGATATGCTGACCCTGTCAGCGTAGAACGAAACTGTTTGCTCGTTGTCCGTGATGATGTTGTCGTCCAGGATGTTCATCGTACTGAGTTATCTCGGCTCGGGACGTCATTGCTGAGTGGCCATTTTTCTCATCAGTTGATTTGGGTGACTGTTGGTAAGTCCTACTAGCTTCTTTGCTTAGAGCAGTAGGTACCTGTCCAGGGAGATGATGCCTACCTCTGTGTAAAGACGCTCGTTGCTGTGATGTCTGATTTGCTGCCGGTCGAAATGAAGCCCGGTACAAATCCTTAGTAGCTTTCTTTTGAACATTTGAAGTTTCTTCATGGCCGTCTTCGAGATGGAGAACCAGACTGGGAAGGAATAGCTGATAATGGGCCGCAGGAGCTGCTTGTACATAAGAAGCTTTGCTTCTGGCTTAGTCCGTTTCTGCATCTCATCAATGGGTGGAGTCGTTGGAAGGCCCAGTTGGCTTTTTTGAGCACGTTTCGTGAGTGTGGGTTGAACCTTAACAACTCGTTGAAGTGGATGTCTAGGTACTTCACGTTCTTTTTGGCAGACTTCTGCAGTTGGCTGCGCTGCAACTACCTCTACTGGGTCTCCGGAAGCACACAAGCTCCGATTTGGAGGTGTTTATCCGGATGTCCCATATCCTGTAGAAGGCGTAGAGTCTGTTGACGTGGTGCTCAATTTTGCGTAAAGCTTCCAGAGGAGACATCGAGGTGGCATACGTAAGGGAGTCATCAGCATACAGGAGATTTTCGCATCCAGATGGCACAGGCTGGTCAGATGTCATCAGGCTGTAGGCAACTCCGGCTTTGATGTTCTTCACTTGTGATTTGCAGTTGTCCATTTGTACGTAGAGTTTTCTGAAAGAAAGAAAAGAATTTTTATAAGGGACGGAGGTAAATGTAATACGCGAAGCTTATGGATAAGGGCTTCAATCCATACGCTGTCGAATGCTTTCTGGACATCCAAAAAGCATCTAACGGTAACACGATGGTTGTTGAGCGCTATGGTGATGTCATGCTGGACCTTCAGGAGCGGATGCAAAGTGGAGTGCTTTTCCCTAAAGCCAAACTGCATGTCCGGGAGGGTGATTTAAGGTATAAGAAGCTAAAGAATTCAGGTTGGGTCTAATAACACAAATATCGTATACCACCTCGTTAGCTGGGTGGACCAATTTAAAAAAAAAAATTGACCTTGAGCAGAAAAATTTATTAAAACACAACGGTAATGCTAACACCCTCGCTTTTATTTTTCTTTTAAATAAAGTTTTAGTGAACCGTTTATTGAAAAAATTATTTTCAAACTCAAAACTTTGAAAAAAAAAAAAAATGAAACAATTTTTTTTTTTAATATAACTTAGTTAGGTACTATTTTTGTTTTCAAAATTCATTCAATGCTAGGATATTGAATATACCGGTGTTCCCTTGAACATGCATCGCCGCGCCGCAATGTCGCATGTCTGCCACTGTTTTATCGGTATTTTTAGAAACTCTGTTTTATTGAAATAGTCAGTTGGCATTCCCCCCTAATAGTTCAACCGTAACACTCGCACTTTCAGTTTACCCTTAAGTCCAACTTCTGATGTACCGTTAAGTATAGAGATTCTTTCTTTAGTCGCACAACAAGAATGTGGTATGCTTTACATACTCCGACCCCCCCCCCCCCTTTTATTCAGAACATCTAAACCAATGTGCATCGTTATCTCTTTTTAATTCCTTCCCTATTTTCCTAACGCTCGCAACGTCTTTGTTCAATTTAAGGGTAGTAAAAACGCCTTTAATGCGCGCTCTTTTAGAAAGAAAAAAAAATAACACTTGTTTTCACGGGTTTTATTATTAAATATGTTTGTCTGGAACTTAAGCTTGCTTCAAATACAGAATTCGCCCAAACTCATTTATGCATTTCTGAGAGAAATGTCACACGGGTCATTTTTCAATATTTCTTGTATAAGATAAGATAATAAGATTTTCTATTAAAATGAATACTTACTTATTTTGCTTTTGATGGCGCTCACAGCCCAGGATGGGCTTCGGCCTCAACTAAAATGAATGGTTTAAAAAAAAATTATAAACAAATTAAAGTAGGAAAAATTAATAAAAAAAGTCAAAAAATCATTGAATATACATTTTTATACTAAGCTGCTCATAACTTTTTTGTGCAGAGATAGACGAAAGACATATTAAAATTAGAAAAGAAGAGGCTCAAGCGTTTAATATATAATGGATCAAAAAAGATTTTTTGATAAGAATTAGTTAAAATATACCTATCGAAAAATTATCATATATTTTATTTTTTAAGGTTTTTGCTCGTAAGATGCGAGTAAGGCGCAGTTTAACTCAAATTTAAAAGCTCACGAATCAGATTTGTACCAAACTGATTTTGGTGGTTCTTTTGTTAATTTTCAGGTGATTTAAATTTGATGGCTTTAACTCCTGTTTTACGATTGATTTTGATAAGGTTGAATTTAAGGCTTTTCGGAGTATGCGTTGTCGTTTTTGAGGTGTTGTAGCCATATTCTCCAGTGGTTTGTTGTTTTCCCTATTTCGAAGATAACTGCATACTTAGTAAAATATTGTGGCCTATACAGCGACTGATATGACCATCGTCCTTATAGTCCTGAATTTGAGCCTTTTCCTCTATTGTTATACTCATGAGAAATGTCTTTTACTGTTTATTATTTGATTTTTGCATACTATGTTAACTGTTTTTAATCATTTTCTAAGTTGTTTTTCAATGTGTATTTAAACGAATGACACAAAAAAATTGTCGATTTTGTGACTAAAATTTTTCAAAGAGCCATAACACTAACAATTTTGTATGAGGACTCAAAATTCTTCCTGTATCTTTATATACATATTAAACTCAATAAATTCTATAGTTTTATTTGTCATAATTAAAAAAGCTTATCGAAATATTCATCTTTGAAATCGATAAAAGTTTATTGAAAAAACTCTATATTTAAATGAGTGAATTGGAGTGTATAAGGGAAGTAAAATCGTTTGCTTTGAACGTGAGTCGTAAGTCATGTATTTAATTTTAAATTAAAATATCGGATTCAAAACATTCCAAACTGTATGTGTATGTAATATGGGAAGAAAACAAAATTAATAAGAAAGATTTTTCAAGCATTTGGTACCTTAACAAACTTCTCAAATGAAAAACCCTTCTTTTGATATTTTTTGTAAAATAAGGATAAATATAGAATCGTTTTGATTGGAATCTAGAATTTCAATAGAAATTCTATGTGGCATTCTTTCAATACCAAATGGATACCTACATACGAGTATTTATTCAAAACAAGCCTTAAAATTCTTTGGAAGACAATATTATCCAATCAAATACTTTAAATCTTAAGACCCACATTTAAAAACACTTTATCGAGAGTATAAAACATTCAAGTTTATTTACACAATATATATTTATGTACCTATGTATGTAAATAAATGTGCTTGTAAGGTTCTTAATGAAAATTCCATTTCAAACCTATATATAAACGATTCGAACGAAGTGTAGTGTAGGTACTCGCAAAAATGAATTCCTTAAAATAGCCATTTTCAATCTTCAGTATCAATATCCGAAAACACATCACGGAACATCTTATCCGATTCCTTTTCATTTGCATTTACATCAAAGAACACGAACATATTCTCGTCTTTTTGATAGGCTAACCCTTTCTTGGTCTTGGGACTTTGGTGGCTTATGGGAAATGGGACTATTTGAAAGCTTGGAGATGGCAAAAGGACACCTAATCGGAAAAGACAATATCCACGTTTGTTATATGGATATTCGGTTTTCGGTATCGGTATGTGTATGGCTATCAATCTTTTGCACGTTCTGTTCACCAGTGTTCATCGCCCTTGTCGTCGACGTCTCATCCTATTGGGACACAACATGAAATGAAATCAGTTGGCACACGTGCTTTCGACACTCTGTTCGTATGCTGCCTTCCCAAGTGGGGACATAAGAAGTCCTTGTGGAAATATATTCCACTTCGATCTTTGAAAAACAAATAAACTCGATACTGGTTTTGTTGTGTACCTCAAGAAGAACACCATTCCTCTTGTGCGACATCATGTGCTGACACTCCCAGAGTTCTTCTCTTCTAGTCCTTGTGTTGCGTGTCTGCAACAAGCGACAGATTCACTTGAATTTATTCGATACTATCTAACCAAAAGCGGGTGGGGGTCTATTTTATGGTAGTACGAGTACTTATTCCCACATGACAGCCCTTAGTCCATTAAATAGGATACAATCGGTTCGGCAGACGCCTGCTGACACATGGAAGATAAGCTTAGACGACGAGACTTCTGCAGGACTTCAGTCATTCCTGTTTGTTTCTTATACACACATAGATACATATTATATTCAAATAAAAACACTTCGGAAGTGTGTGTGTGTTTTTAAATAATAATTATTGTTGGCATCTCGAAGAAGTGAAGTAAAGTATCTTCTAGATGTTTACGACGTTGCACAATACACAAGTGCAAGGACATGCATCATGCACATAGGAGAGGCCATCTTAAGTTCATTAAAGAAAAGCATTCTATAGAACATCTTGTTGGGAATAATGAATCGAAACTATAAGTTCATTAAGTTCTTGTTCAAATTTTCATATAAATTAAAATAAAGTTTTGTAGTTACATAAATGCCCTTTTTACAAAATAAAAGAAGATTTTTTTATGGATTTAGGAAGTTTTGTTTAATTTATGATGTAAGAATTTTAAGAATTCTTAAAGTATGCAAGTTGGGAAATATGTATTGTATATACCCATATATTTCTTGAAATAAATGCTTAAAATTATAAATCAGCTATCAACAAATTGAGTGGGCAAACATTGTTTTGGCTTGGTAGGTACTATCACACAAATTTTTAAAACAAAATAATTATTGCAACTTAAGTGCTGAATGAGGCGTTTGATCAATTCGAAAATAATGATTGGCTGTAATTCCTGATAAAGCAAGTGGAAGTGAAATTTAGTTCCTTGGGTAGATCACCTTGACCCTTCGATAAAATTTTCGAACGCTACAACACTCAATAGATTTGACTGCCCGATGTTTGTGCTCTCTTATTTTTCCTCCTGAGAAGGCGGTGTTCCTCTTTTCTTTTCAAGCCGTAGAGCTCCGGGGCTGCTCTCTCAGCAGCAGCTATGGTTCGTATCTGCAGCATATTTTCTGCGTGCGCTAACCACTCTTCATCGTTGTGGTCGCCTAGTAAGACTCAGCGCATCAGAGGTGGAACTTCTGATGGCTTGTTGACAGTGCTCCACTACTCCTCTGCACTTGACTTGCGGTGAAACGATATACCCAAAGGTAACAAAGACAGAACGGAAGCCTACCAAGATCAGATTGGGAATACTGAAGTAGATACATAGTCAGTACTGAGGATCTGAAAATAACACTTCTCTAGATTGCTTAGCGGCGAAGAAAGCCAATATACCGCTACTAGGCAGAATAATTCATTCGACTTGGACGATGATGGCCAGCCAGTTCCGTCCACACAACGTATCCGAAATGTGGCTGGCGATATCCAAACTTTAGCCGTACAATGCTGATGGTGCGGATGTCCTATCAGCAAAACTATTTTAATCAGCAGGAGATGCATATGTTAACGTTAATGTCTGGAATCCGTTTATGCTGACATTAACTAGTTAATGTCGACATTAACGTATGCTGATTAGTTAATGTTGACATTAACGTATATGTGTATGCTGTCCCGTTAAAGTGCGGAATTAAGAGTGCCCGGCAGTTTCATCAGTTTTTCTTGTCCTTTTTTATTTCTATTTCAAACAAGGACAAGGACGACAAGCCATATTTAAGAAATGTATCAAAATTATAGAAAAAAAGTGTATCAAATTGTTCTTTCACCTTTTTTCAACAAAAAATAATCTTATTTAAAAAAAAAAAAACATAAAAAATATCTAAGAATTTCTCGGAGATTAAAATATAAAATATATTTGAGATATTAGTTCTTTCAAGGATCGAAACACATTTTGTTGAAAAAATACGTCGCGTTGTTACATAATCTCAAAAACAGCAAATTTGTTTAATCATTTTAAAATGGGAATCTCGAAAACATGAATTTATGCAGCAGCTCTTCGGTCGCATTTTAATAATATTTAGGGTCTAAAAAACCTTCGGAAAAGAAGATTTTTACCTGCCAGACGCCAGAGTGCAAACTCAAACAAAATGGGTAGCTAAGTAGGGCGTTGCGTAAATTGAAATGAAATCTAAATATTTTTTTTTAAACAACTGTATATTTTGTTCCTTATTCGTAACTAAGTTATCGAAAATAATTTAAAATAAAATAAAGCTATTTATTATCTATATTTTATTAAAGCAGATATAAACTCGAGCACGAAAGTCAAAATACGATGATTTTTAACGTCAAATAAAATAATTCCAGAAAAACCAATGAAACTGCCAGGCTCTCTTATTTCCGTACTTTAACGTATTACAATATACATACGGCCGGCGTTAATTTCATTAACTACTTAATGTCAGCATTAACTGAACTCCCGACTTTAACGGTAACACATACACCAACTTATCTGTAGAATTTGGTTGGGTGAAAATATGCCCGATGAATGGTAACTCGGAATAGTGTGCCCCATCCACAAATCTCTAAAATGAACCAACTACAGAGGAATTAGTCTCCTAAACGTTCCTTAAAAAATCGTGTCGCATATCCTGTTCGACTTTTTTTTAACGACCTGATCGTGCAGACCAGGCAAGTAAACCGTTGATCAAAAGTTCACACTACGATTTTAATATTGCGTTTCACAGCTTGAATAATGCAGAGTTATACAGAGTCATGTCATATCTTGACATCCCTGCCAAACTCGTCCGCTTAAACAGGATGACGATCGAAAAAATCTTGGTGCTCCGTCAAAATCACTAAGAACACCACAGTTTCTTTTGAAGCTGAGAAAGGTCTAAAGCAAGGTGACGCGTTGTCATACAATATATTTACCATTGTTCTTGAATCAATCAAGCGACCTTTGATTGGTGCATTTGCGAGTTATGAATCGGAGGCGGCTAAAATGGGAGTGACGGTTAATAAGGACGAGACGAAGTATATGCTGTAATTGAAAAAGGAATCTCGATTAGGGCAAAATATCACGATGGACAGATATAACTTCGAAGTTGTCACCATAACCTCAGAAAATGACATTAGTGCAGAGATCAAACGAAAAATTACTCTTGCCATAACCGCTGTTTCTTCGTCCTATAAGAAGGCATTTAAGTAGTTAGGCCCTGTCTCAGATAACAGGAGTTTTAATAGAAGCAGAAGCATGGACATTGAAAAAACTGGATGAAAGTCTGCGTTAGAGTGCTTTCGAAGAAAGATTCTTCATGTGATTTTTGGTCCGGTATGTATCGAGGGGTTGTGGAAAAGAAAATTCAACGAGAAGCTTTACAGGCTATACAACTATAGGCTGACCTGGTCAAAAGCTGAAAATACAGCAGCTGAGATGGCTGGGACACGTGGAGGTGGAGCGTGTGGACAAAGTACCTGCTGAACGAGTCTTCGAATCCAACCCCGAAGGTGTGTACGCAACAGTGGAAGAACCCGGAGTCCCGAGAACCCAGGATTTGCTAATAATCCTCCTTCTAAAAAAATAAATAAATTGGGTGGCACAACGGCTCGTGAAGAACCAAGGCCTAGTGACTAACAACTCGCAATCATTCCTGTGTGCGCCTGTCGACAGAAATGGAAGGGACCTACAAATTTATGCCGAATCCGAATAGCTAGACGAGAAGCACTTATTCGTGACAAGTAATACTCTTGGAGGATTTGTCAATTCCTCGCAAGAGGCAGTAGCCCTGAAAAAAACTTATTTTGTTTTTAGGTGGACGAGGCTGGGAAACGAACCCAGACCTCCAGCGTGACAGTCGAACGCACTAACCATTACGCTACGGGCTACTACTCCTCCTCCTCCTTCAGGATTGTTAAAATCAGCATATACACACAGAAATGTCGTTAAGAAAAAAGTTTTTTTCCTATGAATTTATTTTTAATAATTCTCTGGAAAACAACCAATTATAAAGGTTAAATGCGTTTCAATTAGCATTTTGTTTGTGTTAATGTGTTGGAGTAGGTATACTACATATATATACAATTAATATTAATTAAATATACAAACAGTTCGAACTCAATTATTGAGTTATAATACAATAATAATAAATCCAGCAAAATCAAATCAAAATACATTTTCTAGAAACGTTATTGATTTAATAACAAATGAATAACTACTGTGTACACCAACTATGCACTCTCTATGCTCTAAGTTGTTCATTTTTCGAAAAATCTACACAATCCTTACTATGTCGCTATATGAAGCATCATATATTTAATATAATTCTATATTTTTTCTGTTATTTTTTTTTTTTTGTTTTGTATTTCTGTTTGTTTTGTTACACGATGATGATGCACAAGAATTAAGGTCGAGTGCAGCACACATGAGTATGAATGTTGTGAGAGCCACAACATTGTTAGTTCGAGTATAAACACACCAAAGTACTCTACACACAATCGTAATATAATTCAAACCCATTGCAAGGAGCGATTACTTTTACAAAGGGACATACAGGATAAGCCTCCATGCATATATTTGTCGCTACATCAGAGGCAGAGGCAGCAACAGAGCCCCCAACAACATCAGTGGCATCAGCATCAGCAGTTTGAATGATGTTGTGTATATATCCTCCTCATTCAGAGTTCACATCATAGGGATCTAGGAGAAGTGGGATTCCACTTTTTTCCGTGCTGATTGATGGAGACATTGAGAATCGTAAATATTACACAGCCGCCCGCTTGCTTTCACTATATACATATATATGTAGGTAGTACAGAATCGTCGTAGTCGTCATAAAATTTACAACGATTTTTATCCTTTTTTTATTCTGTTTTTTTTTACATATTTGATGGATCAGTCAGCATTCACAATGTGCGGGAAACCTAAGGAGATATATTTATGTATGTAGACATGCATTCGCATTAACACTTAATCAAGGCCGATTTTTGGAGGGACAGAATTTGGCAGGCGCTAGGTAAAAAGCTCTCAATCGATAGTTGAAGTTATATTTCTGAATAAGAAATAATTGGTAGGTATATAACAAGCACGAAAGAGGTTTAAAAAATAATCAATCAATCGATTATTTCAACAAAATGTTTCAATAAAATTAACTCGAACTTATATTCCAAACAAACTAAGTTCAAATCGTCAGTAAACTTTTGAATCAACGGAAAGGTTCCCAGTTTAATGGCACTGAGAGTTCATATATTTTTGTTATACCTGATCCCCATGTGTTTAAAGTATGCATGCTTCATTCAAAGCTTTTTATGACCTTGTAAATGTCTGCATTTTTCTCATTGAACATACAGACTAATACATGTACTTGTACGTATTAGTTAACATTTTTTCGAATAAAATTGCCCAAGAGATTCGTACTCTTGCTAACCTTATTTAACCTTATTACAATCCAAGTTCCGCAATTGCCGGCTAAATCAGCATGCGCCCTTTCGATGATAAGACTAAATCTAGCCGTTTACACCACCCATCACGATGATTTAGCTGGGATTTGTGTTCGTATATTCATTGCATTTTCTAAGCAAAGAAACGAATGCTTTTATCTTCATCTGCAGAGTATCGACACTTATCGTTTGAATCGATTTTGGAGATCTATGCAAAGGATGAGCCCCATGAGGTTTTTTTTTGTTTTTGTTGCAAAAACTTCAGCTTTGTTTGCTTCATTAAACAGCAGCTGCATCTGGAATGTTCAGTATTACGGAATAGCATTTGGTTGTCAGTTTGGATGTCATTGTGGAAAGTGGTTAAAAACAAAAATACACAGAAAATAACGGGATTATATCGGTTAAGTTTGTTTAATGAGAAGAAATGCTTGGCGGTTTTTGTACAGAAACGATTGATGACAAAAATGCTGTGTTTATAATTTAAACCAAATTCAGTTTCTATTCGATGGAAACGCTAAGAAAACTAAACTTTTTGTGATTTTTAATTTTCTGTTAGAAGTTTCACTATATTCTTTGTAAATATGAAATTTATAGATAATTTTTTTAATTCCCAATTGACTTGTCCACACACTTTAAACTCTTCAAAATAAAATTAAAAAAAAAATGAAGAAAATAAAACTGGCTAAAATACTTATGATGTGTTTATTACCTATCCGTAGTAGTGGAGGCTAGAACCCGGGGAAACTGCTCCAATTTCGATGATTTTTTTTTTAATACGGGGAATCCAAATTAGAAAAAAGTATATAATTCAAAAATCGACGCTCGCCAAAGACATTTTTTTAAAACTCAAAAATCGAAAATTAAAAAAAAAAAAAATATTTTTGTATTTTATTTTTAAAATATATTTAAACTTAAAAAAAACACTCCAAAGGTTTATTTTTTTTCATTTGTATTTAATACTAAAGTTCAAAACCAAGTACAGTAAAACCCGCTTATATTCACATGCGATGAAACCAATTTTTTAAGGTAAATATTTTAAATTTTATTCAAAATAAATAATATTATATGTTATTTTAAATATAAAAGTTCAAAATCAAAAACAGTAAAACCAGCTTATATGCACACATTTTTCTTTAAAGTTTATTTAAAATAATTAATAGTTTTTATTATTTTAATTACCAGGAAATATTTTATAATACACAATATTAAGAACATAATATTTAATATTATGTTATATTTAAAAAATTTGATAATGTTAACATTTATATTTTATTTGGAAAAGCAACAAAATAAAGTATTTTTTTCTGTTTAGGTACATAGTTAGGCACCTAGGCACATATTCAGTACATTATTTACATAATGTGTCTTCCTCTTCTTTTTCATTTTTTTCGAAATTTATATTAGGCTGACAGTAGTTACTACAGCTATCACCACTACATGCTGTACATTGTACAAGCAGCATTATACATCGTCAGAATATTATTTTAAATACGTTTTCCGGAGCAGGTAACTTCCATCCCCATTCGACTGGTGATAAACAATTACCTAGCCATAATTTAATCTAAAGATATACTTTTTTATATGTTCCATCGCTGCATCCGCTGTGCACGGTAAACTGTTCAATTGCACATGGACGTCATGAACAATTGTTTTAGAAAAAAAAATGATATCTGAACAAATTTAGATCAACCGCAGATTTTGGAGCAACATATAGAGCTAAAATACATCTCTCACCGACATGCTTTTGCTCTTCGAATTTCTTAGCAGATATGATTTTTCCTTTATTGTAGAAGGCCGATGTAGTATCACCTCCTGTGAATGCATGTAAAAATAGCACATGGTCTTCGCACAAAGGCATCTTGTTCAGACTATGCGAAGAATATATAGATAGATATATAGATATATGAATAGATATACTTATATTATATATAAAATTTAAAGCTTTCTATTGCACGTGTACATGTGATAAACCTACTTATGTACAATTGAATTGATCGTGTATTAACACGTGTAGGGTCTTAGTTGTAAATGTGTTTTTATAGTACTACAGGGGAACATTACATAATCATATACATAGTATTATGTTATTTAAAACGATTGTTGACCTAAATTGCCCGCAAGCAGCAAAGAATTATCTAAACAAAACTAGCCTTATTTCCCACCAAGGGTCTAATAACCGTTTGGGAGGTTCGAATAGGAACAACATACACACCGGTTTTTTTAATTACACGTTTACTTTGATTATACATGCGTTCTGATTATACAAAAGTGTTCTGATTACACGTATATTTTGATTACATAATAATATTTAAAAGTTATGCCATGTTAATAATTTACTTTCAGTCGTCACACGAAAACAAGTGTAACTAAACACACGTTTGAACCGAGATCTTTATTACAACAACTGTACATTCATGACACGTACCTATGTATATAATGTACCTATGAGCGAAAAAGTTAATTCAAATATGAAACTGTTTTGTATAAAAAATAACGTTTTTTCATTAATTCTATTTAATAATACACTCAAATTTCATAAAAAACAATTGAAAATTAATTCGTCCGGACACTAAATTTTGCTGTTGTTTTTTCGTATACTAGCGAAAATAAAATTTTTGTATCTAAAAAAAAATAATAATTATGCAAATGTTAAATCTATAAGTTATTTAAATGCAATATTATCAACAAATGTCTAAACTTCAAGAAAAACCATAACTATTTAGTAAATTTTGTATAGTAAGACAAATAATTGAGAGCAAAGTGAAGAAATATGTTAAGTGTCCGGCCACTAGTGCGTTTACCCTATAAGCGGGTTTTACTGTGTGTTTTTGGTTTTGGACTTTTATAAAATTTAACTTCAAAAAAGCCTTTCTATAATGGCAGTGATTTTTATTAGTTTAAGATTATTTTATAAATAAAATTATTTTTTTTTTTTGAAAATTTTGGTTTTTAAGTTAAAAAAAAAAACCTGTGGAGAGCGTCGATTTTTGAATTGTAAATTTTTTTCTGATTTCAATTCCCTACATTTAAAAAAAATCATCAAAATCTAGCCTCCACTATAGGTCCCTTAAAGAATTTGTTTTGTTTGTCGCACATTTCTAAACGGGAGAGGTAGAGACACATTAAATACCTACGTACGTACTGCCTCCGTTGAATAACGTATAGCCCCTGATTAAGACCTAAAGGGTTTTGATTAGGATACCGACCAGAGAAAAGCAAACTCAATCAAAAACCACATCTGCCAATTCCGGGGCTAACTCATTGATTTTTCTACTAATAAATTGAGCACGGTTCAATTTTGGAATTGCCTATGATGGCATATTTGAACCCTGAACTATGACTGAATCTAAGTTAATCCATCGAAATCAGCGATTAAAAAAATTGGGCACGAGTGGATCGCACAAACTTGCTCTCGACGCTAACAACTTTAACGAAGCTTGAAATTGACAATGTGCATTGTGCATATGGATTGGTTCCGTAACATTATGATATCATTAAAAAAGTTAAAAAAAAAAAACAAGTTAAAATATAAATTTGCTTCGCAAATTTTAAAAAATGATATATTGTTTGATATAAGTACATAATGTTAGAGGTCAATATTTTGTTGGTATTTGCATATCTTCCTAACTATGTTTTTTTTTTTTAAGCTTCCGGATACGCAATGTTTTGCCAGTGTAGCCATTTTGTAATATGTGAAGCGATTTTTAGGAGTGAACTCATTTAAATTTATTCCTAACATTTTGAGTTTTAAAATATCCACTAAATACCATTCAATTGCTTTAATTTTACCTTTTTCTTTTAATACACATGAGACATGACTGTTGCCTATTTTCCACGTCAAATTAAGATCTCAATTCTGAAGATCCGATCATTAATTCTAGTTATAAGTACACTTTTTACTCGAACCAAATTACTTTTTTCACAACATTATGAAACTAATCATAACTATAGAAAAACAACGTCTTTTTTATATAAAAGCGATGCAAAACAATTTAGTGCCTCCCAGTATAAGATGGGAATTCATGTCGTTTGAAAAGAATATTTGGATGAGTGATGAGGAAGACGACCGCTGGGGTTGCACTGACGATTGCCGATGATTAGATATACACAATACACAAATAATTTGATCACATAACGATCATACATAGGTACCTATGTACACAATCGCTTACAGCGTTTAGTTAATTAAGTCTTTTTATCCGTATCATACTACAGTCATCGTACTACAGTCAATTTCTTCCACTTAAAATAATAAACCCATGAAAGCAATGAGTGTAGTTTTGGCGTTGAAATCAGCTCAACTTCAGATGCACCATACGTTTCTAAGAAAAGCAGCTTAACCTTTCTACAACTTAGCTATTGTGTTCAGCCAATAGACATGAATTCAGTTTGCGGAATAAGAGAACAAAACAAAATGCTTCAAAAAATAGTATGCCATCTGATTTGTTTGATAATAAATATGAATTTATGAAACAAAATAAATAAATAAATAACCGTTATTGGTAAATATTGAGCATACCCCTTTATATAAAATCATAATTTTTTTATTAAAATCGTAAGAGTGGTTTTTGAGATAAATTGATATTTTCATAATACTTGTATGCCAGGTACCGTTATTTTTTGTATTAAAAAAAAAATTCCCCTCTAGGGAAATCAAATTCGGCATAGTAATCATGCTGAAAACAATAAAAATTTAACAAAAAGCTGAAGCTACAATTGTATATTGTTATTTAATCATATATTAGAATTCTAAAGTTATGGTTTTTGGGCATTAATGATCTTTAAAAATGGATGCAATTTATAAAAAACTAATTCATCTTTTGTTTACCCTACGTTTCACTGGCTTTTTTGCCTCAGGGTTTTTTTTATTTATTAATTTAATTTAAAAGTGCCCAAAAAAAACCCAGAGTCGATAAGAAAAAAACATATATGGTTTGAAAGGGCATTGACTGTAGGTATAAAATATGAAGTTATTTTCTTTAAAAGTTATCCCCGGGGCTTGCTATGACAATTTATTTATTTTTAAAAGCAAGGTGTTTTTTCGTGTATACAACATTGGTGAGTACAGTACAGAAAAGACCAGGTATTGCTTAAAAAACATACCTACATATCTACTCGGCACATGGTGATTCGCAAAAGTTTCGTAAAACAAAGTTTCTATTAAGACAATGCTTCGAAAACTATTTTACGAAAAAACTGATTTTCATAAGGCAATGCTCAAAAATACAAGGTTTGGAAAAAAAAATTGTTAAAAGCGTGGTGGACGCTATATTTTTTTTTGAATGTGAGGTAGCAACAGTATAAGAAGGTAAGTAGGAAATACATGTGCCTTGAATGTTGCATTCTTTCTAATGCGAAAATGTGTTAACAGTTATAAATTGGTCAATATATCAAAAGTACTCTTATCCAAGAAATAAATTAGCAAATTCCGAAATAAATTATGAAAAGAAAACATTTCGGAATTGTACCACTGCCGATGAAAAATGCTTAGATTTACTGATTTCGTTTTCATTTTGGAGCTTTAAAGTTACATATTTATGTAGTAACGAAGAGACGAAGAGAGTTCTTATTTATTCATCAGTATATTAATTCTAACGCACATACTATTTCCTAAAACTGTTGTCCGGCATGCTTAGGTAGGTAACTATTTTTTTCGAAACTGTTGAGTAACGGTATGAGTGACAACCGCTATTTTTTAAATGAAGACATACTTATCTTGTGTCTGCTGATTTAAGTGACTTTTGGTTAACCCATTTAATAACATGAATCAACCACAATATGAAGATGTGCCACATTTTACTTTTTTTACATGAAGACACACTGTGTTTTTAAGAATTTTAAATTGTCATATCCAGTCCCGGGGATAACTTTTTAAGTAAATGATTCCATATTTGTCATCTATAATTAATGTCCTTTCAAACCATGTATGACTTTTCTTAATCGACTCTGGGTTTTTCGCCCATACATTTTTGGGCATTCTCCTTTTAGTCAGGGGAAGATAGAAAATTTAATATGGACAAGGGGGGACAAATTAATTCATGAAATTTTTTTACTGGTATCGACGCAGAATTTTATCGCCAACAACATATCCAAAGTCCCCCAAAATCCCCGAATTGTTTTTTTTTATAGACGCATTTAAAGAGGTTGAGAGGGGGAGGAGGCGGGAGTTTATCAAGCTGAAAAATTTGTTATAATACAATCTTATCACATGACACATATTTTGAGGGTGCTTTTTAACGCTGATTCTAAAGAGACTAAGACTGAAAAGATACATGTATCCTGTATAAAGTTAAAGTCCTTTTTATGGAATGATGACATTTTTTAAAGTACAACAAGTAAAATATTACCCAAAACCATTTTAAAATAATGGGATATTAATTAAATTTAGTATAAATGTTTAATTTGGCATGTTTACCAAGAATCAAAAGAGTCCCCAAAAATATATGTTGTTAAAGGTTGTTTTTTTGAAGGAGAGATGCAAGTGAGTGATTATTACCATAACATCCATGAACAAATTCTGACACTTATGAAATTTGCTAAAAATATTAAATTTATATTGGCACCCAAGGATCAAAAGAGTCCATACAAATATCTAAGGTCCAAAGGTGTTTTTTGGGGGTGTAATGTTTAACCTGGTTAACGGAAAACACAGTAATTTTTGCTTCAAAATTAATCTAACTTTTTTCATATTGGTTTTTCTTTTATTAAATTTGACGTTAAAAAACACCTTCGAATCATATATCATATGTCATATGTACTATCTCGATTATACGAAAATACAATTTTTCGTAAAACGTAACGTTTGCTTCGTATAGGACAGGTTAAATATAAACTCTCTAAAAAAACTCTGTGGATCAAGTTATTTTAATAGACTCTTTTGATACTTGGAAACCACGACATATTTATTATTTCTGGCAAATTTCATCAATGTAAAATCTTATTCACAGATGTTATGGTAATAATGACGCACTTACATCTCGCCCTTAAAAAACACCCTTTCACCACAGATTATTGGTAAACATGACAAATGGAACATTTAAACCAAATTTTATTAATATCTCATTATCTTAAAATGGTTTTGGGTAATATTTTACATGTTGTACTTGAAAAAAAGTAATCATTCTATAAAAATGACTTTAACTTTTTACAGGATACATGTATCTTTTCAGTTTTGGTCAGCGTTTTAAAGCACCCTAAAAACATGTGTCATATGATTTGTTTGTATTATAACAACATTTTCAGCTTGATAAACTCCCATCTCCCATCCCTCTCCAGCTCTTTAAATGCGTCTATACAAAAAGCCGATGCGGGGATTTTGGGAGACTTTGGATATATTGTTGAGGATACATTTCTGCGTCGATACCACCAATAAAATTTCATGAATTACTTTGTTCCCGGTCAGATATTTATTAAAGCTTCCGTGTTTAGGAAAACTACACCATGGAATAACAATGTTCTGGACTCAAATGGTGCAGTAAAAATTGCCTTTAATTGGAGTCCAAAAAAAATTAAAAATTAGTATCACTTATTCACAGCTTAAGTTCCATAACTTAAGCCCCAACGACGTTATTTTGTCCAATTTATCTGAGCTAAGTTCTTAAGAAGTTATATTTGATATTCCATATAACATCGTACAATTACCAATTTCGTTATTTTGTCTAAATCTAAACGCGCCGCCCCGAACCCTTTAAATGACAGTTTTCAGTGGTGAGTTAAACCAGAGTTACCTAACTGTGGACATTTTTGATTTGTCAGTAGTTAACTTAAAGAGCCGAGTTTTTTAGTGGATGACGCATGGAGGAAGACTCATACTCAACCAACATGGAAAATGAAATATTAAAACTATATTTTGAGTTAATCCAGAGCTAACAGGCACAAACAAATTTGCATAGTTAACTCGCGGGTTTTACTTTAACCCGACACTGTAAAATTGGCTTTACGACATTTACATTATATAGAGCGCGAAACGGTACTGAATGAGTTGAGTATATTGTAGTGTACTAAGAAGAAATAGAAAAATATTTTACTCATGTTTGAGGAATTTTCGCCTTATGAGTTTTTTGCGTACAGAAATTTTGAAATTTACGAGTACTGCATACTTAAAAGCGTTTATAAAAATGCTGATGCTCCAAATGCATTTGATAAACAAATAACACATCTCGACCTGTGACGTCAGTGGTCTAAAGCGGTGGAGTGCGTAGTGCACACGAATGCTAAGACTGAGCAAATCTGATATGCGTGGGTTCGAATCCTATGGTGTGCATAAAAAGTTTTTTAAATAAAATTGGATTTAAGCTCAGCACCACAAAAAGGAGACTGATGAGTGCAAAAGTGGCAAAGCACGAAATAGCTATATCTCCAGCCAAAACAATTGGTGGTAGCGCCTTTAAGTTGTTGTTGTTGTTCAAAATTCAACGAGTACAAGACATTCAGTTAATTTATCACATGTTCACATTGGACTGACTCATCCGAATTTACAAAAGAAAACGTCAAAAAAAAATCCACAAATTCTTAAAAAATTTAAAACTTTCATACATAGATTTTTTTTGACGTTTTCTTTTGTGAAGTCAGAAAAAGTCACAGGAGTCAGTCGAATGTGAACACCGTCATTTGTCTGATTCTTCCGACTTTTTTTCAATTTAGGTACAAAAGTAAACGTAAGAAAAAAATCCACGAAAATTTTGATTTTTTTTTTTTAATTTGAGATTTTTGTGTATGTTTCCTTTTGTAAATTCAAAAAAAGTCGGAAGAGTCAGTCGAATGTAAACACCGTCCTGCATCGTTAAGTCAAAGGTTTTCAGTGCGGGCTTTAAGTTAAGACTCTGGCTTAGCTCAAAAATTGCTTTTGATTCAGTAATCTATAACTCACCACTAAAAAAAAAAATGGGCCTTTGTTAAAGATATAAAAATTTAGGAAATATATAAATTTAAGAAATATTATGAACATTCCCCAATCAATATGTTTACAATGGCCTCATTATTTTTTTGTATAAAATAGTTAACAAACATGGTATTAAGAATGTATCACGACCACACCCCCACTGATTCTTCTAAAGAACCTTTGCCATTTCAGGATGTAAATATATTATTTCTGACATGTTGATATTTTAATATGAGTTCATATAAAAGCAATACCCTTTCAAGACCGTGAGACTAAAGTAGCCTTAGGTCATGTTACGAGACCATAAAAGAATATTTTTTACGCGAAAGAATAACAAGGTTTATTGAGGAAGTTAGTGGGTTCCGCGTTCAACCAATTTCCTCTGAACTAAGGCTACGACGAAAATAACTCGTTGTATTTCATGTTGCACCACCAAACTGATTTGGTCCCTAGCCGAAGCCGTCAACATCATGCAAAAAGGATAAGGGAACACAATAACAGAAAAAAAAGCTCTAGGATTATACCATCAATAAATACACATATACACGTACATAGTACATGTATAAACACTATGCAGTCGATTCAGATTTCAAACTAAGTGCTGACGAAGCATTCCACATGCATTTTCAGGACGCATGAAATTATGAAACAGAAACCAAAACAATGGCTCAGCTCATGCCATGCCTCATGCCATCGGTGGCACTGTCACGCTCATTTTCTGGACGAATAGTTCAGTCAGAGAGGCGATATTGTGCCGGGTGGGGTCAGCAAAGAGTTTTCACAAATAAAGTGCATGCTAAAAATTAAAATCCTGCGGGAGAGCATCCTTTCGCAGAAATGATTGTAATTCAATTTTTATGTTTCCAAAAATTCGAATGGTCAGCGTTCGCAGATGCACTATACGAAGCTATAAGCTTGTCTATGCACACATATATGTATATAATATACTATACATACATCTGTATACCTACGACCAATGCACGCGGAAGCACATATCGATTTGTGTCAGATGTTCTCATGGTGTGATTGGTTTAATTTTTGGTGGGGGTTTAATTTTAAAAAAATTGATCCAGAATACATGAATAATACCTTTGCAAGAAATATTTCAAGGCCAAAAGCTTTTTACTTAAAGATAAGATATTCCTGTCTTCAGGAATAGTATTTTATTGATGTTGATGTATCAACTTCTAAAATACAACAAGATATGAAAATATGTTAATTCTAAAGAGAGAGAATTATGGACTCATAAGAATCGATGAGTAAAAAAATTTAAATCAAATTTAAATTTGTTTGCATAAGATGTGTTAAAAAACTAGAGCGTGAGGGGCAGTTTTTGCAATGTCATATTGGAAATCCAGTAATCCATGATTACTGCAGGGTAAGTTTTGGATTCGAACAAAAAAATTGAACTCGAGATAATTATTTTCCCTCACATTACGATGATAGAGAACGCGAAAAAGTGTGTCCGTCTGCAGCCTAAGCCACAGAAGCGATTTTCATCAAACTTTGTACTTAAGGTTTTTAGGTGATTCCCTAAAGGGGAAATTGAATTTTTGTTTAGCTCCAAAAATAATGGTACCTACCATACAGCCAATATACAAAAATTTATTTATTTCAAAAACGGCTAACGATTAAAAAAAAATACAAAATACAAAAAGCTAGAGAGTGTAGGATAGGTCGAGACTAGGGCTGGCCACGAGACAAAAAAAGTCTCGGTCTCGATCTCGATCTTGGTCACGCATGACGAGACCAAGACGAGACGAGACGAGACAAGCTTTCAAGCAACCGAGACGAGACCGAGACAAGACTGTATATTTGGACCGTAATTTACAGAGTCTAATAAATTAAAAAATCCAATTTCAGTTAAATATTTATTTTCTTTTGCACGTATTCAAACTATAATCGAAAATATTTCGTTCCAAAATCAACAGGATGTCCGGAAATCGTATTTTACGGAGACGAGACCGAGACGAGACTTAATTATACGAGAATGAAACGAGACCGAGACGAGACTGAAAATTTTCGATTTTAACTAGACCAAGACGAGACTTACAAAAATCTTGCAGAGTCTCGTCTCGTGGCCAGCCCTAGTCCAGACGAGAAAAAAATCAAATGGGGGTGTCTATTTCTCCCGTTTAGTCAGGAGGGGCAATTTATATCTTAAAACAGACAAAATTAACTGCACCACTGGATCGCACAAACCTGCTCTCGTAGCTAACAACTTTAAAGTAGCTAGAAATTGACGATGTACGTACATTTATGTATTGGTTTTAAAATATTATAATATCATTAAAAAAAACCCTTAAAAACAATTTAAAATAAAAATTATTACTATAAATCAATATAAATTTGTTTTTTTAATGACTAAAAAAGTTAGAGCTCAATATAAAGTATGCCATCAGGTTTGCTTGATAAATATGAATTTATGAGCACAAAATTTCAAAAATCGTTACAACGGTTTCCTTAAAAATTAATTTTGTATGTTTAAAATGTTGGGAAAATTTATAAAAATAAAAACTAGTGCCAACGTTCAGTATTTAATTAAATACAATTTTAAACAAAATAAAAAATATTCATTATGAATGTTTGAATGTTCAACAACCACTTGAGTGGGCTACCACCATTACATTTGGCTGGAATTATTGCAATTTCATGGCTGCCACACCGATCATCAGATTCTTTTAGTGGTACCAATTGACGGCACTAATTTATAAATTAAAAATTGAACATAAAGACTAAACACATCTAAAGGAATCTGATGATTGGTGTGGCAGTCATGAAATTGCAATAATTCCAGCCAAATGTAATGGTGGTAGCCCACTCAAGTGGTTGTTGAACATTCAAACATTCATAATTAATATATAATGACGGAGCGTAAGCTATGCAGCCTAACTGCGAGTGTGTTATCATACTAAAAAACCAACAAAATATTCATTTACCCGTTTTCAATATACTGAATTTTCAAAAAAAAATTAAATAATTTTTTAAAATTCCAAAAATTATTTTCTTGAAAGTTTGTGTATGCATTCAATTTTTGAAAAACAAAAAATCCGTTCTATGACAGGTAGATACCGTTAATAACCGTTATTGGTAGATTTTTTTTTTATGTATGTATGTAGTTATGATTTTTTTTATCAAAATCGTTAGAGCCGTTTTTGAGAAAAAATAATTTTTTTAAAATAGTTGTACGGCAACTACCGTTTTGTTTTGAGCTAAACATTATTCAATTTCCCCTCTATGTTCCTTAAGTCCAAAGTTTGAAGAAAATCGCTTCAGCCGCTTAAGTTACAGGTCGAGGTACTTACAGACAGACTGAATTGCGGTTCGAGTTCAGTTTTTTACGACTCCAAAAATTGTCTTATAGTACCTATATCGAAAGTAAAAATATAAAAAAAAACAAATGTAACCCTAACAGTACCATGTCCTTTCTTTTATTTTATTTTTAAATAAAGTTGTTTTAGTGTAAAGTTTTTGGAAGGTTTTGGATTTAAAAAATATTGAACTCAAGATTTTGATCAAACTTGGTATTACGATGATAGGGAAGATGAAACAAATCGGTCTAGCAATTCTGGCTACCTATCCTCGCGTCTACATCCTAAGCTATTAGATGGATTTTCTTCAACCTCAGTAGCCAATGTTCTTTGGCTAATATGCGTACCCGTTTTTTTTAGCACCAAAAATAGCAATTTGGTTTGGCCACTAAGAAAAATATTATTTTTCTCAAAAACGGTTCCTATGATTTTGATAAAAAACAAATTCAGTCAATTGTTGCCTTACCCGGGGTTTAGACAAGCGAGTAGAACTAGTAGCATTTGTATCATAGTGTTAGTTTTATGGATGTATGTGTGACTAGTAGCTCTATGCGCGTTTTGTCAACTAGTATGATTTTTTTTAAATATTTCATACAGAAAAATATACAAATTATGGAAACTATGGAAACAAAACAAATAAATGAAAAAAATACACTACACTGGTAGGATAACTGGCAGGCTACTCGCAGGCAAAAATATTATACTATTTGGGCTACTAGTTGGCTCTCTCGTGTTCTGATACACTAACACACATAAACGCTACTAGTTCTACTCGCTTGCCTAAGCCCCGGGTTAAGGAAGACCTACTTTTTTGTTTTCTTTTATTTTTTGAAATCTGTTTGTTTTTAATTTTCTCGACAGTTTTGATTTGTTTCAATTTTTTCGCGAAGAAGCTTCTAAAAAGTATAACTAGTGTTGTATACCATCATTTCTGAGAAATTACTTTTTTAAATTTAAAACTCAATATTTCGAAAAAGAACTTCATCAATTTTCTTGAAACTAAGTATGTTCAAAGTGATTTCTAAACATGTTCTAGAAGTTTTGAAAAAATCATATTTCTCCAGTACCAAAAATATAGCAAAATAATGGTAAAATTTTAAATATTAATTTTCAAACAAAAAATTTTGAAAAAAAAAAAAAAAACTAATGTTCAAAGTACTTTTTTTTCAAAATTTCACGTATTTAGGTATTTTTTTTTCTTTCAGAATTCAATGCTCTTATTAAATCATAGTCAAATACTGAAAACCGTATGATTCTAGGACGTGAAATTTTGAACATTTATTTTTTTCAAAATTTTGAGTTTAAAAATTAATATTTCAAAAACTGTTCACTACTTTATTTAAAAAGGGACTTCTAACTTAACATACAAAAATAAAAGAGCATTTTATGGTTGTTATTTTAATAATTTGTACCCTATTATTTTTAAATCATTCGGGATCTATGCACGGTCTGGCAGGGCGAATGCCACACTCAATTGGTCTTGGACATATGGATATGTAATCAGGGACTCAAAACCTTAGGGATAGAGACAAATATTTTTGGTTCATACAATTATCCACAAAGTTAAAGTTAAAGTGTTAAAATCTATTCTGTGTAGAATTACATAAGCTACAATGTGTATCTACAACTTTTTTCTATATTTTTAGAAACAAAAATAACAAATACAGTTTATTTTCACCGAGATAGAATTCGTCTTTTTGACAAGATTTCCAGATGCAATCTTCCTAAACTTCGTTCAGTTTATACTTTGTGAAACTAAAAACCGAAAAACTTTAATTCATTGTAAAGTACTTAAATTTCAAGTATGTACATACCACTTTAAATTTGGACATACGCCATTTGAGCATTCTTCCATCAATACACATAACTTTAATATTTTATCTCGTACATATAAAACAATTAAATTCATTAAAACTATTCTCATGGCATTGTATTAAATATTAAAAATATCCAAAGTCTAGACTTGTGTTCAGTTTTCTCTAAAGCTTCTCGCAAGCTTCTTCACACAATAAAATACCAGAATCCCAAAAGGCTTTTAGCAGAAAACGCATGTAAAATGTAAACTAAATGGAAAATATATCAAAGAAAACAATTGTAATGGTTATGCAGTTTTAATGGTTGTGCCAAAAAGGAAATGAGTTCCGCTTGTCTTCTTTGATAGCTGCAATTTGCATTCTTTTAGAACTCATGTCTTTATGTGTGTCTTTGTGTGTTTTCATGGAAGTT
This sequence comes from Melangyna quadrimaculata, assembly GCA_949320155.1. Lineage (NCBI taxonomy): Eukaryota > Metazoa > Arthropoda > Insecta > Diptera > Syrphidae > Melangyna > Melangyna quadrimaculata. Next base: position 371,496,643 of record OX439483.1, read on the forward strand.
GGAGGACAAAACCTCCCACTCATTTTTCGTATACCATTGTCTAAGTAGTACATATAACAGTATGATATATTTTTAAGTATCGCAAGAGAATATCATTCAGTATATATTATTGAAAAATAACAATAAGAAAACTTAATGCAGTAACTGAGGTTTCCATCAGGAAAGGATCTTTTACGTAAATTACATACATACCCATCCCACTTCTATGTTCATATACGTTTGTATGACACGTTGTGCTTCTTAAACCAACTTTTGGAAATATTTTACAGAATACTTGTTCTTTAGTCTATAGATATGGTGAACATATTTTAGAATGCCGAATTGTGAACAAAAAGAAAATAAACAAAATTCAGAGTAATTCTTAAGTTTATCAAAACAGGTTTAATATTTTCTACCTTCATTTAGGGTTTTTTTTTCATTTACATCAATGTAATTAGAACAGAAAAAACTCTTTCTGTTGGAGCATTGCACATAAGCCTTTTTCACCAAAATTCTTTTGAAACTTATATTGTTTTCAATAAAATATTCGTAAATATCTACCCGTCGTCAGTCGGTGATACTGTAAAAGGTGTAATGTATATGTACCTGTACAAGTGTACAAGTATATACAAAAAATACTAGGTGCTTTGTGTTGTGTCAGCCACAGCACTAGTAGAGAATATATGCACCTATGTTGTACATATATATTAAGGTGGTCTTTATAAGGGTCATTGTCTAACTTTGAATGACGCACCCCCCTAATTTGTTCTGTAAAATTTTAGCTCATTATATTAAACTTAACCCGGCCCCCAAAAAGTCTGAAAATGGAAAATCCCATATTTTTTTGTAAATCGAAATTTGAAAAATCTTAACTTTGGTAATGATTGATAAAAAAATTGATTTTTGGAACACATGTAATCACTTCTGTAATATTTATAAAAATGTATGTGAAGAAAAATTACAACAGTTATTTTCCTACTTATAGCCATTTAAACAAAAACATTTTTTATATTTAATTTCAGTTTTAATAAATGTTGTAAAATTTTGTTTAATACATTTTTTTAAACATGAAAAAAGTAACTACATGTGTGCAAAAATTCAATTTTCTTTGTCAATAATTACTAAATTTATGAATTTGGTTGAAGTTGGTTGTACAAATATACATGGAAATTTCCCATATAAAACTTCAGCCATCTTGGGGGTCGGGTTTGCGTTAGTAAAATGAGCTAAAATTTTACAAGATTTTTTTTTTTTAATTATTTAGAACGTTTAGTTATTTAGTGCGTGGTGCGTCATCAATAAGGCAGTGCTTATAAAAGCACCATCAGGACCACCCTGATATACATATATTTTACTATTATTATTAAATGGAAAATAAGACGTTCCTTGCAGAGGGTTTTTTTTTTTTGTTCCCTCTGCCACAAAGACTTTTCTTACATCTTGGTTACTTGAAAGCGGCTTAAAAGATCTTCGAAAAATCGGCAGTCTCAGAAATCTGAATGTAATTTCTAAGAAAAATTCCATCCTTTAGCTGTCAAATTATTATGTCGTATAGATTTAATTTCTTTTACATATAAATTGTTTGTTTTAAAATAAGCTAGAAATTTTGTAAGGAGTATTGTTTTATTTATGGTTAACTCGTATTTAGCGAGCTATAAAATAACAATCTTCAAAAACTTGTTTTTTTAAAGAGAAAATAAATTTTCGTGGTTTTATGTTTTTAAAAGCCAACATTTCACAAAAAAGATTCTTAAAGTAATAATCTTAAAGTAGTAATCTTGCTGAGTTTTCTGATGCTAGTCTAATGAAGAATCCTGATTTTGAACTTGAGCGATAAAAGGAACCGTTGGAAAACCAAAAAAAAGGAAAATAGATCTTAACCCTGAAGCACTATATAGTTCTCGATTATAACTACGCTATTCGATTGCAAAGGTACTATAAGTTTGTTTTAATTTGAGCTCACGACCGTGTCTGTAGACTAGAGTGCAGCGTTTTCAGCCATTTTCTCCAAATCATAGTTTATGCATAAGGTTTTCTGACCTGATATTTGCATATTTGCATTTGCAAAAAGATACCAAAATCAAAACAGTTTGATAATAAATTGCGTCAAAACCCAAAAACCTATTCTTGAATTTTCTTCTTAAATAAAGTTATTTTAATCGATACTTTTTGAGAAATTTATTTCAAAACTCAAAATATTGAGAAAGAAATTTGCTCAAGGATTCTGTTTTTACTAATGTCGTTTTCAGTTGGAGGTTCGGAGTTACTCCTTTTTGACTCCACTTACTCCCAAATAATTCGATTGGCTGTTCCGAGTAATGTTTTCGGAGTTATTTTCTGTTCCGGATTTTATAAAGGAGTAGACCCGGAACACACATAAACATAAAAGCTCTTTCATCGGATAACTTGTCAAATTAATTGTAATTGATTGAAAATGCGAAACATACATAAATATCAGACAATTTAGCCAAACACACATAATTTTTCGCAAATTAGTCTTGGAACTTGGAACCACAGAAAATAATTCGATTGGAATCAAAAAGAGTAGTACTGTTCTGAAATCCAATCGAAGAGGGGATAAGTAAATAGTAGAAAATTCCTTTTCAGAATATTGCGTTTGGAAATTAATTTCTCAAAAACTATCGATTAAGATAACTTTATTTAAAAAGAAAATTCAAGAATGGGTTTCTGGGTTCAAGATAAGCTATAGGAGAATATTGTGGGTGTTACCATTGTTTTTCAATATTTTTGTTGCTCTACCTTAATTAATTTTTTAGATAATTGCCCCTCCCATCTTAACGGCGGTATCAAGACGCCCCTTTCGGTATGAATGTCCTATTATTTAAGCTCGACCTACACTCTCTAGTGCTTTGATGCATTTAAATCAATAATTCTTTATTTTTCATTATACTGTTTGATAATACTACTTGTTATATTTTTGTTTTTATCGCTTAATTTGGAAATGCTGTATTTCGGAAACTATTCGGTGTACAGAGATGGTTTTGGGCTCAAGTTGGAGAAAAGTAAGTTACTTTGAAATCGTGAAACAATGTTTTTATTTGAAATGAAAAAAGGCGCGAAAAAATCGGCCAATATCCTGAACAACTCAGCAAAAAATCAGAAATACCAGATTTGACGCAAACGGTGCCTTCCATATAAACGACAAGGTTACTGGACTAATAGTGCATTTTAATTATTTGTACAAACCGCTTTGATTTAAAAAAAAAATATTATTTATTTCTTTAGTTTGTTTTAATATAAAAAAAATAGTTTAACTTACCTTTTAATTTATTTTAATGAAAATAACAAAATACTACTTCGACTGTGTCGATACACCAATCCGCCAAAAAAATCGGTGGAGTTCACGCGTTAAAAATTGACATATCATTTCGCATTCGCTTTCGATTTCGAAAATAGGGCGAAAAATATAAAACGAAAGAGACGACAGCGAAAGCAGTAATACCAAATCTTATTTTCGCCACGTATTCCCTAATCAGGCCACTGTTTCAACTTTGACTGATGGTTTTTACTAATCGTTATAACTGGCTACTAAAAAGGTGGCAAAATAAAATAACATACTGTAGTATTTTACTAAGGGTTCGCAAATAAAACTTATTTCCTTTATTCAAACTGAAACATCAATTACTTCACAAAATAAAACGCTTTTATTTCAAATACTTTTATTTCCACTACTTTTATTATAACCAAGCACAAGTATGCAACTCTTTATTCACACTGACATTTATTCATTCACATTCAAAATCAAACTGCCGTTTTCGAACTGGTGCCCCTGTATTTATATCCGAAAATAAAGGGTTCTAGAATTTTCTAGGGTCTGCTAGATGCTGCTTTCCAAAAAGGTTTCGTCAATTTTTCCAGTACGAACACCAACCGTGATGGATTTAATTATTTATTTCACTCAAAGATGGCGCGGAAAGTTGTACTAATGTGTGGTTGTTTACATAACTGGGCATATTCATCACATTGCCCCCCTCGTCCCGATTTAATCCATTATTCCCACCGTTATAACGATGTAAACGGTCGCAGTGTACTACTTTAAGCTTACCCCTTACTCCTCTCTGAATGCGGTAAACCACATCATTGATTGGCTTCACAACGGTATATGGGCCTTCCCAGTTTTGTTGTAGTTTTGGTGACAGTCCCTTTTGTCGGTGAGGGTTGTAAAACCACACCAGGTCTCCTTCTTGGAATCCCATCGTTGTTGCACGGGCGTCGTACCGTGTTTTCATCATATCACTAGCGGTTTTTATGTTTTTCCTTGTCCGTTGATGAATGTCAATGAGTCTTTCTTTGAGGTTATCCACATATTCATCTGACCTTTCCGGTTCCGTGGTATGGCATCCAAATTTGACTTCACTGGGCAGCCGTATTGTTGCCAAACAGGATCTCCGATGGTGTATGTCCTGTTGAACTATGAACCGCACTTCGATAGGCCATCAAGAACAATGGAATATGGCGGTCCCAGTCTCGTTGGTAGTCACCTACAACCTTGGACAGATGTTCTTTAAGAGTCCTGTTGAATCGTTCTACCATCCCATCAGATTGTGGATGAAGCGGTGTTGTCCTCGTCTTCTTGATGCCAAGGAAAGAGCAAACCTCTTGAAAGATGTTAGATTCGAAGTTCCTTCCTTGGTCAGAATGCAGTTCCAAAGGTACGCCGAACCTGCTCACCCAATTGAAGATAATCTGATCAACAACTGTTTTAGTTTCTTGATTTCGGATGGCAAATGCCTCAGGCCACTTGCTAAAGTAATCCATGACTACAAGGATGTATCGGTTTCCGCTGTTGGTCTCCGGAAACGGAACGGCGACATCTACTGCTATTCTTTCGAAAGGTGTGCCCACATTGTACTGTTGCATTTTACTTTGAAGCTTTCTACCTGGTCCCTTGGTAGCAGCACAAGTATCACATTTTCGGCACCACTTTTCGACATCATCTCTTGCATGTAGCCAGTAGAACCGTTGTCGTATCTTCTCCAGGGTTTTATTGACTCCAAAATGACCTCCAGATGCTCCATCATGCATCTCTCGAAGAACGTCATTAACATTTGACCTAGGCACTATCAACTGCATCAGATAAGACTTGCCATCTGCAGATTCCCATTTGCGCGTTAGTACTCCTTCTTGCACGTGAAGTGAGTCCCACTGTGCCCAATATGCTTTGAGAGCTGGACTTCTATCGCAGATGTCACCCCATTCTGGTTTTTCTCCGTGTTCCTTCCATGCAAGAATGGGTTCTATATCCTAATCTTCTTGTTGGGCAGTCCTCACTTCTTCATTGCTTCAACCGTAAATGGGATCGGCTCTTATTCGTTGGATGGCAACCGCTTCCTTTTCTTCTTGACGCGTGCAATGCTTACAGTCCTGTTTACACGGTCGTCGAGACAATGCATCTGCGTTTGAGTGCAGCTTTCCTCTTCGATGTTGAATTTCGTAGTCGTGTCTGCAGTCTCTCGATCCATCTTGCTACTTGACCTTCTGGATTTTTGAAGTTCAGAAGCCAATTAAGCGCACCATGATCTGTTCGAAGGAGGAACTTCTGTCCATAGATGTACTTATGGAAGTGCTTTGTTGCCAAAATCAAAGCTAAAAGTTCCCTTCTGGTGACGCAATAATTGCGCTCTGGCCTCGAGAGCACCTTACTGTAGTAGGCGACGACTTTTTCTTCTCCTTCATGGACTTGCGACAGTACAGCTCCAATTCCGACGTTACTGGCATCGGCATCGATGATGAAAGGTTTTCCAGGAGTCGGATAGGTCAGCACAGGAGCATTACACAAACGTAGCTTGAGTTCATGAAAACTTTTCTCGCACTCACCTGACCATTTGAACGGCTTCCCCTTTTCAGTAAGTTGATGCAAGCTCTTAGCGATTCCAGCAAAGTCCTCCACAAAGCGCCGATAATATGTGGCTAGACCAAGAAAGCTACGGAGCTGATGTTTATCCTGTGGTGTTGGCCACTTTTTCACAGTGTCAACTTTCTCAGGATCAGTCTTTACTCCTCGGGATGAGATGATATGTCCCAGGTATTTAACTTCGGTCTTGAAAAGCGCACATTTATCTGGATTTAATTTTAAGTGTGCTTCTCGAAGACTCTGAAATACAGCCTTAAGGTTTTCACAATGCTCGTCAAAAGTTTTTCCATAAACGATGACATCGTCCAAATATACAAGGCATGATTTCCAAGTAATGCCTTGAAGAACACACTCCATCAGACGCTCAAATGTTGCCGGAGCGTTGCACAGTCCGAATGGCATCACTTTAAACTGCCACAGACCATTTCCGGTTGAGAAAGCTGTCTTCTCTCGATCTTCTGGATGGATTTATACCTGCCAGTACCCACTCTTCAAGTCTAACGTCGAGAACCATTGAGCTCCTTCCATTGCGTCCAATGTATCGCTGATTCTGGGCAGAGGGTAGCTGTCTTTCTTTGTCACATCGTTCAGCCTACGGTAGTCCACACAAAATCGGGTGCTTCCATCTTTCTTTTTGACAAGAACAACTGGTGATGCCCAAGGGCTTTTGGAATTCTCGATTAGACCATCTTCCTTCTTGCCGATATCATTTCTTCAACTTCGGCTTGTTTGGCTAATGGGAGACGTCTTGCTGGTTGTCGAATCGGTCTCGAATCACCTGTGTCGATTCGATGCTGTACCAGTTGTGTTCGACCATACTGCCCACTCGGTGAAGAAAATATATCAGTGTACTCATGAAGAAGGCTTCCAGCAACACTAAGCTGATATTGACTTAGATTGGATGGCTTGAGAATTTTGGCTTTCATGGAGCTGAATTTTCCGGGGTCCATTGGTTATTCTGCGTTCATTTCTGTGATTTTAGTTATTGCGGTCACAGATTCGCATTTTCCAATTACTTCTCCTTTCTTGAGCTTGACCTCGTACGGTTTGATGTTCAGAATCCATACGGGTACCATGTTGTTCTTTGGTTCCACAAGAGTCTTCCCTAAGATGATGTTTTGGGAAGATTGCTCAGACTCTGGTTCCACCATGAGGTATCGATGGCTACCTAGATCGCCCTCTATTTTCGTCCAAACAAAAACTTCTGAAGAGGCAGGCAAGCATATGTCTTCTTTGATGACAGTTCTTACAGTTGATGAGTTTTCGTTGCCATAAACCATAGGAATCTCAACATTTTTATACTTCAACACTTGCTTACCGATATCCAGAATCACTCCGTACTCTTTCATGAAGTCGATTCCAATTATGCACTCATCACATATGTCTGCTACCAAAAATAGATGCGAAAATTCTAATTCTGCCAAACGAATTTTAAGACGAACTTCTCCATAAACTCTTGCTGTCTCACCTGTCGCAGTTTTAAGACGGTAGCTATTGGTGTTATGTAGCCACGTCATATTGACTAAGTCTTTTCTTACAATGGAGGCTGTGGCACCGGTGTCAATTGTAGCCAACTGTTTCTTGCCATTTAATGTTGCATCCACTGTCAGACTTTTATTGTTCCGTTTAGTCTGCGAGACTTGTATGGTGGTTCTGGGGCCATCGATACCAGAAACCATCTTCTGCCCCTCGAAGTTGGTTCTTACTCGTTTCCCGACTGGGAAAGAGAGCGAGTTGATGTTATTTCTCACCTGTTCGCGGGTATTATTTTTGTTTCCACAGTGTTGACAGGCGACTCTTCTTGGTGGCAATCTGCACTGGCGCTGAAGATGTCTGGTTCTGTTGCAATTCCAGCATCGATCAGGTCCTTCTTGCTGACTCCTATAGAATTCAGCTTTCTGGCAAGAACATTCCTCAACTTCAAGTTCTCTTACCCGATGAACTCCAAAGGAAGCCTGTTCTGATGCTTCCATAGTCAGAGCGAACGCTAATGCTTCAGAAAGCGTGCGTTTTCCAGCAGTTCGAATTGCTCGCTGGAGGTTGATGTCGGAAACTGCACGGACAAAAGCCTCCGTTGCTAGCTGGTTGGTAATTTCATCTCCTGCAGTCGGGTATGCTAGGTGTGCCAACCGTTCGACGTCTGCTTGGAGTTGTTGCAGACTTTCACCTCTTTTCTGGACTCTGGTATTGAGCTGGACGCGGAAGACTTCTTGCATATGGCTACCGCCAAAGCGTTTGTCAATAGCCGTTCTGGTCTGCTAGTATAATTTGCAAAAGTTCAGCAGCAGAACCTCTAAGGGCAAGCGTCAGGTCAATAAACTTGTCTTCGTCATCCCAGCCATTTGTAGTTGCGGCTGCCTCAAACTGCTTCTTGTAGGTTGACCAAGAAGACTGTTCATCAAAGGTTGGTGGATACATTTCTTTCTTCATAGGAAAATCGCAACTGCCCTCTCTTACCTTCATTTTGCTAACCTTATCTAATTCATTGGCAAAGTTCTGCATTTTGTCTTCAAATTTCTCGAACTGTTTTTCGACGTTTTCAACACGTTCATCAAGAGCCATGAATTTATTTTCAAATGAATTTAGCTTACTTTCGATTAGATTTGTCTGGTCGTCTAGAAGGTTCCTTTACTCGTTACGTTGTTCCTCTAGAAGATTCTTTTGTTCACTACGTTGTTCTCCAAATCGTACAAGCAGATTCTTCTGTTCATTCTTCTGCTCAATTCGTTGTTCCTCTAGAAGATTCTTATGCTCTTTTCGTTGGTCTTCAAACTGGGCGAGCAGCTGAGCCATCATACTAGAAATGTCTAAGCTTGTACTTACTTGCTCTTCCGGCATTTCAATTTCAAATAGAAACGTGTCTGGATTTTCATCGTGTTGCCTTAAATCTTTCTGCAGACGGATAATGAGGTCGTTTTTTGTTCCAGCAGTAGGAAGGCCTCGTCTGTTTAGTTCTGCTTTAAGTTCAACACAATTCAATGCATTCACAATTTTACCCATTTTTTTTCTATTTTGTTCTTATATTTTTGTGTGTCACTTTTCACAAACACCTTTCTTATTTGTTCACTAATCAACACACTTTATCAATTTTTTCACCATCAATTATCTGAATTCACAGATTAAATAAGTTTTATTCCACTTTTTCTGACACCAGTGTAATATTTTACTAAGGGTTCGCAAATAAAACTTATTTCCTTTATTCAAACTGAAACAACAATTACTTCACAAAATAAAACGCTTTTATTTCAAATCTTTTATTTCAACTACTTTTATTATAACCAAGCACAAGTATGCAACTCTTTATTCACACTGACATTTATTCATTCACATTCAAAATCGAACTGCCGCTTTCGAACTTGTGCCCCTGTATTTATATCCGAAAAGAAAGGGTTCTAGAATTTTCTAGGGTCTACTAGATGGTGCTTTCCAAAAAGGTTTCGTCAATTATTCCAGTAAGAACACCAACCGTGATGGATTTAATTATTGATTTCACTCAAAGATGGCACGGAAAGTTGTACTAATGTGTGGTTATTTACATAACTGGGCATATTCACCACAATATTTTAAACTTTTGTTTGAAAAAAATCGGCTATGTTAACTTTTGCCAAGAAATTTTTGAAATGGCCTCAATCAAGTGACGCAACTTCTTATATCCATTTTTTGCAGTCCATTCACATAACTTGGGAAATTTCTATGAATTTTCCGAGTTAACTCTTTAACTTTATCCGTTTTTATTGCAAAATATATATACCTACTCACATGTGTCAAAAATTTCCAGGAAAAATATTGCTTACAGGTATTTATCGAGAAAAAAAACTTTTATAAAAAAAGTGGCCTCAAACAAGTGACAGGGAGTGTATATGTACCAGTACCCTTACAAGTATATGGCACTAGTACCACATACAAATGCATGATATTATTCCCATACTTCCGCTAAAACCGAGAGTTTCGAAAATACAGTATGTTTGTTTGATTTATTGGTTTGATTTTGTATTATTTAAATTTCACAAACTCTTTGTTAAAAACAAGGTTTTTCAAAAGATTTATATCTCCGCAAGGTAAAATATTATGGAAGTAACTACCAGAAACTCCATATCTTTGCTCAACTTTTTTTTATTAGATAGAAGGTAGTAAAATTTAAGTTTTCATTCAATCCTAAGTGCCATTTGCTGATTTCAATATCAATGTAAAATGCAGTCCATTGAAAGATTGAAAGGCAAATGCATACTGCGTCCTTTTAAAAAAAATTCTTTTTGCTTCTCTTCTATCCGACTTTAAAAACACTTTCCGGAAAGAACTTTAAGAATTTAAAAGTTAACTTAACAATTCATGTGCAAGGGGTATATAAGTAAAGTATACAACCCTATATAGTCGCGTCAATTCCACCCCCTTCTTCTAAGAACAACAAAGATGAATAGACGTAGATGGCAACGACAAATACGTCAAGAGATACATGTTAGGTCAGATCTCAGAGCTACGTAGTCAAAAGGCTTTTACTCCAACCAGAAAATCAAGCACCCAGTGAATAGCTAAGGAATATCTTCTACGTATGTGCTCTCAAAAATTCAACACACATGACAAACATGAATGTTTCAACATATCGTAGTCGAAGCTGTTAGGTAGGTATCGTATATCCTCCCAAACATCACATCTGTAAAAAGTTTCGTTCCATTCTTAAATTACTCACGCGTAATAATTCTGAATTCTCAAAAGTAAAACAAAAAATGAGAACTGAATGATGAAAAATATGAAATGATGATGGTTGTCCATTAAGTCAATGCTCACAATTTTCTGTGTAAGACCGAAATAGGACATCGATGTGCAAAAATTGTAAGAAAACACATTCATTCACTTAACTAAACTAAAGTAAAAAGTCACTATGCTATTTTTGTTTATAGTTACTGTGAATATTTTTGTATGTTAGAATAACGAATAATTTTTCGAGTACAAACGTTTGATCTATTTTGAATAGAGTTTTTAAGAAATAAGATATTTACGTATGTATATTATGTAGGTAGTGTAAAGTTAAGTTAAGTTAAAAATTAAAATTACTTTAATTTAAAAACAATTATTTCTAAGTTTAAGGATATAACATCTTGCATCTCACCACTCCGAACATGTACCTGAAACACAATTTGAAGGATGCTATCCTGAAGGAAATTCGTCTATTATTTTGAAATAAATTTTCAATTTAGTTGCATCATATTTCTTGATATTATTTCCGTGGGTTATGCCTATTTAGATTTTTGAAGTAATTTTGTTTGACTTGAAATGAAATCAAAACTTTTAAAGGTTGGATGTGCAAATTGCATCAAAAGCATTTGTACGATTTTTGCTTACTTGGTTCCAAAACCATATCGCATAATCCTGGATTACCTTCCCATCCCACACTTATTATTTTCCAACCATTTGCACTTTTGATGCACTAAGCACATGCACACTTAATATTTGCGAGTTCTTGTACTCACATTCAAAAGTCAATACACGCAAAATAACACAATCACACAAATCAATTTTAAGAATATCGAAAATACAAAAATAACACCAAAATAACAATCCAAACATAAAAATGGAACAACGAAAATGCCAAATTTATTTCAATTCAATTTCAATTTATGTGCAAAAACAAAGGTTAGCGCCAAAACAAAACTGATAAATGTATTAAAAATTGTCAAGAAATTTGTGTAAGAAATGCGTAACACATCAAAATGAAACTCTCCACCAAAATTCAGCTCCTTCGGAGTTATATTTGAAGTGAAATTCTAATTTTATCAAAATATTTGAACAGAAATTTTTTATTTTTGTTTGATTTTGAACCTGTTTAATTGGATTCAAACGGTTATAACTGTCTATTTAAACATAGCTTTGGCAAGTTTTATACCTTTTTTAAAACTACAGAAAAATTTGCAATTTTTGAAATATAAAACCTGTATTGAGCCATACGAATTTTGTTCAGGGGGTTCTTCAGAAGATTGAGGTCAAAAATTAATTTTGGCAAAGTTCAATATTAACTAAAGAATTGTAGGAAATGGATAGCAATGAAAAATATTTTACTCAATAAAGTTAGTGAAACTATAGGCCAATGTTTTAATGCAAAATTTGTAAAAAACGAAAATCAATTATGGACAGGGTGTGCAAAAAAACTGGTTCAAGTAAGATTTTTTTCAAATTTCAAAAAATAGCCGTTACTTGAGAACCGCTATGATTCGGTATGGAAAAGTTACCAAATTCTGATAGGCCATGACCTGGCCTTTCATCAGTTTTGATTTGGACCATTGTTAATGGGACACGCTGTATATTGAAACTATCTATTTGAAAGATATAAAGGCCACCTAAACATGATAATAAAGGGTGTTCAAAAAGTAATGCAAAAAGTTATTTTTTAAATTTTTTTAGTTTTTTTAAGACCAAAAATAATGGTATATACAATTTTTTTTGCCAAGAAGGAAAATATTTTTTTCTCAAAAACAGCTCGAACGAATTTCTTCAAAAAATTCAAATAATATTATAATATAGTTAGGGCGTTAAAGGCACAAATTAGGTCAAACCTTGCACTTCATAATAAGATGACATTTGGTACACTTATAGCAGTAACAACAAAATTCCCAATAAATTGTCCTGTAAATCGAGAACCAGACATCGGACGATAATTCAGAATTTCTCGTTGGATTTAAAATACTTGAAGCCATAGGACCAAATTATTTTGTGGCCCCTTCCCCACCCTTGCACGCTGGCTGGGAGCCCGAAACACCCTCGGTGGATAAGTAGGGCTGGCCACGAGACTGCCTTTTAAGCATCCGAGACGAGACCGAAATATAAAGAGAGTTTAATAAATTAAAAAAAATCAATTTCAGTTAAGTATTTATTTTCTTCTGTACATATTCAAACTATAATCAAAAATATTTTGTTGCAATAATCAACAGGTTGTCCGGAAATCGTATTTTTCGGAGACAAGACAGACACGAGACCGAGACGTGACTGAAAATTTTCGTCTCTGAAAGTCTCGTCTCGTGGCCAGCCCTACGGATAATGGTTTTTGTTTGTCAGAAAATAATGGTAATTATGAACATACATCTATATATTAATACGCTAAGCAACACCTAAGGAAAACCTTAGGGTACACTTTTCTCTGTAAATACTCAACGGAACTACATAAATTATAACGTTGGAAAGGTTTTGTCCCACCGATGTACAGAAACCAAAAATTATGTCTACAATATGTAGCTGTTAAAGCATTTAATGTACATTTGAATTTTTCCAGATAAATGGTTTTTATCATTTTAAGGGTTGGGTTTAGAAGTCTGAAATTTAGAGAGACGATGAACATTATTGATTTGAATTTTTGGTGGAAAATTAATAATTCATATTTTACCGTTAAGCACAGAAAATTATATTATTATATATTTTTGACCAAAAATAACTTCCATAAGAAATACATAAATAATGAAGTACAGTAGACTAAGCTTTAAAATTAAAAAAATAAATATTTTGTATGCACGAGTACGTACAGACATACATAATGTTTGACAGTTTTTAAAAAGGGCGAGATTGTGTGAAATGGAAGTTTATTTGTTATCGTTTTTATTTACTTATTTTCCAAAGTCGCCAAATATAAAGGATTTCTCAAACCAACGCGAAACATTCAGTGCGCTGAGAAACATTCGCCTATCAAAATTTCTTTACATACATACATACATGTTGATAATTGAGGGAGCCCACATAAACGCGATGGAGAAACATTCGTCTTTCAAAGTTTATTTACGCAACTATTGTTTCAAGATCACCTCCGTCTTCGTAAAAGTACACAATCAATCAGTGCTAAAATATAATTACGATCTGAATTTACTATTAAAGCACATTTTTGGTCAAATTTGATGTTATTGCTGAGAGCAAACAAAGAGAAAAACAGATTCCAAAATGCCAAATTGAAATTGGAATTGAATATGAAAGTGAATCAGGATGTTTACTTTCAATAAGACTCCAAAATAAGTAAATTCTAGAAATCAAAAATTCAAAATTGGTAAAAGATTGAAATGTTGAATGTTTTACAATTTTTGGTTTGGACAGGATTTGTTTACTATCACTCTTAAAAAGAGCATTGGTTGTTTGAATTTTTTGTGTATGTGTATTCGCCAAAAAAATTCAGCACAATGTTTGGTTTAACTAAAAGAAATGGTATGCATGTTTGACATAAATATTGTATATTTTAAAATAGGCTACAAATCAGGTTGATTATATGCGTTCCTTTTGAACTTATTAAGTGGAAACATATTTTCATATTTTTTTATTTTAAAGTTATACAGTTGGACAATTATTTAACTTAGAAATTAAAAAAAGTACATATACGCAAGAGTGTACGCAATCTCAAATTGAATTTAGAAATTAAAATTTTGATAATTCAAGCAGAATAAAATTTGGTTAACCAAAAGGCCCACTTGCTGATATGCAATTTAAGCATTAAAGTTCAATATAAGAACTTATGTGACAGTTTATGCTTAGGAAATAGGATAGGTAGAGAACATAAGCGCTTATGTTGAACTTGAACATTTGTGTTTCGTATCAGCGAACGGGCCTAACAGAATAAGTAGTGTAATGTGTGCCTTAGATGAATTAAAGTTTACTTTTGAATAATTACTGAACAAAAAGTTTAAAAAATAACTAACTGAGCCTTATCTTTTTTTTTTTTTTAATCAAGACAAAATTTTAACTACAGAAATGAACGTATCTGTGAATTTGTTTTTTTTTTAATTAGTTTTGCTTTTCTAACATTTTCAAAATTGTCATGCAACCTATATAAATTAGTAAAAAAGAGAATCCATAACTTATCCATGAATTTGGTGTCTGTTTCGCTTGCCCAATATTCGGCAACTGGCGATGCTAGTATTTATGAAAACTGATAAGATTGGTGTCGACGAAAAATATCACACTCTAAAGCATATCGGGAGGCTACCTAAATCTATGTATTTGGTTTTTGGATAATCGCTTTCAAGTGGTGGAGAAGGGGATGTTGAAATATGTCACACCGATTTATATTTGACTTAGTATAATCTAAGCATATGATACGTAAATTTAAGATAGTTTTTACCGCCAAATCTTATGAAACCAAGAGAAATGCAAAACAACACCCCTGGAAAAAGCTATATGAATCCAAGAAGACATTTCGAGTCAACATACCATGTCTGGTTCTCGATATATAGCCAATTTATGTGGAATTTCGTTGTTATAACCTGGTAAGGGGGCAATCCTCATAATCGTCGACCTGCCAGTGCTGCCACCTAGAAACACTTCTCTAAAGTAAAGTAAGGACATGGACTATTAGTGTACCAAAGTCATTCCGTCAAGATTCCTCAGGAAGACGTGCAAGGTTGATGCCCTTAACGCCCTAACTAATAGGGAAAAGCTACTTTTTGGTAATTTTTTCAAAAAATTGTTGTTTTTGGTAATTCTAGCATAACCATTTTTTTGGTTTTTGATTTTCTCGAAAACGGTGCAGTTGATATTTTTCAATTTCGTATGGCGAAGTTTCGAAAGATGTCAACCAATTTTTTTTTTTAACATATTTTTGAATTTCTTCAAAAAAGAAAGGTAAATATTAAAATAGTAATAGTAAGAGCTATATTATTCAATAGAATAACATTCTCGTATAACCCTCTATAATGACATTTTTCTTGCAAATATTCGTCTATTTTTTTTTAATAGTTAATAGGTGGGTGGGGAAAAATTTGTAACATTTTAAAGAAGTACTCAGGAAAAACAAAAAAAAAATTCAATTTCAATCTTTCTAAATTTTTTTTTTTCCTAGCTCTAGTTAAATGCCCATGGATTAATGCGCAGTAGTTTATTTTTTAAATTTGTATGCAAACACTTCGCAACAGCATCAGTTGAAAGTCATCGATCGTAAGCTTGCACTGTGGATCAGTTGATTTGTATGAAAAACAACACCGCTTATTAATTTAGTTTATTTAATGTTTTGATATTATTTACAAAGTTATTGAAACTTTTATTTACTGGAAAATTCAATTGCAGTGGCGTGGCGTGACTTTTTGCCACCCGGACAGAGCCCATTTTTGCCGCCCCTTATTTTTGACAGCGTCAATAAAATAAGAAATTAATTACAAAATATTTTTTAAAAAATCGTAAAAGGGCGATTTCTTACCGCAGGCAGTGACGTAGCGTGGGCGGCAATTTGCCGGGGCAAGAGTGGCAAAATAGGCGACAAGAAATTAAAAAAAAATACTTTCTTCTTCAAATTAGTTAATTTGTTGAGCTCAAAGAATCCAATTAAAAATTTCCCCAGTGGTAAAAATGCTTCACAGGTATAGTCAATAATCGGACATTGATTATGTTTTACGTTGCTGAACAAAAATACCACACCGGGCGGTACCTTGCCAGGGGCGGCAAAATTAGCGACAAGAAATTAAAAAAAAATCCTTTATTCTTCAAATTAATTATTTTGGTGAACCTAAAGAATCAAATTTAAAATTTCAAGAAGCAAGAATTGAATGAAGTCTTTGATATCGAGTTAGTAAATTAAATATTAAAAGCAGGAGAGTTCAGATGTAAACAAGTTCTCTTTTATAAAAATACATTTTTAAAAAATAAATTAAATAAGTTCCTACACACATAGATACCTTTTTTAACTTTAATATTTTTTTGCTTTTACATAAAAATACTTTATTTAATATATTTATTTTATTTAAAACTATATTAATTTATTTATAATTTTATTTATTTATTTAACTCAGAAAAATAGTAATGAAACTAACTATGTATTAATTTATATACAATTTAATGGAAACAATTATTAAAAAGCAAATGAATTAGAAAAATGTCGTATTCTGTTTCCTTTTAGAATTTCAATTTAAATAGTATTCAATTTATTATAAAGTAACAATTGGGTCTTAATTCTTATTTACAGTATATTAAATTGATGTTTTAAATTGTTTTGGCACATAAGGGGCCTAATTTTATACATTGTTTTTTATTTTTATAAAAGGTATTTAAAAAATTGTCTTTGATTGTCTTATACTATTTACATTATTATGGATGGTTCATCTCGGGTTGTTCATATCCGGTTGTCTTTGTGGTGGTATGCGGGGTAAGGATGGCTAATAGCCACGGTGGTAGTTTGACGCTGCGTCCTCATAGAATTGGATTGCTTCGTCGTCGTTGATAGAAATGATTCCTTCGTCCAGCATGCTGTTACATCCAGGTATCGAGGCTCGGGGTATCTCTCTTCGCTGGTTATGGTTCTCACTATAGGGTTCGGATGATTGCATAGATTGCTCGTCAATCGTTTGGCAACATTGATCATGTATTTTTCCAGGGGAGTTATTCCGGAAGCTTCGTAGAGTCGCTTGTTACTGTGATGCTTTCATCGCTGTTGGTCGAAATGTAGTCCCGTGCAGATCCGCAGAATTTTCCTCTCAAACATTCCAAGCTTTCTTATGCTGGTTTTGGAAATAGTAAACCATGTAGGAAAGCCGTATGTGATGATCGGTCTGAGAAGTTGCTTATAGAGAAGCAACTTTGTGCTCTGGGTCAGTCCATTCCTCTTCCGCATTAGAGGGTGGATTCGGTGGAAAGCTTAATTAGCTTTTCTCAGAGTAGCTGTTACGTGCGGGTTGAAACGAAACCTCTCCTCAAAGTTGATACCCAGGTATTTCACTGATGGTTAGGTCATCAGTGGTGATCCGTCCGGCAGATTGAGGATAATGTTGCGGCAGCTTGTGGCTGAAGGGGTCCTGCGGGTCTTCTGAAGCAAGCCAGCTCGGATTTAGCTGAGTCGGCTTTAATGGCCCATCTTGTGTAGAATTCCCACAGACGTCGTACGTGTTCTTCCACTGTTCGGGTTGCAATGACTGGGTACATAGATTTGGCAAAGTTAAGTGAGTCGTCCGCATAAAGCAAATTCATTGCATTGTTGGGTTGAGGTTGGTCCGATGTGTAAATGTTGTAGAGGTATGGTCCCAATTTGGATCCTTGAGCAACTCCCGCTCTGATGGTTTTGGTTGTCGATTGACTGTTTTCGATCAGCACGAAGAATGATCTGGAATCGAGAAAACTGAAAATTATTTTTATAAGTGCACCTGGAAAATTAAAAATGGTTAGTTTGTGTATTAGTCCCCGTATCCATATGCTGTCAAATGCTTTCTCTATATCTAGGAAGCAGCCAACGGCAACCTGATAGTTGTTGAGGGTGTTAACAACGTCGTTCTGGAACCTCAGGAGTGGGTGCAAAGTGGAGTGTTTCTCCCGATATCCAAACTGCATATCCGGAATGATGTTGTTAGTGGTGCAGAATGCTTTCAACCTCCGAGGAATAAGTCCTTCAAAGATTTTGCTGGTGTTGTTAAGAAGAGAAATGGGACGGTATCCGGAAACGGTACTCCTGTTGACTTTCTTCGGTATTGATACTATTTTTTCTGTCTTCCATCTCATCGGAAAATAGCAATTGTTGAACAGGATCGCCAGGAATAGGATCATGACTTGGGGAAATTTCCTTATGATGTAATTTGAAATTGTGTCTGGCCCGGATGATTTCTTAGGTGGTCCACTGTGGATTAAATCAGCCAATTTTTCGGGGTTGGTGAAGATTTCAGTTAGCTCAGGATCACTGGCAGGATTATCATCGTTTAAAATGGTAATTTCAGTGTGTGTTTGCTGCAGCTGGTGAATCGTTGACTCGACTTCCTCTTATAATGCAGGGTCGTTGGGCGGGTTTGGCACAAAATTTTCTTCAAAATATTCGGCAAATGCTTCCGCCTTTTCCTGGAAAGTCATGACGTCCCCGTGTCTGGTGCTGATTTTGTCTGGCAATTGTTGTCTTTTGCCGATGATCTTGTGATTTCCTTGAATGCGTCGGGTCCAGGTTTGATATTTTGCAGCCTGTTTTGGAACTGATTGTTGCAGAAATGTTGAATAGCGTTTCTCAACATAATGTGTGTACATTGAAGTTCGCTCTTTACTATTTGATAGTTGCTGTTGGCAGTGTTCCATTCCCTTTGTTGGATCCTTTGCAGTCGTTTCTGTAATCGTTGTCGATGATCATACAACCAACTAATCCCTTCTGGAACATGCTGGTATCTGCCTCTTGAGGTCTTCGGTTTCTTCTGCTCGTCGAGGGCGATTGTTATAGTAAGCTCCATCGCTTCTATGGATTCCTCTATTTCATTGTTGGTGAGGTTTCTGTTGGCAACTGGCATCACGATTGTTTCCTCAATTTTTCTTTGCTCGTTTGTGGATCTATTGCAGTAATTGGCTGGTAAAGTTTGATGTTGAGTTCCACTGGCTCATGGTCTCCATCTGCACGAGTAGTTTCGCAACTCAGGAACTATGTTGATGAGGTTTGACGATACCAGGATGGTGTCCTTGGATATGTTGGCTTCAGTTGCGAAACCACCAACAACGAATGGTTGGCAAAATGTTCATCCAACCAGTTCACCCGGTAGTTTCCAGCGTCAGATGAGGTTGTGTCATACCATCGTGGGTGTCGGGCATTGAAATCGCCTCCAATTAGTCCATAGGTGTCACTGAAAATAAAAAGATCGTGATTAATATCAGTTTGTGTGGCACTGCATTTGTTGTAAATGCTGAAGATAATTAGAATTGCGTCCTCTTCAACTTTTATGACGACAGCTGTAGCTTCGAAAGATCTTAGCCCCGGGATCACAACTTGATAGGCGTTCTTCTTAACGAAAAGCGCTGTGCCTCTCTTGCCTTGAGCCTTGTCACTTCGAAAGGTGTTGTATCCCCTGAAGTCAATGTTGTTCGGCTTGGTGACGTTAGTTTCGCTTATAAGAGCTATATCCGGAGAGTGTTTCTTTAGAAAGAGGTGGAATGTCGTCCTTTTCAAAACGCTGTACAATGAATTCACATTGTACGCGATTATTTTTAGTCTGTTGATGCGCATTATGCGCTGCATAATTCGAATATAAAGGTAGCCAAAGCTACCGACTTTTCATCCTTGCTTAGCGAAGCGTAATTGTTGGGCACTGCAGAGCGAGCTTTCTTGATTGTTGATGCCAGATCGGTCCCGAAGTGTTTCTTAACTTCATCATCAAGGTTTAGCTTCCGAGCTGTTGTTGGTGCGTCTCTTGCTTGCTGGTGTTTCATTGGTGGGTTTAATGTAGTTGGTTGATGATGTCTTGGAGCTGGCTTTTGATGTTGGTGAGGCTGGGGTTTGACTGTGTTTCCTATCTTGGTTATTTCTGAGAAGCTCATTGCGGGACGAGTCAATGTACATGCTGACTTGGTCTTAAACTCTTTTTGAGCTTTCTTCTGAAGCTCTCTTATTTTATTTTCTTCTTTTTTCGCCAGCTAAACTCTTTTTGAGCTTTCTTCTGAAGCTCTCTTATTTTATTTTCTTCTTTTTTCGCCAGCAGAACCTTACATCCAAGGTAGTTTGCTGGGTGACCAAACTCCTTGAAGTAACGTTGGGTCGCTGATTTTTTAAAGTGATTGGAAACTCGCTAGATTTGTCAAATAAGAGTGGGTCGTTTATCCGGATGGAGGTAAACAATAGGAAATAAATATATGTGCCAAATAAATTACATGTTCTCAAAAATGCAAAGGGTACAAATTTCTCGCTGTCGAAAATTTAATTTTAAAATTTTCCTGCCGCGACCCAGTGTTTTTAAATGTATAATAGGGATTTCCCATAGCGGCAAATTTTTCAAAGTTTTAATACCAGGTTAAAAGCTGTTATACAATTTTAATTTTTTGAAACAAAGCTAATTCATATAATTTCTTTTAAAATGTGTTTATTAGCTGCTCTTTCATGCAAATGGTTCAAGATACTTCTTTATTATGTACCTGTCCATGTAGCACCCTTGCATCCGAATCACTTTATTACGATTGTTTTCATATTTTATCATTAATTTCTTATTTTATTCAATCAAATACACATTCATATAATTTTTTTGCCGTGGTACTTGGTTACTACTTTTTTAAAGCCGGAAAAAAAATTCAGGGGGGGGGGGCAAAAATTAGGTCTGCCCCGGGCGGCAAAAACCCACGCTACGCCACTGACCGCAGGTGCAAGGGTAGGTCTGTAAAGTTGGCAGGGCAACTTTTAGCTGTAGAGTGACGGGACCAACGCATCAATTTGCAGTTTGTTTGTATTTTTTTGCATTTGGTTTGCATTTCTATTCCCGATTTTGCAGTTCACCAAATAGTGGGGGGAATTTGCAGTAAGGCTTCAAATTTGTAGTTTTTTTTGCATTTCAAGAGTAGGCTAGATAAAAATTTTGAAGTCCTTATTTTTAAGAAAATTAAAAATACTGACTTTAATATAAAATTACCAAGTCAAGTTGTGTATCTCTTGAAGTTAGCAGGGCAGTATGATTTTTTTCAAATGGAGGATTTCAAAACTTGGCATTAGCATTTTTTCTTGAAATGCAAAAACAGCTCCAAATTTGGAGCCTTACTGCTTGGAATATTTTATGTATTTGGCATATACATTTATTGATCAATTTTTTAATCTCAAGTTAGATTAATAAACCACACTTACTAGAGAAAGAAGTCTAGCGAGTTTCCAATCACTTCAGAAAGTCAGGGTTGAAATTTGAATTCTTTTTCAATGATTTGTTTGACATTTAACCTTAAATTTAGCAAGCTTGTATTTGCAGCACATGTTTGTTCAGTAGCATTTGATGCAGAAGCATTTTTACCACTGGGACAATTTTTGATTGGATTCCTTCCTTGGGCTCAACAAATTAATTAATTTGAAAAATAATTGATTGATACAAAAAAAATGTACAAAAAACGAGCAGGTAGGTAATTTTTTTTAATTACTTGTCGCCCGATTGGCGGCCCTGGTAAAGTGCCGCCTGGGGCCTGTTACCCCGCTGCCCCCTCCTCCCTTGTTACGCCACTGAGAAAATGAATTTATTATGTATGCAAATGAGCTGTTTTTTTTTCAATTATTATCGTGGACATTTTGTTTTGTATTATTTTTTTGTATCAGCTCTAAGAAAAACATGTCAAGAAGCAAAATAAAAAAAAAAGCTGCCCATATCTGCCCCTCGAGATTTGATCGTCCCTGATAAGTGTCTAGTGTAATCGAAATTTAAAAAAAAAAACTGTTTTTTTTTCATAAAATTAATTCTTTTGCTTTAAGGATGCGACGCACAGTTCTAAGAAAGAAATCAAAATGAGAAATTCCGCAGACGAATTGTGTTTTTCTGAGAAAAAATAATTCGTAAATTGTAACAAAATCAAGGAATTGCTTGATAGAGGAACTTGTTTTACATTTACATCTTGAATATAAATTCATGCTACTTTAATTATTTCTAAAAAGCGAATTGTAGGTAAATATTTATGACATCAGGTGGTTTTTGGAAGCTGATAGGGGGAGGTTGTTGTGCATCTACCGGAACAAATCACTTTGGTACAATCTATGCATATGAAACATGATTTCCAGCTACTTTTTACTATGGATAATCTAATGACACTATAGAAGTAAGACAACAGGACTACTCAAAAACATTTGTAGCCCATTTAATGGAAGTATGACTACATGTATATTTTGAGTAGGAATGGTAAATATTGCTAGAAACATTTTGGAAATAATGGTACATTGATGAAATTTGGTATAAATGTTCTTTTTTTCATGAAAACCAAGAATAAGAAGAGTCTATAAAAATATCTATGGTAAAAGGGTGAGGGAAAATTGTAAGACTATACCAAGACATCACTTGTGAGAAAAATGCCTTCCTCACGAGACTTGGTAGGTACACATTTTAAAAGTGTCATGAGAATCAACAATCAGAAGAGTCTTAAAAATATTAAGGAGGGAAGGGTGTTTTTTGAAGGTTACGGAAAATGAAGTCATCTTCATAAAAAAATGAAAATACATTTCTTTGATTTTGCTTTATCATATTTTTTTAACTTTTATTATAATTAGCATTGAAAAATACCTTTAAATTATGTACCGTACAACTTAAATATAGCAAGCTAAAATTTCAGTTCAAAATCCCAGATTTTTTCTCTTACCAACAAAAAAAACCTCCCTGCTCATAAATATTTGTATAGACCTCTGATTCTCTGAAGTTTCGTGAGGGCAGCATTTTGTCCACAAGTGTTCTGAAAATATATGCATAATGTACATAGTCAACTTTTTTGTTGGTTAGTGCTATCGTCTTAGCTTAAATTTCATTGGGTTTTCCTTTAAAAAGTACCTTGAGATCATATTCCATATGCATAGATTGTACCAAAGTGTTTTTTTTTCTGTTTGATTCACAACAATCTCCCCCCCGCTCCTAAAAAACCCTTCCCAACAAGTTATTTTTATAGACTTTTGATTTTTATGGTCAATGTAACTTACCCAACTAACAATTTAACTTCTGTAAGGTTCTATCGAAGCTATTTCCTAATCAGCAAATTTGTCTCTATAAGGCCTTAGAGAAACACATTTGGCCCACATTGAGAAGCTCGGAAGGCTTTTAAGCAATCATTTACAGGTTTGTTGGAAGTACTCAATTTATTTCGCTAAGGCCTTATACAACAAAACTACACTCAAACATTGCAAATGTAGTAGTGTAGTTTTGTTCAAGTGTTTCGATAGGCACATCTTAAAACCCTTATAAAAGGCTTGTCGAGGCCTAGGAGAAGCCTTTTCGAAGCACAATGCAAAACAAAATTTTCTCCTTAATTTTCATGCAAGTAATGATTTTCTTCTAGAACTTAATGCACAATAATTATTTATGTCTGAAAAAACACACTACTTACTTGATGGATTTTGCGAGATTTGAACCGAGGATGGTTGGGTTGAGAGTCGGGCACCTTACGTATTGAGCTAGCCTGGCATATGAAAAATGAGTGCCAAATTGGAACCACTTGAAACCGTAATTAGCTTCCTAAAAACTTCCTTGGGACTTCCTGATGAATTGAACTAATTTAAAATATACAGGTGACCATTTGTCTGTTGCTTGCAAGGGGGTTTTTTTACTTAATGTTATTTTTTTTTTTTTATTTTTTAATGTTTCCATGATAACGCATCAGAGAAAATATGGAAGTGGTCACACAACCATACATTTTGTGAGACAACAATTTAAATATATGTAAGTTCCTTTTTCATTGAAATCGATTGTTTTTAAGAATTAAAGGCTTTGATTTGAGAAAAAATATAAAAACTCTTTAATGCTCCATAAAATATGTACTTTTCATTTTGTACACAAACCGTTTACTGGCAATTTTAATTTGTATCTTTTTTTAAAAACACTAATTTGGCAAAATAAAAAACATTAACCATAACGACCATCAATAAGTTTTTTCAACTGAGAGTAACTATGTAGTATAGATATTAAAAAACGTTTAAAATGTAATTAAAAAACTACTAATAAATGAAAGCTTCATACTAAGATAATTTTTGAAGACATTCGAATTTCTTAACGTGACAATATTTTTTAACGATGAAACAGAAACTATACTATGGTCATCTCGTTTGTGATTAATTCAGCCAGCAGTAGCTTATTTTCACATCAGTACTACTTTCCATGCGAAGTACCAGCTTTTAATGCTTTCATGTTGAGTGTGCAACACTTCGCTAGGACCAAATAATCGGAATTATTACTTCCCGCGCATGCGCCTGAGAGGATGATTAAAATTATGTTTGCATAACCACCTCTTCACAGGTCTTATAGAAATAAATAAGGCTGACATCACTTCGCTGAGGCAAATTCATCGAAATAAATGCTTCTCGCGCATGCGTCTGACAGAGTTCACACAATTATTATGCTTGTGTCGAGCTTGTGTTTGATGGGTTAAAGAACCAAAATTGGATGGCATGCTTAATCAGAGTTACCACTATGATCAAATTTAATTCTGAGGAAATCATTTTTATTGGTGGGATCCGGGGTATTATTTTTTTTTTATAGAAATTGAAAAAAGAAAACCAACAACGAATATGAATAAAGTTTATCTGTTTTTGTTAAATCATTTCTAATAAAAATGATTAAATAATTTGTATTTGTACTGCTATTCTGAATATAAATTACATTATTATAGTTCCATGTAAAAACATAAATATATTTTTTTTCTTTGTTTTTTTTTTTGACTTTAAGTGAATTTTGAATAAATTGTTTTCTTTTTCCATATTTATCTCAATGCAGAAAATAAATGTTTGTTCCGTGTTTGTTTTGCAAAATTTAAAAGCTTTACCTATCGGTTTAATTTAAATTTTTAAAATGATACAAATTTTCCTATTTTTATTTTCATAAATAATTTGACCTGTGGTTACCCTCTCTCGGCAGTAGAAACATACATGCGCCGAACAGTACACAAGATAATGCTTGTATTGGGCTTTTCCTTAGGAGGCTTATATAACCAAATTGTAAATATTCAGGCTTGCAGAAAATTAAAGATTCTGCTTGTAATAGGTTTGTAGTAAGCTGTTTTCAAAAATATAGCTTTGAAAATTTGCAACTTCGATCAAACTGAATACAAGCCTTGTAGAAATAATAACTTATAGAAATTCAAAAAATGAACCTTTTAGAGGAAAAATTGCTAGTTGGGTATGCTCGTTTCACACACATTCGGTTTCATTCGGTTCCGTCTCTATTCGGTTTGTATTCGCCTATGCCTGATATGTGTGAAACGATAAAACGGCAAAAATAAAAACCTAACAGAAACCGTAGAGCACCGTTTTATCGTTTCACACATATCAGGCACAGCCGAATACAAACCGAATAGAGACCGAACCGAATGAAACCGAATGTGTGTGGAACGAGTCTTATTCACTAACTTTCATGAGGGAAGGAATTTTTTGGTTAATTATATCGTATTTATTTTATTAATAATAATTAAAATACATGCCTGTAAGACCTAAGGTCTTTTTAATGCAATGCACGTTACTAGTAAGAAGAAATAGTAGGAAAGAAAATAACTTTTGATGGCACTGTGGATTGAGAATAAGGTGTTCATTATCTCATGAAATCCTACGAGTGGCATCCAGTTGAAACTGCTGAATATAGAAAAGAATGCTGCCTAGAGTGGGGCTTGAACCTACACCTTCAGGTCAGCAGTCAAACACTAAATTCACTGTGCCATTGCCAGTGGCGTATGCAGGTGCTAAGATTTCAGATATCATCGAAGTAAGGTTTTTATTATTTTTATTTCAAATTATATTTTTGTTAAATTTAAACTTTAGCAGTATTTTCAATTTTTATTAAAAAAAAAAAACTATAGACATTAGGGCTGGCCACGAGACGAGCAAAGTCTCGATCTCTATCTCGGTCTCGCATAACGAGACCGAGACGAGACGAGACTGCCCTTTAAGCAACCGAGACGAGACTGTATATTTGGACCGAAATTTACAGAGAGTCTAATAAATTAAAAAATCCAATTTCAGTTAAATATTTATTTTCTTCTGCACATATTCAAAGGATATTCCAAAATATTTCGTTCCAATAAACAACAGTTTCTCCGGAAATCGTAATTTTCGGAGACGAGACCGAGACGAGACTTAATGTTACGAGACCGACACGAGACCGAGACGAGACTGAAAATTTTCGATTTTAGCGAGACCGAGACGAGACTTACAAAAGTCTCGTCTCGTCTCGTCTCGTGGCCAGCCCTAATAGACATGGATGTCGTATTGAAATCATTTGTTCATACCACACGTAATCTAGATTTTGTTTGACATTTCAAAAGTTTCTCAGTAATCATAGAAACCCAAACAAAATTCCCTTGCAAACAGTCAAAATTCACAAAATGATTTCACACATTTAATTTTTTCCTTCCCTTCGCATTTAAAAAAAAAAGCCGGAATGAAATAACAAAAAATGTAGTGCACTTATTAAAATAATACATGTTCTTAGTATCTTCTATTAATTTAAACTTAAAATATAACCTCAACATTTATTTTAAATTTTTTTCAATGCACTATGTTTAACGTTCAATAATTTAATGAACTTCTATTTTGATAAGTATAGAAATCGAATTGAAATAAATTGTTTTAATTGATCTTATTAAAACTGTAGTTAAACTGTAGTTAAATCATGCCCCAATAATAATTTGTATTATGAAAATTCCCTTGAAATATGTTATCATTTATTTCATTGTATAGCTACTACTTTTGCTACTTTAAACTATAAAAATGTCTGTTCCTTTACCCTGAATTTCTGCGATTTTCTGTGCATTTCGTTCCCAAGCTCTATCAATTTCTTTTCTTTTATATGAACTTGATAGGACTTTGGACTAAAAACCACAGAAATTCAAATTAAATGAACAGACCTAATAAATGTTATTAGCCGTGTTTTTTGAGAGAGTGACTAGCAACTCAGTAAAAGTTTTACACGAAAAACACAAAAAAATTCTCAATAATAATTTGCTTTCTTATTGTTTTGCGTGTAAACATTTTGCCGAGTTGCTATATAACATTTATAACGAATATATAACATTTTTATGAGCTTATTTAAAGAAAAAGCGGAAATTTTTGTTTATTAAAATGTGAATACACTTTTCACCTACCCGTATTACCGTTGACGTTGTTTAAATCGAGTCAATAAAGTGGATTTTTGTCAAATTTGATTTTTACAAAAAATATTTGTTTACAAAGAAAGAAAGGTAAAATTCATTTCATAACTATAGGGAGTATTTTGTGTGTTTTTTTTTTTTGTATTGAATTAAATTTCTGGTGGTTGATAATATGAAGGGCTTTAATTTTGTTTGCTATTTTGTGATACCTTACAAAAATAACAGCAAAATTGAGACTGAGCCCCCCCCCCCCCAAACAAAATCCTGCGTACGCTACTGGCCATTGCCACCCAATCTTACCTGTACTAAAAGTTGTTCACTTTTATTTTACTTTCATAATATTAAATTGTAGAATGACCAAACGAAATCGACAATAAGGTAGGTAGGTAGGTAGATAGCAATGGCGACCACGGGCAGTCTAGCCCATAGTCCAATTAGCGCTTAAGTGCGCCGTTTTGATACCAAAACTCGTTAGAACCTGTGGATGGAATTGAAGAGAGAGAACATGAGCATATCCTCAGGATATTGTCCATTTTTATTTGAGTTTATAATAGGGTTTTGTTGTAGCTTTTAGCACAATCATCAGAAAGTAGATCACTCACTCAACCAGACCAGCACCCGCACCCGCACCATCCACAGTTAGCCCGCTAGGCAATTCGTTGGCTGGCACTGGAGCGTCCACTGATCTGATTGAATGATCATCCGGCCGCTGTGCACCACAAACCCCCACCAGAACCCTAATCCACTATCTTGCGATCATAGGGAATCGACGGAAGGTATAATGCAGAAATAGCCGAAATTTGTCCTAGAGCCATTTCGTCGCGTTGAGGAAAGATATCAAGTCTTTGAACTTCATTTCAGAAAGTTCGTTAATGTCGTAAAAAACTGCTTTTCCGAGTGACTGTGCCCTAGCTATGGCCAGAGCAGGGCATTTGCAGAGGAAATGAACTACTGTTTCCTTTTCCTGCTGGTCCTCACAGCTCCGACAGTGAGTAAAAAAAATAGGTTCTTAATGTTTTAAATTAATTTTAACAAAAATAAATTTATTTTGATTAAATTAAATTTATTTTTTAGATAGGAACATATATACCTACATACATATATCTATATTTCAGTATCACTTTTTTTTAATGAATAAATAAGTTAAATTAATTAAAATTAACTTAATTATAAGCTTAAACAAAGAGATCAGTGTTCAGTCGATTTACAGTCAAAGTTTAAAACAAAAAACAAATAAATTTACATTCTATTTACATAATGTTCTTTTAATAAGAATATTAAGTAAATTTTGAGAATTATTGCACATTATTTATAATATTATTTATATTTGAATTTGAATTGCTTTTGAAACAATCTCATTTCTCTTTCTTATTCTAATAATTAAAATAAAAAAGAAGATACAAATCTTGTTGAAGGGAAAACCAAACATATTATATACAGGGTGCCCGTAAAGAATGGAAAACCCTGAAATGCCTCATAGTAGACTTTATGGCCGTCCTGAAAACTGAAAAAAAAAGTTTTATCCCAACCACAAGAAAAGATACATGCATTTTATTGTTCAGTGCATTATTGTTTGTCTTACTTTACAATTTTGAATACCACGACAAAAGTGAATGAATTCCACGGTTTTTTTTTCGTAGCAATATTTAACATTATTTGTGCCAGAACATTAGTAGAAGAAAATTATAATAACTGTTGGACTTCTTAGAGAAAAAAATATTTAACTTTTATTTTCAATGCAAAATGTGCAAAAAATAATTTTTGAAAAAGTTAAATCATCTCTGGTATAAAAAAAATGCAACCAACAAAATATTTGATGTTTTTGTTAAAGCCCAATTGAAGAGAAATAACTCAAAACAACTTCGAAAATTCAAAAATGTAAAGTAAGGCAAAAATAATGCACTTGACAAAAAATGCATGTATCTTCTCTTGCGGTTGGGATAGAACTTTTTTTTAACAGTTTTCAGGACGGCTGTAAAGTCTACTATGAGGCATTTCAGGGTTATCCAGCCTATATACATCGAGTCCAACCAAATTCATTTCAACTTGATTCCGTTTTATAGATTGAAATTCTGTGACTGTTAAAGAAAGGTTGGAAAGTTTTTATCAACCGAAAAAAGAAGTTTTCTAGAGATGGGGTCAAAAAGTCGAACGATTACAGAAAAGGGGTCAAATAGACACTTTTTGAAAAAGTCGTATCCTGGTCGCACGGGGCAAAAAAAAAGGTTCAAATGCGACTAAAGTCGCACAGCGGCAACACTGCCCGTGACCCAGATAAGAGTGACACTGAGGTCAGTGTTCAGACTCGCAAGCTCATCACGGCATTGCTGGACCAGTTTGGATGATGATGAAGCTGAATTAATGGCTTTAACAGCCGCTTGACTGTCTGTAATAAAAGCTGCATTACGGTTCTGGTTTGGATCTCCTTTTAGTAAGTTGCTTGCTTCCCTGATTGCCAGCAATTCAGCTTGAAAGACGCTAGCAAAGTCAGGCAGCCGAAAGGACCTAGAGACATTTAGAGACTCAGAGAAGATTCCTGCACCGACGCCACACTCCATCTTAGAGCCATCAGTAAAAATTGTTGTGTCGAAATCTTTCGTCACGACGACGTTATCATTCCAATCCTTCCTGGATGGAAATTTAACTTTGAAATCCTTACTGATACTCCTTGTAGGGGTGTCGTGGGAGTCGAAAACATTTCCCATTGGAATCAAGTCTGTGATATTGCTGTGACCATAGGGCTTGGCAAACCAAGAATTTGATTCTTTAAGTCTTATAGCGCTGGAAGTTTTTTGTTTAGTGCAGGCCACCATACAATCGAACCGTATGTGAGGATCGGTCGTACCACGGCTGTGTACGTCCACAGGATCATCTTCGACTGAAGCCCCCACTTTTTACCAAAGGTCTTACTACAGGCATAGAAAGCTGTGTAGGCCTTCTTGACCCTTTCTTCAATATTAAACTTCCAATTTAATTTGGGATCGAGAATAACACCTAAATATTTAGCACTAGAGGAAAGTGAGAGTGTTTAGCCGTTGAGTCGGGGTAGAGTATGAAGGGGTGTATCTTAGTCTTGGTAGTAAATAGCTTCAGATAATAACACCAATATAATGATAAATGTTTTGACCAGGCAGACAAAAGGCTTACACATTTGTCACCTTAACGCGCAGAGTTTGTTGCCTAAGATTGACAATTTTCGGGATATGTTTGAGAAATCTTGGTTGGATGTTGTTTGTGTTTTTCATGACACATGGCTCTCAGACTGCATCAATGAATATATGTGTCGGCTTGTGGGTTATAGATGTTTCCGGTCTGATAGAATGGGTCGTGTTGGGGGGGGGGTGTTGCTGTTTTTGTTAAAGATGGTATAAACTGCATCTGTTCATCTCAAGTTGGTAGCGAAATCGAATTCGTTTTTGTAGAGATAATTAATAATGTAGGCGAAAAGCTTCTAGTGGGTACTATTTATCGTCCAAATCGTAATATCAATATTTCTCCTTTATTATCTACACTTAAAGAAATTTCCATTATTTGTCCCAACATAATCTTGTGTGGAGATTTCAATAGCAACCTATTAACCGAAAATCACTTAGTCGATGAAATGATTTTAATGAATTTAATCCCCGTGAACACCACTGAACCTACACACTTCACCAGTCATACATCAACACTACTTGATCTTTTTCTTGTAAGTGATGCAAATAAGATACTACTATATAGTCAGCTGCCTGTTCCCGTGTTCTCAAGGCACGACCTTATCTATTTAACGTTTGATTTTTGTGTTACAGTTTCTCCTAGAACCTTCCAGTTTCGTAAATTTAATAGTATTGATTCCTTTGCCTTAAAGCAGAGCGTACATGCTATAAACTGGGATATTACTTATACCCTGCAAACCTCTCATTCCCAAGTCCAGTTTCTTAACGTTAATTTGGTAGCATTATTTAATGAACATGTTCCTTTAGTAACTAAAACAATAAGTTAAAATAACTACACTACTGAGTGGTTCACGAATAGTATACGCTATCTCATGCTCAGGCGTGACCAAGTTTATAAGCAATGGAAGCGTTTCGCTGTAACGAACTTCACAATCTTTACCGGTCACTGCGTAACAGAGTTGTAATCGAAATACGTTGTGCTAAAACTCGAGTTTT
Source organism: Melangyna quadrimaculata (assembly GCA_949320155.1). Lineage (NCBI taxonomy): Eukaryota > Metazoa > Arthropoda > Insecta > Diptera > Syrphidae > Melangyna > Melangyna quadrimaculata. The sequence continues at coordinate 371,528,125 of OX439483.1, forward strand.
TTCTACCCGTTTAAATGTTTCTGGGAACGGCAAGAAGATGTGGAGAAATTTACGATCTGTTGGTATCGGAAAATCTAAAGACAGTAACAGTGTAGACGTTGATTTGAATGTGCTTAATAGTTAGTTTGTATCTTTTCAACAAACCAATAGTGGAACTGAAAATCCATTACTACTACAATCTTATAGCGATTCCATTCAGTCTTCTTCTTCCAGTTTTCGCTTTAGGGGAGTTAATTATGCTGACGTGCTAGAAAGCATACTTTCTATAAAATCTAATGCAGCTGGGCTCGATTGTGTACATCCACTGTTTCTCAAGATTATTCTTCCCATATTATTGCCCTACTTAACACACATTTTTAACACAGTACTTATGACTGGAGTGTTTCCTCCTCAGTGGAAAGTAGCAAAGATATTTCCTATTCCAAAAAATTCAAAAATGGATGATTTTAGGCCTTTATCTATTCTCCCATTCTTATCAAAAGCCTTAGAAAAAATCATGCAACAGCAAATAAGCCAGTATATGAGACAAAGGAACATTTTAACACCCACACAATCAGGCTTTCGGAAGAACCACAGCTGCATTACAGCTCTAATAAATGTTACGGAGGATATACGACAATGTATAGATAAAGATGGGGTAGCATTTCTAGTCCTACTCGATTTCTCTAACGCTTTTGATACTCTTGATCCCAATATCTTATGTGTTAAGCTCCTAAATAAGTTCAACTTTTCCCCATGCGCTGTAAGGTTGATTTCATTCTATTTGAGAAATAGCCTCCAAGCTGTTGAATCAAATACTTTTTACTAACTATGAGTGGGTTCCCTCAGGGCTCAATCTTGGGACCTTTATTGTTTTCATTGTACATTACTGAACTCCCATCGATTATTAGGCAATGTTCTATACATTTGTACGCTGACGACGTTCAGCTTTATGTAAGCTGCCCATTGGGTCTTATCGAGCATACCGTAAGCTGTATAAACGATGATTTGGCAGAAATAGCACGTTGGTCTTCAGAAAATGGACTCCTTTTAAACCCCATTAAATTGAAATGTTTGGTAATTTCTAGGAAAACGCTGGACTTAACGTATTTTCCAACTGTCAGCTTAAGTAACGCTTAAATCGAATATACTGATCCCGCTCGTAACGCTGGAGTTATTTTCAATCGAAATTTATCCTGGGACAACCATATAAATATTGCCGTTGGTAAGTTCTACGGTATCCTTCGTTCATTGTGGAACACACAATCTTTTACTCACCTAGCTACTAAAGTTATAATTGCTAAAACTTTAATTATGCCCATATTTACTTATGGCTGTGAAATATTTTCAAAATATAGCTATTCTAGTAAGCGAAAACTGAATGTAGTTTTCAATTCCATAATACGTTACACTTATGGTTTACGCAGGTATGACAGGATTTCTAATTTTTCATCTCTTTTGTACAATATGCCGTTTGATAGTCTTCTTCAGTTTCGTACCCTTAGTCTTTTCTCAGACATTATGTTAACCCACAAGCCATTTTTCATCAGGCAGATCTGGGCTTTTAATTTTCCCTCGTCACTCATCATTGGTTTCCGAACGTCAATTTTTCATAAATTCTACCCGATTTTGAATAATTTGCCTCGACGACTCAGAAGGATAAATAACGCAACACAGTTTAAGAATGATCTTAAAACACACTTCTCCTGTTGAATTTGTTAATATTAAATAAAAAAATAAATAAATATGAATAACTACGTTATTAAATTCTAATAATGTACATACATATAAAAATATAATTATGTAGATTTCTATTTTATAAATTGTAACTGATTTCATCTATCATTATTGTAGGAGTAGCTCTCATAATAATTATAAATTCTATTTAAGCTTAGCAATAACTTATAAGATATTGTTTCTTACTTTGTATAAGCAATCAATGAAATAAAATATAAAATAAATATAAAATTTGGTTTACTTTGGTTAACTCCTAGTCCACAGCTTGTGGCCCAGTTGCTGACCTTCCTTAAAGCCATTTCAGTGATCTCACTTAACGCAGGAGTAAACTTCCCTGACGCTAAAATCACCAAATCATCAGCATATGCCACCGCCTTAACTCCACATCTTTCCATCTTAACAAGAATTTTATTCATGACTAAAAGCCATAGATGAGGGGACAGAACCTCACCCTGGGGTGTACCTCTACTTAAGTGTTTGGTCGAGTTTATATTACCTAACGTAGCTTGAATCCGTCTGTCCCTGAGCATGGATATTATCCATTCCCTTATGTAGTCTTCTACACCAAAATCAACTAATGACTCTAGAATGGATTCAGTAAGCACGTTGTTGAAAGCCCCTTCAACATCTAAGAAAGTGGCAAGAGCATATTCTTTATAGTTTAGAGTTTTCTCAATAGTGCGCACTACCTCATGCAAGGCCGTTTCAGTGGATTAGCCCTTAAGGTATGCGTGTCGAGAGCATTCAAGTGGACATCTATCCAGGATGTCTCTAATATGGATGTCGAGGATAATAAATAAAGTGGGATCAGTTATAATTTTTTTAAGGAATTTTACCAAATGGAGAGACACGAATAATTTGAACAAAACTGTAAAGTATGAAAAATTTTTAAAATATTATTTAAATTATGTAATTAATATTTTTTAATAATAAATGACTAGCCGCTACAAAACTATGCTCAACATAAACACACCGTTGTACAAGGTTGTACCTTAATTCCTAGTAAGGAGAAGCTTATACATTACAGCTTTTTACGTCATTACATACATAGATGTGGGAGTAGGTACTTATGCATTTTCAACGTAACCAAAATTGGTATTATTTATGATTCAATTCTAGAACTTTTTTGCTCCTTTCGATGAAAATTTTATTTTCATTTCATATTTCGTTTTTAATTCGAGCAAAATGAAAATATTTTGCTAATAAGTTCCATTCATAATGATTGCGGTTCTAAGAAATTTCCATTTAGTATTCTGAAAGTCCTTCTTTGCTCCTTTTTCAATCTCTCTGTGTCTGTACTATGGCAGCTGAACATGTGTTTTTGATTAACCCCTACACCCACTGACTTAGTTAAAGAGAATATAAGCCACTATTATGATGATGGTGGTGAGTGGTGACTGGAGAGTGTGGAAGGACTTCATAAAATTGTATCCGGTTTGCAATTGCAATTTTATATTACAGTACTGGATCTCTGTTTCAGGAACAATCCTGACTGAGTAGCTGACTGTTGCTTTCTCTCTTTCTCTCTCGTTCTAATGGTAATACCTATTCCTATTCCTTATTTGAATTCTTTTGTTATAAGTTTTTTATGAGGTATGTGCTTATTGCTGTTTCCCATGCAATTGCAAAGTTATAGTTGCACTTGCAGCAATCATGGTTTGATGGAACTTGGAAGACATAGATTTAAAATGGAAGAAGCAGAAGATTCTAGAAAATTTCACCCAGAGCAGCTTTTCGAAATCTATTTCCCTTCTTCCTTCTGTGTGCATACAGAGTGTAAACTATAAAAGGTATACTATACGAGTTTGTGCATTAAATATTGCACATTGTATGAGTTGTAGGAGTCTTCAGGACTTCAAGTGGAATTGAATAGGAAAGGGGAATGACTATTTCTTGTTAATAAAAAAATGAAAACTTCTTTGGAAGTGAATGTAGAAAGTTCCAAGGACATTGAGCATGATGTGATATGAGTATCAGAGCTAAAAATGAACGAGACTATTTTGTGCAAAACCGCTGATATAAAAAAGTTTCATAGTTCCAATGGAGTTGGCCCGGTTGCTTCAGAATACGTAAAAGAAAATTAGTTTAAATGCATTTGGATTATGTTTCGAGGTAAACGAAATACATATTCATACATACTTACATACATTAGTACAGTGAAACTTTCTTTATCTTTACTTGGTAGAAAATTTCTATTGAGAGTCAGAAATTGTGTGTCAAGGCTTTACAAGGATCGCATTAGTAGTTTGAAAGCTTACAAACTGTAGTCAAAAAAAAAATAAGAAAAATATTTGATAAAGACAGAATATGATGCTTGAAGAAACAATATTTAAAATCTGTGCATTAAATTTTCAATCAAAAAAATAACAATAGTAAAATTTCAAGATTTTCTTTTTATACAAATATCACCCTTCAAAGTGAATAGGTTTGGGAATTTAAGTCAAATGCAATGCATATAAAAATGCACATGTATGTAGAATATATAGCACTGGAGAAACCAAAGGGGGTGGCTATATATAGCCATACCCAACAGCACCCAACAGCCTTTTCCTAAATTTAATGATAAAAAAACAATAAATTACTGCGTGTAGAGTTTAAGATTCGTCTAAAATAATTATCTATTTGTTTCAAGAAGAATCAGGCAAAACGACGTTGATGGGGATAAAGAATCTTAATGTAATGTATGTTTTTTCCTCAATCCAAGGCAAAAAAACTAACATGTTAGATGAATTCAACAACAAACAATTAATTAAGAACTTAACTATGTTCAGAAAAATGGAGGGAAAAAACACGCTCGGGGCTTAAGTTCGAAAAGAATTGGGCAACAAAACGTGAATGAGGTTAAATAATTTATACTTGAAATGCAACTTAAACCCTAAGAAATTCTTTGAGCACAGAGAACTTTTGTGGCTTAACTCAAATGACAGTTATGTCCGAAGGGAACTTAATTTAAAAGCGAAAACGGGGTCAGTGCTTAGCAATTAAGTGACAATATTTGATTCTAAGAACTTAGGGACCAGTTATAGCCATCATCGAAAACCATAATTGAAAAAGTTAGCTGTTGATTTTGAGACCCTTCGAAAGTTTAATCATTGAATATTTTAATGCAGAAATATAGCTTACGACTTCAAAATTATTTATCAAGCAAGGTACTTTTTATGGTCTCCCAAGCCGACGCAAAAAAGTTTTTGTGCGATTGTTATTTTTCTCTTGTTGTTGCTTCTTATATTAAATTTGGGGCAATTTTTCATAAGTTTGGGCCATTTTTCACTTTCGAAAATGGGGACATTTTTCATTATGAAAAAAAGCCCCAAATTTGGGGCCATTTTTCATTTGGGGACATTTTTCATTGTGGCCAAATTTCATGTAGCCATACAAAAATGTATTAATTTCAAAAATAGTAAGTTTAATATTTTGGAAGCAAAAAGTTTTCCCAATTACGGTTATTAACAGTAGCTACCTATCATGTAGCCGATTTTTTTATTTTTGATTTCTCGTAAATTTCTTTTCCGATTTCAACCAAATTCTGTATACAGGAGGCCAATTTTAGTTTAAATAATTTAGGATATACAAATTTTTAAAAAACTATGTCTTGGATTTTTTTTTTTTAAGAAAAATAAAATCGTTAGGGCGGTTTTTTAGGAAATATATGTTTTGTATAACATTTTGTGAACAATTTAAAAAATTAAATTTGGTATGCCATCAGTTTTAAGTATTTAATCAAATACAATTTTTAAGAAAATTAAAACAAATGACATTTGTTTGAAAATTTTTAGAGGTAACATTCTTAGGATTGTGAGGAGTCTCATGTACAAAAACTTTATAGAAGTCTATGAAGCCGGAAATGAGAATTTTGTGCATACTGGTTATAACCATTTTTCTTTTTAACCAAAATATTGACCATATTCTTTACAGTAATCCTGTGCATGCGTTAGAGCTGTTTTTGAGAAATGTACGTAAAGGATGTGTGAAAGGTACCGTTATTTAATAGATACAAAAAAGTTATTAATAGGTACTTTATTTACCAAAAATCAATAAAAACGGATGTATCGAAACTACCGTTCTAGTAGTTTCTTGCGGATATTAATTTTAAGAGAATCAGTAACCATCTCCATGTTGATTTAAATAAGTAAATTAAAACAAAACAGTTTTAAAATATAGCTAGATTTTGTATCTGCCTACAATTTAATGTACAAACTATAAAGGTATAAGTTCTAAGAGTTCATAAATATTCAATAAGCCCTATTTCTTTTCAAATGTTTGAAATTTAAACAAATCTACATACATACATAGATACCTCCCCAAGTTCTCAAACATCATTTCGCGTTGATCTCCGTTGGGTATATATATTAATATTTCCAAAAATATTTTCAGCACCTCCTATAAAAGAAGGTATACTTAAAAACCAAAGGCAACCAACCATCATTCATATTTTTTAATGTCATTTATCAAGAATGAAATGTTTCCATTTATGATATGTATGTTGGCATATTGAAACGTGAGAAAATCGGAATATCAACAACACATTTCTGGATACTGCTAACATATTGCGTTCGATGCCCTTAATGCTTCAGTAAATATTATACATACGTTTAAACATAGATACATTTATGTATGGTATACGTTTTTTGCTTACACCAACAATGGTGAATTAAGATAACATACACACATACAATACAAATATGTATCCAACAGTATAAAGGAATCAATAAACCTACTCCAATATTATATTATATGAACAAGAATAAGAAGAACCTGCAACCTGTTTGCCTCGTCAGCTTTATATTGTTCAAACATTGCTACCTTATACAGACACACAAACACCCACAAAACCAATTCATCCCCCGAATTCGCGGAGCCTTATCAACCGCATCTTGGCTCTATACAGTAAACTCGCATCCATCAAAAATGAGCTTATACTTTAGGCCCTTTTTACATATAATACATATTATAAAAGTGTATACAAAAGAATTGGATACACTGCGGGTGGAAAGAGATAAATCAAAACGAGGATTTCGTTTGTTTTGTTATTTTATGATTTTTTCCTTCATCATTTCTTTTTTTAACAATTCCAATGTTTTCATCCTTAAGGTCAAAACATCAGTCATCAGTCCGTAAAAGCGTACAAAACGAAGCCAAATTAATCTCAATCTATTCATTTCTAGGAATTTGATATGTACCAACCTACAACAGTTACCAAATCAACCCACAGCCACTAAGAAACGTCCTTTTGCCAAACCCTCTCCAGCTAAAAATCATAGATATCCTGGGGTAAAAGTAGATAATGTCAGTTGGGCATGTAGGTACCCAGTAGGTAAGTACCCACCCTGGTTTGCAAGGAAAGACGAATTTTGTAAGAAAAATATTTCCTCATCAATATCCGTTGTGAATTCCAGAAATAAAAGAAAAACAATCTTATTCATTCGCCTTTCATCTTACCTCCAGTTTGTTGTGGTTGGCATATTCAATGTTGCTGATGCCTATACTGTTCCTGAGGACGATGCCTACCAATCTCCGGTTTCCCGAACACTTCAAGAAACCATACAGAAAGTTGGTCCTTGAAAAACAAAAAAGCAGTCAAGAAGAAGTCCCGAAAATTGATGTTAGGGCAGTATCGTCGTTGTAGATATTCAATCACCCCTTGTTGTTATTGTTGTGTTTGCTTCTTCTTCTTTAAATTTTATTATTGTTTCGATTTGTTTCTGTATGTTTTTTTTTGTTGCTTTGTTTTTGCTTACAAATGATTTTCGTCCTTGTGGCAACTTTATAACGTCAATTGCAGCTCAACGATACGGAAAGATAAACCTGTGCTTTTGAAAAGTATTGAGGAAGTTTTGGAACTTTTTTATGTTCGTTCTTCAACAAAAAAAAAATCTTAATCGCAGGAGTTTTTTTTTTTATATTTTAGACCAATTAGATCCTGACATAAAGTAATCTTTCACTTTTCGAATTATAACACTGACACAAAGTCATAGGCAAATTTGAATAAACACAACCGCATATAGGTATTACACTTTTTTATATAGCAAGGATCATCACAAGAAGCTATACTAAAAGTATATTTTTTTAAAAGAGTATTGAATAAGGGAATAGAATGGTTACACTTTGGCAGGCTTCAAAACGTTACTTCTTTAAGCATTTTTTCTTTTTGCAAGGACGAAATATGAACAGATATACTCTCAAGGTACCAACATTTGTGGCAGTAGCGTGCCTAACGAAAGCAGTGTCAAATCACCATCCACAGAAAAGCTGAAGTACATTCAACAAATCCGCAATCGCTTTAAATTCTTAAGATGTGGGTAAAGGAAGCACGAAAAATTCTACACAAACTAACAGAAAAGTTCACAAAAAACGTTCGCGACGCATAAAGATACAGGGATACAACCAGCTACGTACAACACACTCCTCTTCCTCAAAAACGAACGCCACGTTTAAGGGAAATCTCTTATCTAGCACTCTGCCACTTGAGTGTTACGCTGCCGTTACACCATGGAAAGCTATTTAAAATAATTCGCCCTCGAAAGCTAGCGCGAAAAGCAGAGAAACAAAAAGAAACCGGAAAGAGTATGGGGGTTTAAAACCAAAAGGCACGCAATTAGGATGAGTTGAAGGTTGAGTTCTGTTTTACCCGGCTCTAAAGAGATTGCGATGGATGTTTATGATGAATTTTGGGTCGTTTAACGCACAAACAACATCAAAAGGAAAACCGACGAACAAAAACTAAATCTGTTTTAATAAGTTGTTTAACTTTTACTTATGGTTTTTTAATTCAAGCTTCAGTTAAAATTCTAAATACATCAGGATTATGATTAAATTTGAAGTTTAAACTCCAATTTATCTCGAAGTTATTGAAGCTACAAATAATACGACACACACTGATAAAAGCTGTAAGCGATGTTTTTTTTTTGTTGTTGCTTTGTGTAACGTTGTTTTGTTTTTATTATTTTTGGTTTTATGGCTGACCGCACGTTTGTATACAAACACACACCCGACCGATATTGAATATTGTGACCGTTTAATCTGGCGTTCGAGTCGCATCTAATGATAACGTACTGGGTTTCTTCTCCTGAAGGATACTTATCCCGTTTGTTTTGATTTTTTTTTTGTTTTCCTTTCATCTGTGAACAGTTTGTTTTTGTTTTTTGTGTAACAGAAAAAACTACAACAAAATGTACGTACAATTGAGTACCTTAGTTAAAGGGATGCGTGGGAAAATTCTCATGGTACATTTTGTATCTCACTCTTTTTTTTTGAGAATTGCTTTTTGAATAGAGGGTTTAAATGGTTTATTGAGTCACAGTATCTCTTTTGTAAGAACTTGGTGTTCTTTGAAGAGAAAAAAGCTCATTTACTGCTCGCTCAATAGCCTCTTGGGTAAGTTCTCTTTTCTTTTTAAGAGTTAAATTTTATGCTGAAAAATCAAACATAATTTTATTTTTCTAAACTAAGTGGAAGTTTGACTTTTTTACAGGGTGGCAAAGATACATTTTTGATTGATACTTTAGGCAGAAAAACAAGACAGTAGTTTTAACTGACAAAGGAATAATTGAATAAAACCATTTGATTTTTAATTTACCCGAGGATTGGAGGTACTTACTTCAAAACTTTTTAGCATAGAAGAAAGGAAAGGTTAGAGGGTAAGACAAATAAAAAGATATAACACAGGACATAAACATAGCCTGTAAATTAAGCATGAAACTTTTGAAACAGCAAACAATGGACTATACCACTAATTTCCGTAAATATGCCATGACATCAGAACAAATTGCCGCGCTACTGTGGCTATTGCTGTGATTTTGAAGTAAACAAAGACAAATACGTATGTCACAATTGTACCAAACAACCAAAAATTTAAACTGTTAGCATACTAAAATTGGTCGAAATCAAATAACCCATAAACGAGAATATTAATTGGTGCTCGGCGAATCATATCCAATTGCTCCGCGAAAAAAAAAAGAATTCCCTTACAATATTTAGTTTTGTGCTTCTGAACTTGTCATTTCGATGGCAGAATCGAATTTGAAATGTTCGGTGTAGTTAATCTATGTTTTCCTTTTAGTTCGGTATTTTTTTCTTTTTTTTTTATGTCTTTTGAACATTGATGTGACTTTGTGGATCTATCAACTTAAAAAGGAGAAATCAAAAATAATACAATGAATCGCTGGCTTAAGTCTGGGTCGTTAAACATAACCGTTGAAAGCTCCTTAACAGCGCCCCCAGTATTTAATAAAGAATCAGCAATTTTTTTTCCACACAAAACCATATCACCCGAATTCATAAACGCAAATCAAACGTGAATTAACTTTATTCAGTTAATTAAGTGCAAAAATGTATTCATAAAACAAAATTGAAGCTAGTTAACGTTGATTGACGTTTAATTAACTAAGTCACCAAATTAGGTGTATTAACGAGAAATTAAGTTGACATAAGTGTTGAAAATAACTGAAAATTGATATATTTGTTAATATAAATTTAAAATGGCATATCGATATTGTGAATTTTTGCATCGAATTGCAATGTGGGATATTTATTTTTGTCAAAAATATTTCCCACACTAACTTTGAGACTTTGACACTGCCGATAAAGTGCCAAAACATACCGGTAAAAATAAATATGTCCGCACTTTAAGATTTTCCAAAAACTTTAATGTAATAGTTTTTATGAAACTTTAAAAATGTGAACGGTGGAGTGTGCGGAACATTTTGTTTAATGGGAACATAAAACACTAGGTGGTTCAATTCTATTTTTTTTATTTTAGTTAATATGCAGGCAAATAACCTTCATTTGTATTACTAAACAATATTATATGTACATTGCACATAAATACACTGATCAAAAAAAAGAAGGGAACGATTTTTTTTCGACTTTTGTAGTTTATTTAGAGCTGTAGCTTTGTGAAAAATAATCGTATTCACATCAAACAGAAAGCATTCTTAAGATTCATATTCCCCAATTAAAAAAAAAAGCTAGAAAATCGCGTGTAGATATTTTAGGTTTTGAGAAAATTGAAAATTACGAAAAATATTTTTCTCTTTATTAGAATGGTTTTTGTCTGTTTTTATTACTTATGTATGCTTTGTGAATATTGAACAAAGCTAATCCGTTAAGCCTGGTAACAGTTGTTGTAACTCTCAGCAACAAATTTAACTCTAAGCACGTCCATTCAGAATTTAAAATAAATTTAAATTCATAAATTATAAAAATACATACTAGGCCTGCAACTCAACTACAAAAAGCCTTCAAATAAAGGCAACTGGAAGATAATTCTATCTAACACATACTAATCGAAAGTATATAATAGAAGGAGTTTATCACACTCAAATATTTATTATGATACAACCAAAGAATATGGCACATGATATTAGGGTAGTTTTTAAATGCAAATCTTATAAAATAAAAATTAATTCGATTTGACTTCAAACAAAAAAGTTGTAGTCCTTTTTGTAAAAGAAAAAAATTATTTTCATAAAACACTAATAATAGTATCGAAATAATGTTATGCTATAATGTTGAAACTTGGAATAAATGAAAACAAGAGTTCATAAAAATATGAAGATGAATTTAATTGATGGAAAAGTCTTCAAGATCTTAAAATAAAATTATTTTTTTTTAATATGTAGTTAATTTTTTCATACATGTTCAACTTTTTTTTCCTTAATCAAAATCGATTGTAGCGAAATGCTCGACATTTGCACATTTAGTAAAGCATTTTCAAATTTTAGTGCACAACAAATTGAGTTTTCGGCATGGACACAAATTAATTGATGTGCTCATGGTCGGGCGCTGCAATCACAGATATATTGCACTTGTTTTATTTGTATGTCATTAAATAGAACAAAAAATTGATTTATCTTTGTTAGAATATAACACCAAAAAAATCTACTTAGCAGGCGGTTACTCGGATCGTCTTTTAACAAGAGAAATTTCTTCGGTTGGTGTACTTGATGCAGACGTTTTTTTTTTGAATCATACAGAAGTAGATACACGAATTATTTGTCATATGAGCAATGCCTGTAGTCAGTAATCACAACTATCAGCAGTAGTCTTGTCTCCTGATACAGATGTGTTTATTCTTCTCATAGCTCATTATGCAAAACAAATAAACAATCCTGAAATTTAGTTTGAAACAGGAAAATCAACGGCAACCACTGATCTAAGACGTTACATACCGATTCATTTAATATATCCCAAACTTGGCTTGCAATTGTATGCAGCATTGTTTGCTATTGATTCATTCTTTAACAGGATGCGATACAACTTCGTCCTTCTTTGGAATTGGCAAAAAATAAGTTTTTGCTGCTGCTAGAAAGACAGATGAAGGTTGTTTAAATAAATTAAGTAAACTTGGAGATAGTCTGACAGAGGAAATAATAACTACGGCTATTAAATTTGATGCATCTTTTTATGACACAAAAGATAAATATCTGCCTACACATAATAATTTAAATAGCATGCGACTGGAGCTCGCATTGGTCAAACAATCGTCAGTTGAAAAATTGACACCGTCTTTGCCAGCTTTTACTCAACACCTAAAACGATGCAATTGGCAGGCTTTTATTTGGTATAGCGCACATATTCCAATTATAAGAGCCCTAGAACCCACAGAACATGGATCTTACTTGAGCAAGGGTGAATTATTACCTGTCCTTTTTGAGAGGCCCACTACATGGTGTCCATTATTTTTTCAAAATAAATTTCCCTGACTTTCCCTGGCTTTCCCTGACCAATTTCCAAATTTTCCCTGACCAAAAAATTGAAAGAAAAATATTTTTTCATGAATAAATATTGCACAAAGTGGTAGAAAATGTACATATTTGAATGGAGTTAATTAAAACTTAGGCAAAAAGAACTCAAATTGTATTTTTCAAAGATCTATCTGGAGGTATACATTACCGATTGTATTGAAAGTGAAAAATAATAACTGCATGAATTAAAAAAAAAAAATTGTTTTGCAATGTTCATAGTATAATGATAAATGACCATTTAAATAAAATCCTTTTAAACTGTGATTATTTAGGCTCTTTCGGTCTATTTGTGAAAAATGCGAATAAAAATAATATTATTCCATTATTTTCCCAACGTTTCGTGAGTATTCCTCACTTCTTCAGGGGTTATATATTTTTTTCAATTTGATTGTTAAAAAATCTACATACTCTGCTTCTTATATCCTACTATTGCATCATTCCCGAAGACGGCACTGACACAAAATTGAACATTAAAAAAAATAAATAATATATTAAGAACAATCTAGCAGGTACTTTTATTAAATTTAATAAAAGTACCTAAGCTCAACTGTGATATAAGTATCATTGTTAATGTTTTATTTGATTATTTTTTGCTAGATTGTTCTTAATTTATTAATTATTTGCTTTTATGTTCAATTTTGTGTCAGTGCCGTCTCCGGGAATGATGCAATAGTAGGATACAAGAAGCAGAGTACCTATGTAGTTTTTAACAATCAAATTGAAAAAAATATAGATAACCCCTGAAGAAGTGAGGAATACTCACGAAACGTTGGGAAAATTATGGAATAATATTGTTTTTATTGGCATTTTTTACAAATAGACCAAAATAGCCTAAATAATCACAGTGGAAGAGTGACACAAAAAAATTGGTCAAATTCATAACATAATAAAATCCTTTTTAAATGGTGACGTGAAATAAAGCCCAACGAAATAAAACCAAATCTCAAATTTGGCGTTATTTCGCTTTGAAAATGGAAATAAGGCCAAATTGGCTCTATTTCTATTTCCAAAATGAAATAAGGGCAAATTTCATTTGGAAATAAGACCAAATTTGTTTTTTCGAAAAAAATCAGTGATAACAGAAGCTTTGAAAGTAGACCGATTGAAATCATAGGCGCTTTCCAAGCGTCTGAGCGTACCCTAAGCGGAAAGACGGAGTCACGTGAGCGGAAGAGAGGACCCAAAAAGAGAGTTAAAATCCTTCAAAAACTTTGAAACTTAGGTGCCTGTCAGTTGGGGGATTAATTCCTTTTTTTTTTGGGAGTTAACCCCCGCGTGTGCTAGTTCCCATAAAAATGGAATTAAACCCGATCTGGGAGGCACCTATGTTATGGTCCATTTGGCCATGTGTCATATGGCCGTATTTTGAAATATGTCCATGTGACACATTGTGAAAGCGTTAAATGTCCATATTCCAACGTTTGGCTATTTATCGTTTTTACAAAGTGTCATACGGCTATTATGGACATATGTCACTTTCAAATTATTCTTTTGCCAGAAGTAAGCGCGAATTAAAACAAAAAAACTTGTAAACGTTTTCAGAAGGTGGTTTTGAATTTTATATTTTTTGTAAAGTATTTTTTAAAATGTTCTGTGAACTATCTTTAAAAACAAAATTAAAACGCGAATTTAAAAAAAAAATGCTTGTAAACGTTTTTAAAAAGTTGTTTTGAAAAGTTTTAATTTTGTTTTTAAAGATAGTTCCCAGAACATTTAAAAAAATACTTTACAAATAATATAAAATTCGAAACAACCTTCTGAAAACGTTTACAAGTTTTTTGTTTAAATTCGCGCTTACTTCTGGCAAAAGAATAATTTGAAAGTGACATATGTCCATAATAGCCGTATGACACTTTGTAAAACCGATAAATAGCCAAATGTTGGAATATGGACATTTGACGCTTTCACAATTCGTAACATGGCCATATTTCAAAATACGGCCATATGACACATGGCCAAATGTCACGGCACCATAACATAGGTGCCTCCCAGATCGGGTTTAATTCCATTTTTATGGGAACTAGCACACGCGGGGTTTAGTTCCAAAAAAAAAGGAATTAATGCCCCAACTGGCAGGCACCAAAGTTTCAAAGTTTTTGAACTAAACAGTACATTGGGTGGCCCGCTTCGCGGGTTCAAGGATTTTAACTCCGTTTTTGGGTCCTCTCTTCCGCTCACGTGACTCCGTCACTCCGCTAAGGGTACGCTCAGTCGGCTAGCAAGCGCCTATGCTTTCAGTCGGTCTGCTTTCAAAGTTTTTGTACTAAACACTGATTTGGGTAAAAGTCTTTAACCCCTGCGGTTTCTTTTTTGGGAAATTACACCCGCGGGGGTAGTTCCATGGGCGTTAATGCACTAAATCGAATTAAAAGAACAACGGTGATTTGTTTTGGCCTTATTTCGTTTTCTAAAGCGAAATAAAGCCAAAACTAAAATTTGGCATAATTAATTAAAAACGAAATAAGGCCAAATTTTTGATATTTGGTTTTATTTCGTTGGGCCTTATTTCACGTCACCTTTTAAATCATACATCTTTGCGATATTAAAATTTAATATTTTATTTTTTTTAAATAAATAAAAATGTATTAGTTCAGGTATGCAGAAACAGTGTGAAGAAATAATCGTACTTAAAATATATAAACTTGGACGCGGCGTTCGTTGAATCTCAGTCAAATTTAACAGTTTTTATTTTTTCTTTTATTGGCCGCGATTGGAAATCTATGCGATAGCCTGTTTAAAGGTTGATTCACAATGCAAGGAGTAAACGCGACGAGAGCGTGACGTGATTCGCTGTCATTTTTTTCTAGTCATAAAATCGTTGCCCAATTAACAATGCGATGAGTTTCTTGACGACGAGTTTTTCGACAGCGTTAAATTATTTACTGTTTTTGTTCTTGCTGTGCAGTGTGCGTTCAAAATAATGAAAAAAATCAAAATGAAATTACTTTTATTATTTAATGTCGGTTTCGAGTGGACGGTTCGGAGTTACTCCTTCTATTCCAGATTTTCCATATTCGATAGGAATGAAACAGAAACAGTGAAAATGGAGTAGCTCCGGATGACCAATTGAAAACGACATAAATATTATTACTGTGTCAGCCAGCTAGCTGGGGAAACGATTTTCGGCTAAAAATCCTAATAAATTAAAACAATACAATATTATAATATTGTCAACATAAATAGATCTATAAATATAATTTCATTGTCAACAAAATTTATTTTTTTTGTTAATTTCAGCTTATCTCTTGTTTTCTTTATTCTTTTCTACAATTTCACAAAATTCACCATCAGTCAAATATAAAAATCGTCGACGAGAGCGTATTTTTTTCAATTTTCCCAACTTTGGCGTGACGTGACGACGAGAAACGTTTCATTGTGCATACCCTGGCGTTACCTCGTATACTCGTCGCATTGTGCATCGATCTTAAGATAGTTTCATTCGAACGGATTGGTTATTTTTGACTTCGCTTGGGATACAATTCAGATAACATGGATAGCTATCCAACAGCAAAAGTTGTTTTGTCATCAGCTGTTATTACACGGGATTCCAACAACACGTACCTTTCTGGATAGCTCTACATAGGTTTTCGATCGCGGCCATTACTGAACGAAATAACACAATACAATGAAGTGAAGTTAGTTGTGTTTCACTCATTTTTTAGACACATTCACAGGTATGGCAAAAGATACGAAATGAATAATTTTAAACATAGATGTCATCAAAACGAAATGTTTGATCAGAAAAAAGTTTCTTATGAGAGAAAGTGAAAAAGGAGTTCAGTGAATTTTTTAAAAATTGATATAGAAAAAATTCCCTGACCGCTTCTTGAATTCCCTGACTTTCCCTGACCAAATTTTGTTCCCTGACTTTCCCTGACTTTCCAGTTTAGCGGACACCATGAACTAGCTTGGAAATTCTTCAGCAATATATCTGTTATTGCAGCGCCCGACCATGTTCATGCACATCAATTAATTTGTGTCGATTTTGATTAAGAAAAAAAAATTGAACATAATATATGAAAAAATAACTATTTAAAAAAAAAATAATTGAATAAATAAAATTTAATTCATCTTTATATTTTTATGAACTCTTGTTTTCATTTATTCCAAGTTTCAACATTAGCATAACATTATTTTCATACTATTATTAGTGTTTTATGAAAATACATTTTTTTCTTTTAAAAAAAGGACTATAACTTTTTTGTTTGAAGTCAAATCGAACTAATTTTTGGATTTGTCCTTAAAAACTACCCTAATATCATGTGCCATTTGCTTTGGTTGCATCATAATAAATATTTGAATGTGATAAACTCCAACCTCCCCCTACTCTCCTACTTTCACCCCATTTAAAAGCAAATAATAAAAAATCCAAAGCTTGAGTTTCGTGAAGCTTTTGATATGATGTAGAGGGTGAAATTCTGCGTCGATACCCGTCTTAAGATTTTATGTACTACTTTTACTTTTACTCATAACAACATAAGCGTACTAGTCACATTTTAGACTAAGACATATTTCAACTCGTATCTTCAAAATTATTGGTCTTACGAAAAAAAGTTCCAAGACCTAATGTGTGTAGAATTGTATAAGCTATAATTTGTGCTTTGTTATTTTTTCTGTAAAGCTGATAATTTTTGAGATATTGAAAAAAACAGGTGCACGAAAAATTTGTAAGTGAAATGAAGGAAAAATTTTACCACATATTAAGGGCATCCAAATAAGGCTTTTCCCAAAAATTCAGATTTTTACAATTTTTTTTTTTTAATTTTTCGGGGTAAAAAATGAAATATCGAAAACAGTGTGCAGGCACCTTTAAAGCAGGATTTGAACATGTTCCGCCACAGTAATTCTGGGAAACTTTTAACCAAAGTACTCTTATATCATATACTTTCAATTAGTATGTGTAAGATAGAGTTATCTTTCAGTTGCCACTCAAGTCTCAAAAATGGGAGCTAGTTGCAGGCCTATACGTAAAAGAAAGTAAGGCCAAAATATTTGCAAATAAACCTATTAGTCTGAAAAATAGGATCTGACCGGGAACAAATTAATTCATGAAATTTTGTTGCTGGTATCGACGCAGAATTGTAACCTCAACAACATATCTAAAGTCCCCCAAAATCCCCGCATTGGCTTTTTGTATAGACGCATTTAAAGAGGTGGAGAGGATGGGAGATGGGAGTCTATCAAGCTGAAAATTTTGCTATTATACAAACTAATCATATGACACATGTTTTTAGGGTGCTTTAAAACGCTGATTCTAAAGACCCCAACATTGAAAAGATACATGTATCCTGCAGAAAGTTAAAGTTCTTTTTATGGAATGATTACTTTTTTCAAGTACAACAAGTAAAATATTACCCAAAACCATTTTAAGATAATGGGATATTAATGAAATTTGGTATAATTGTTCCATTTACCATGTTTACCAAGAATCAAAAGAGTCCCGAAAATATATGTGGTGCAAGGGTGTTTTTTTGACGGCGAGGGTGTTTTACTTGTTGTACTTAAAAAAAGTCATCATTCCATAAAAAGGACTTTAACTTTCTACAGGATACATGTATCTTTTCAGTTTTGGTCTCTTTAAAATCAAGATTGTATTATAACAAATTTTTTCAGCTTGATAAACTCCCGCCTCCTCCCCCTCTCAACCTCTTTAAATGCGTCTATACAAAAACCAAATTAATTTTGTTTTTTTGTTATTTCTGACTTAATTTATTGTGGAGATCGTTTTAGAAGTTTTTTGATAGGTTTCAAGAATCGACTGTTTTATTCATAAGATTCGTAAGTAAAATGTTTTTAAAATGAATTGAAATTTATATCTTATTATTTGCAGTACATTTTAAGATCTACTCCGGTGTATTGCAATCTACTGCGTTTTTTCTAATATATGTATACTTGGATCAAGCGCTGATGAAGAAGTGCTTTCAATTCGATATCCATATCTATAGTTTTTTTATTTAAATTAAAATTGATGTGAATAAATCCCAAGAAGTACAAAAAACACTTAATGCATTGAACTCTTTCAATAATAAAATAAAATTCACGGTCAAAATGGAATCAAATGGCGAACTTCCATATCTGGATGTGAAAGTCTTGAGGCGAAATGACAGATTGATTTTCGATTGGTATAAAAAACCAACCTATAGCCCACTAAAAGTTACATATATATCTTTAACGATAAAAGGTCACAAAAATTATATAATTTATTAGTTTAATTTTAGCTATCAACTACATTAGACTAAGAGCCCAGGGCCGCCAGACATACGTCATTTTATCAAAGTTGGGATTTTCTCTGCGAACAGATACTATGGTAGCTAAGAACAAATGGATACTAAGAATCTTCAATCCGGGTGCAATTAAGAGGCAGCGAGTGTTGAAGTTGCATACAAATGTTGCAACATTGCGTTATTTTATCAAAGCTGAATTTTTGATATGTGTTAGGGGATGGTGTCATTTAATTTATTTGACACTTGCCAGACATCTACAGTGGGATCTAACGTGAGCCAGACACTTAAAATGTGTCAAACTTATCGTGCCATTTACATCACAGAATCAAATCAAGATTTTATGTTTTCTTTGGACAAATATTTAAAAATATTTTCTAATCAGGAAGACACCTACAGCGGGGCCTTACATCACCGTAAAACTGTCAAAATAATAATTCTTTGTTACTAAAACGTGATTTTTTCGCTTATTTAAGCTGTTTTTAAATGTCTGCCTGATGAATATACGTCCCACTGTAGATGTATAGCTGATGGGGAATTATTTCTAAACAGTTGCCCATAAAACATATAAACATTAGCTTTAAAATTACAACGTAAATGGCACGATTAGTTTGACATATTTAAAGTGTCTGGCTCACGTTAGGCCCCCCTGTAGATGTCTGGCAAGTGTCCAAATAAGTAAATGACACCATCCCCTAACACATATCAAAAATTCGGCTTTGATAAAATAACGCAATGTTGCATCATTTGTATGCAACTTTAACACTCGCTACCTCTTAATTGCACCCGGATTGAAGATTCTTTTAGTATCCATTTGTTCTTAGCTACCATAGTATCTATTCGCAGAAAAAATCTTAGCTTTGATAAAATGACGTATGTCTGGCGGCCCTGGGCTCTTACTCTACATTATCTGTACAACTGCTACTCAGATTCACATACATACCTACATTTTATTTTGTTTTTATTTTATTTCATATTAATTTGTGATTGTTATTTATTTTATTATTTTACTGGTACACTAGGGCGTATACGTTAATTTTCAATTCATTAAAGTTTGTAATCCACATGCATCTTTATTTGACACCATAATATAATTTAAATCAAGAAATTATTAAAGAAATTATTAATTAATTTTATTAATAGAGAGGTGGCTTGTGTTCCAAGCACAGTGCAACAGACACATCGTCCTGATAATTGTCGTTTTGAATTCATATTTATTTTCACGACCCTTATAGGTAATAAGTGCAATGTTTATCAACCAATTTTACAAACACACTCATATGAGTGAATAAGTGCAATGTTTTTAAAAAAAAATATTTTATATTATGTGTGTTAGTAAATTTAAGTTGAAAAATCTGTGTTTAATTTATTAATCTTGAACCATAATTGTGTTTGTCGATGAAGTTATTCTACAGCAGTTTTATCTGTTTAGTTTTATCGTGTTTTTAAATCTTTACAATCCTCGAAGAATATCTTTAAATATATTGTATTAAATTATATATTTACGCTCATCCCTGACTCACTGATCCACTAACTCACTGACTGGGAACGTCATGCAACCATCTAGTTATAAACAAAAATTCTTACCTTTCCTTCTATTCCTCCTAACTAGTGCTATATGCACTGCCTTTTTTCTCATATACATGTACTTGGGTCAAGCGCTAAAGAAGAAGTGCTTTCAATTCGATATCGATACAATTATTAATTACCTTTCAAATCGAATTAAGGAAGTGATTCTTTCCTTTAAAACTGCAACGATTTCTAAAAGAACCTACCTGCTAAATCTTCATCTTAAAAATGAATGCCAAATCTGTGCAATATTTTTTTTACTCAACAAATAATGCAACAAATTAAATTTAATTATTAGTTTTCTTGTTTTTTTTTTTAATTTTAATAAATGCACTGTACTCTGCTCCCATATCATTTCAATGCCTAATCCGAAAAGAAAACACAAATTTTATATACGATTACCAGTACCTACTCGTATCTTAAAAAAAGGTAAATAAAATAAAAAAAGACAGCAACAGCAACATGCTGACTTAACTGGGGCTCACGTTTGCGATATCTATAATTTCTACTATTCGGAATATGCCTGGTAGGCAGGTAATAGAGCTATAGTCTATTCTACCGGAAACATCCATATCCCCTTATACGAGCAACTACTGGCTAATTTATCCGCATCATAATTACTGAAATGAAATATTAAGTAAACGATGTCCACGTGACATCCGGCAAGAGTCTTCGCAAAAGACTCCTACTTCTTTTTATCCTTCTCACTATTACTCCCTTCACCTACGACAACGACCAACATACATACATGTATATTGTATGCCTACTACAGTTGGTATTACCCAACAAGTAAAGTTTTTCTATTTTCCCTTTCCACCCTCCAACATACCCAAACCCAACTAAGAAAAGTTTTGCCTTGGGCATCGGCACTTCACTTTACCACCACCGACACCACCTCACCACCACCGCAACGTGCTCCTTGTTTTGCGCCCACCTAGCTAGATCTCAGTTCCATTTAAAGTATGAACCACTACTTTTATCCTGATCCTTATTCTAACGGAATGGGGGACGTTCGTTGACGACAATTGGGTGTATTTGAAGGAAGAAGAAACCGGTTGAATTATTGCAACATGAGAAAATTTTTAATCAACTGTACGTGATGTCACGCTATCTTCACAGGCTCACAGGATTTCCACACCTTTTCTTTGCAGACAGCGCGCTCCTTGTTCGTCCAAACACGGGGTCATATTTCTGCAGGTTCAGCTCAATCATCGTCAGAGTAGTTGACCTACATATGTATATATAGAGTTGCCTTTACCTACTTTTTCCAGAACAGGATGTCTACTCAGCTATTTTGTCATGATGGTTCTATGTGCGAACCAATGGCGATGGCGAATCGTGGCAGTGAAACCGGCAGTCCGGCACTGCCATGGGTACACGTTGTTGGTCGTCATGGTGTTCAAAATGTGCTGGATAGAAAATAGAATTTTGTTTGTCAAGAACTTTGAAGTCGTACTTAGCTTCCAACGACCATATGGTAATTTGATTTACCGTTTTTTCTTCATTCCGCTCCCACGCCCAACTTTAAGCTATATAAAGAAGTATGTGGTGAACTGGTGAGTGGGGTTTAGGTGGTAACCACCCTTGCTGTTACCTACTGTAAATACCCACCGGAGTACTTCTAATTAACCAAGCTGTTTATTTTTCTTCAGGGTGTTGAAGAACTATAACAAATAAAAGGATACCGAGGCAACTTGATTGAGGAGTGACCGAATGACTGTGTGGCAGGGCAGGAGCAGAACTGAAAAACTCGCGAAACTGAACGTGTTTCCCCTTAGGGTAGGTGTTTCTGTGAAGCTTCGTATTCTTGTAGCTGTGTTTTATTATGACTACGGTGACCATGTGTGTCTAACACAATGATGTTAAGACAAAATAAAAAAATTTGGAAAAAATATTTCACTTTCCGGTCTCCCTCAAAAAACACCATAAATGTGTTTTTATGAATGCTTTTCATTCCTTAAGGCTTAACTACATAGGCCTACTTTTGTACAATAGTATACAAAAGTGAGAAATAAATACCTATTCTGAAGACATCTGCTTGCAAAAAAACAATGGAAAATTGTGCATGGTGATGGTTTAATTTATGTGTCAGAACAATTTTCGTATGATTTTTTGCAGGCATGTTTGCGACCTGCATCGTGCCTGATCGGGAAACTATTGATTGCTCAGAACTTGGTCTGGGCCAGTAGAGCAACAATCAGTCACGATGAAGTGCTTGTTTTACCTCCTCGTGGTGGTCCCCGGGCAACTATTTGTGTATCCCAATATACATAAATAGGCCAAAATTACAAGTGCGAAAAGGCCTAGCTTTCTAGGATAGGTTACGGAGGTTAGCATTCTCCGTAACTGAAATCAACCCGCTACCGAAACCAACACTACGCCTCGGATAATTAATGATAACTCGTTGACGACTTTTGGCTATTGTACCCGGACAAAGATTGGTTTCTGGAATGTGAAGACGCTTCTTGACAATGGAAAAGATTCCTGCAACTAGAGAATGAATTCATGCGGTATAGGATGGACATCTTAGGGATAAGTGAAGTTAGATGGCTGGGCTCGGGGAAGTTTAAGTCACCAACCCGTAACACTGTCCTATTCTTTTCCGGAAAAACACCTGGAAGCGCTCGGGAATCTGGCGTTGGATTGCTGCTTTCCAAAACAGCTCTCAAAAGCTTAATTTCCTGGGAGCCTTTAGGTGACAGGATCCTGAAAGCCAGGTTCCGGACTAGAGTACGTCGCGTCACCATCATACAGTGTTACGCCCCAACTTTGCTCTCTTCTGACGAGGAGAAGGAGGCCTTTTATAACCGACTGAGTGCTGCTTATGATAGCGTTCCACGAGGTGATATAATTATGGTGATGGAAGATGCCAAGGTTGGCAATGACAACATTGGGCTAAAGCATGTCATGGGAAAACATGGTGTTGGTAACCGAAAAGACAATGGCGAACGATTTGTCGATTTCTGCAACGCCAACGGCCTTGTTATTGGAGTGACCATGTTTGAGCATAAGACGTGCCACAAAGTCAGTTGGGCGTCGACTGACAGACAAGCAACTTCTAACCAAATTGACCACTTCGCGATCAGCCGGCGTTTTAGAAGCAGTCTCCAGGACGTCCGCAACAGAAGAGGTGCTGACATGGGAATGGCCCGAGACCACCATCTGATGGTTGCTACCGTAAGATCGCGTACAGCTGCAGTTCGGAGATCCCAAGGAAACACTCGAAGTTTCCAAGTTTAATACAGATAGACTAAAGGATCCCGCAGTGCGCCAACAACTAGGGGACCACCTTTCACAAGGATTGAACGCAATCAGCAGCACGGAAACTACATCCATCGAAAATCATTGGTGTGCTGTGAAATATGTGTTCATATTCGGTGCTGAAAGTATAGTCGGCCGGGCGCAAGGGAGAAATAGTGCTTGGCTTTCCGACGAAACTTGGGCAAGGATCGAAGAAAGGAAACACCTTAAAGTTCGCATCGCAGCTACCCCAGCAGCAGGGAGAAACGAGCTTGATTCTACGTACCGCATGAAGATGAGGAAATTTCACCGTAGTGTGCGACGTGATAATCGTAACTACATCAACGCATTGGCTACAGAAGCAGAAGTAGCCGCTAGTAGGTGTGACAGTAGGACCATCCACAGAATTACCAAAGAGCTCACTGGTGTCCAGAGCTTTTAAAGCTCTTAAAGACACAAACGGATCCCTGCTAATTTCGGATGAGGACCAGCTCATAAGGTGGAGGGAACACTTTTCTGGGGTTTTAAACCGCGTCTTCGCCAGTGAAGTGAACCCTATTCCCACTGAGTTACCCGAAGTAACAATTTCCCGAATACGCACCGTACCCCCCAGCAAAGAAGAAATTATCACCGCCATCAAAGCACTGAAGAACAACAGAGTGGTTGGACTTGACGGTATTCCTGCAGATATTTATGGAGCAGCCCCAACAACATCAAGCGAGCTACTGCACCCACTTATTAAGAGAGCTTGGGAAACAGAGAGCTTTCCTGAAGAGTGGAAAAAAGGAATGATTGTCAAGCTCCCAAAGAAAGGAGATCTCACACAGTGCGAAAACTGGAGAGGAATATGCGTTCTGCCTGCAGTAGCCAAGATAATAGCAAGGATAGTATTGGACCGAATTAAAGACCACCTCGTAGACACACTCGACGCCGAACAAGCAGGTTTCCGCACTGGATCTTCCTGTGTGGATCACATCAACACGTTGCGGATTATCATCGAACAGTGCGTTGAATATCGATCACCACTTCACCTGCTGTTCATCGATTTTGAAAAGGCGTTCGACAGTGTCAATAGAGAATTTATTTGGCTTGCTTTGCGCAGGAGGGGCATCCCAGATAAATTGATTGCTATTATCAAGGCTACATATGATAGATCCAAGTGTCACGTTTTGCACAAAGGTAGGCTGTCGGAGGAGTTTGAAATCCAAAGTGGAGTTAGGCAAAGCTGTATACTGTCACCAATACTGTTCCTGTTGGTGATAAGTGACGTACTGCTCGCAGCTTTGTCAAATGGAAATGGAGGAATTCAGTGGACTCTGCAATCTCACCTCAAACATCTGGACTACGCGGACGACTTATGCTTACTCTCTCATAGGATCATGGATCTCCATCAAATAACATCGAATATGGAGAAACAACTCTTTTAGCTTAAAGACCAAGCTACGACTGTTCCGCTCCAATGTTGAATCCGTTCTGCTTTACGGCTGCAGCACTTGGAAAGTCACTGACACTGTCACTAGAAAGCTGGAAACCTTCGTTAATAGATGTCTACGAAACATCTTGAGGATTTTCTGACCCAACCGTATCTCCAATGCCGAACTTAATGCTAGAACGGGTCAGGAGCCCATAAACTCCATTATACGAAGAAGAAAGTGGCAGTGGATGTGCCATACGCTTCGAAAAGGCGATCGGTGCTTTGCATCTCAAGCAATGCAGTGGAACCCGCTCACACAGGAGGGAAGACAAGTGGGCCGGCCTAGAAGTACATGGCGAAGAACGGTCGAACAGGAATCGGCACGACTGGAGAAAAGTTGGAGAGAGCTGAAATATATTTCAAGAAATCGTACACGATGGCGCGTAGGTGTAGTGGAGGACCTATGTCCCGTAAGGGAAACATCACGGACGTAATAGGTCCGAGGACCTAAGTATGTTTGCTTAGGGGCCAGTTATAGCTATCATTGAAAACCATCATTGAAAAAGTTAGCTGTTGATTTTGAGACCCTTCGAAAGTTTAATCATTGAAAATTTTAATGCAGAAAGATAGCTTATAATTTCAAATTATTTCTCCTCCAAAAAAAATTCATTTTGACCTATATCTTCCCCACAACGTAACTTTTAATTTTTTCAATGATCATTGGTAAGGTAGTTCATCATTGAAAAATTAAAAGTCATTTTATGAGAAAAGTTGTACCAAATTAAATTTTTTTTTACCTCGAAATAAATATTATGTCAATAAGCTTTACTTTGGCATCAAAATAATCATTTATTTTTTCTTCAAAATCTCTCAAAATTGACAAATAATATTTTCAATGATGGTTTTCTAATGTTAGCTATAACTGGCCCCTTAGCGAGGATTTTAATTTCTCACTTTTGTAAAAAAAAGTAGGTCTATGCAGTAAAGGCTTTAGAATCAAAACGTTGATCACCTTTTTTGAAAAGAAAATAGAACTCTAAGATGACATTTTTAAGAATCAAAATAGAGCTATGAGGCTAGTCGGCAGTGGTTGTTTTTTTGGAAAAATATACCGCTCAAATTTTATAACTGAAGTTAGTAGGTGGGTTATCTATGGGTAAAAAAATGTGTTTAAGGTTTTTATTTCATTCTTCATTTTACGATTACCCAACATTCTCGCCAAGTTTCATGAGTATACTTTTAACATTTTTGTTTGAAGGATTTCACTTGTAATGTACTATATGGTCACCTTAAATATGACCTGAATGAATGATTCTTTGAAGCTGCTGCTGGAATTGGTTGCTTGAGCGAAATTAAAGTCACTGAAATCCTTACTGGGATTTATAGGGCAACTCTTCTAGGGAATTATGATGTCCGAATCCGAATTTAATCTATGCTTTGTTTTATGTAGGTATTAGAAAGGGTTTTCTTTTTTCACAGTTATATTATTAATGTCATGGGAATGAATGACCTACTTGCGATTTGTCTAATAAATATAAAAAGGAGCATCCTTTTTTTATGCAAAATGGTCATAAAATTAGACTGAAGTTCGGATGTAGAAGTGTTTCTTGAAATATCTTTGGGCTATTCGTTCGTTATACAGATACTTTGAGCACAATTTAAATTTTTGAGGGAAAATTTGATGAAATAAGAGTTTTTTTTAAATTTTGTTCCAAAATATGAAGATTTTAGGGGAACAACGGATTAGTCTCAATCAGGTTGATTGCGAGAATAACATTAATATATAGGTATACGTTTACTAAATAACCAATCTTTAATTCAGAAAAATATATAAAGAAACAAATAGTGTAGTAATCTTGCTGAGTTTTCTGATGCTAGTCTAATGAAGAATCCTGATTTTGAACTTGAGCGATAAAAGGAACCGTTGGAAAACCAAAAAAAAGGAAAATAGATCTTAACCCTGAAGCACTATATAGTTCTCGATTATAACTACGCTATTCGATTGCAAAGGTACTATAAGTTTGTTTTAATTTGAGCTCACGACCGTGTCTGTAGACTAGAGTGCAGCGTTTTCAGCCATTTTCTCCAAATCATAGTTTATGCATAAGGTTTTCTGACCTGATATTTGCATATTTGCATTTGCAAAAAGATACCAAAATCAAAACAGTTTGATAATAAATTGCGTCAAAACCCAAAAACCTATTCTTGAATTTTCTTCTTAAATAAAGTTATTTTAATCGATACTTTTTGAGAAATTTATTTCAAAACTCAAAATATTGAGAAAGAAATTTGCTCAAGGATTCTGTTTTTACTAATGTCGTTTTCAGTTGGAGGTTCGGAGTTACTCCTTTTTGACTCCACTTACTCCCAAATAATTCGATTGGCTGTTCCGAGTAATGTTTTCGGAGTTATTTTCTGTTCCGGATTTTATAAAGGAGTAGACCCGGAACACACATAAACATAAAAGCTCTTTCATCGGATAACTTGTCAAATTAATTGTAATTGATTGAAAATGCGAAACATACATAAATATCAGACAATTTAGCCAAACACACATAATTTTTCGCAAATTAGTCTTGGAACTTGGAACCACAGAAAATAATTCGATTGGAATCAAAAAGAGTAGTACTGTTCTGAAATCCAATCGAAGAGGGGATAAGTAAATAGTAGAAAATTCCTTTTCAGAATATTGCGTTTGGAAATTAATTTCTCAAAAACTATCGATTAAGATAACTTTATTTAAAAAGAAAATTCAAGAATGGGTTTCTGGGTTCAAGATAAGCTATAGGAGAATATTGTGGGTGTTACCATTGTTTTTCAATATTTTTGTTGCTCTACCTTAATTAATTTTTTAGATAATTGCCCCTCCCATCTTAACGGCGGTATCAAGACGCCCCTTTCGGTATGAATGTCCTATTATTTAAGCTCGACCTACACTCTCTAGTGCTTTGATGCATTTAAATCAACAATTCTTTATTTTTCATTATACTGTTTGATAATACTACTTGTTATATTTTTGTTTTTATCGCTTAATTTGGAAATGCTGTATTTCGGAAACTATTCGGTGTACAGAGATGGTTTTGGGCTCAAGTTGGAGAAAAGTAGGTTACTTTGAAATCGTGAAACAATGTTTTTATTTGAAATGAAAAAAGGCGCGAAAAAATCGGCCAATATCCTGAACAACTCAGCAAAAAATCAGAAATACCAGATTTGACGCAAACGGTGCCTTCCATATAAACGACAAGGTTACTGGACTAATAGTGCATTTTAATTATTTGTACAAACCACTTTGATTTAAAAAAAAATATTATTTATTTCTTTAGTTTGTTTTAATATAAAAAAAATAGTTTAACTTACCTTTTAATTTATTTTAATGAAAATAACAAAATACTACTTTCGACTGTGTCGATACACCAATCCGCCAAAAAAATCGGTGGAGTTCACGCGTTAAAAATTGACATATCATTTCGCATTCGCTTTCGATTTCGAAAATAGGGCGAAAAATATAAAACGAAAGAGACGACAGCGAAAGCAGTAATACCAAATCTTATTTTCGCCACGTATTCCCTAATCAGGCCACTGTTTCAACTTTGACTGATGGTTTTTACTAATCGTTATAACTGGCTACTAAAAAGGTGGCAAAATAAAATAACATACTGTAGTATTTTACTAAGGGTTCGCAAATAAAACTTATTTCTTTTATTCAAACTGAAACATCAATTACTTCACAAAATAAAACGCTTTTATTTCAAATACTTTTATTTCTACTACTTTTATTATAACCAAGCACAAGTATGCAACTCTTTATTCACACTGACATTTATTCATTCACATTCAAAATCAAACTGCCGCTTTCGACTGGTGCCCCTGTATTTATATCCGAAAATAAAGGGTTCTAGAATTTTCTAGGGTCTGCTAGATGGTGCTTTCCAAAAA
The DNA here is from genome assembly GCA_949320155.1 of Melangyna quadrimaculata. NCBI lineage: Eukaryota > Metazoa > Arthropoda > Insecta > Diptera > Syrphidae > Melangyna > Melangyna quadrimaculata. The sequence goes on from OX439483.1 coordinate 371,556,966, forward strand.
GGTTTCGTCAATTTTTCCAGTACGAACACCAACCGTGATGGATTTAATTATTTATTTCACTCAAAGATGGCGCGGAAAGTTGTACTAATGTGTGGTTGTTTACATAACTGGGCATATTCATCACATTGCCCCCCTCTTAGGATTGATCGTCCCGATTTAATCCATTATTCCCACCGTTATAACGATGTAAACGGTCGCAGTGTACTACTTTAAGCTTACCCCTTACTCCTCTCTGAATGCGGTAAACCACATCATTGATTGGCTTCACAACGGTATATGGGCCTTCCCAGTTTTGTTGTAGTTTTGGTGACAGTCCCTTTTGTCGGTGAGGGTTGTAAAACCACACCAGGTCTCCTTCTTGGAATCCCATCGTTGTTGCACGGGCGTCGTACCGTGTTTTCATCATATCACTAGCGGTTTTTATGTTTTTCCTTGTCCGTTGATGAATGTCAATGAGTCTTTCTTTGAGGTTATCCACATATTCATCTGACCTTTCCGGTTCCGTGGTATGGCATCCAAATTTGACTTCACTGGGCAGCCGTATTGTTGCCAAACAGGATCTCCGATGGTGTATGTCCTGTTGAACTATGAACCGCACTTCGATAGGCCATCAAGAACAATGGAATATGGCGGTCCCAGTCTCGTTGGTAGTCACCTACAACCTTGGACAGATGTTCTTTAAGAGTCCTGTTGAATCGTTCTACCATCCCATCAGATTGTGGATGAAGCGGTGTTGTCCTCGTCTTCTTGATGCCAAGGAAAGAGCAAACCTCTTGAAAGATGTTAGATTCGAAGTTCCTTCCTTGGTCAGAATGCAGTTCCAAAGGTACGCCGAACCTGCTCACCCAATTGAAGATAATCTGATCAACAACTGTTTTAGTTTCTTGATTTGGGATGGCAAATGCCTCAGGCCACTTGCTGAAGTAATCCATGACTACAAGGATGTATCGGTTTCCGCTGTTGGTCTCCGGAAACGGAACGGCGACATCTACTGCTATTCTTTCGAAAGGTGTGCCCACATTGTACTGTTGCATTTTACTTTGAAGCTTTCTACCTGGTCCCTTGGTAGCAGCACAAGTATCACATTTTCGGCACCACTTTTCGACATCATCTCTTGCATGTAGCCAGTGGAACCGTTGTCGTATCTTCTCCGGCGTTTTATTGACTCCCAAATGACCTCCAGATGCTCCATCATGCATCTCTCGAAGAATGTCATTAATCTTTGACCTAGGCACTATCAACAGCATTAGATAAGACTTGACTTACTCCTTCTTGCACATGAAGTGAGTCCCACTGTGCCCAATATGCTTTGAGAGCTGGACTTCTATCGCAGATGTCACCCCATTCTGGTTTTTCTCCGTGTTCCTTCCATGCAAGAATGGGTTCTACATATATCCGAGTCTTCTTGTTGGGCAGTCCTCAGTTCTTTATTGCTCCAACCGTAAATGGGATCGGCTCTTATTCGTTGGATGGTAACCGTTTCCTTTTCTTCTTGACGCGTGCAATGCTTACAGTCCTGTTTACACGGTCGTCGAGACAATGCATCTGCGTTTGAGTGCAGCTTTCCTCTTCGATGTTGAATTTCGTAGTCGTATGTCTGCAGTCTCTCGATCCATCTTGCTACTTGACCTTTTGGATTTTTGAAGTTCAAAAGCCAATTAAGCGCACCATGATCTGTTCGAAGGAGGAACTTCTGTCCATAGATGTACTTATGGAAGTGCTTTGTTGCCAAAATCAAAGCTAGAAGTTCCCTTCTGGTGACGCAATAATTGCGCTCTGGCCTCGAGAGCACCTTACTGTAGTAGGCGACGACTTGTTCTTCTCCTTCATGGACTTGCGACAGTACAGCTCCAATTCCGACGTTACTGGCATCGGCATCGATGATGAAAGGTTTTCCAGGAGTCGGATAGGTCAGCACAGGAGCAATACACAAACGTAGCTTGAGTTCCTGAAAACTTTTCTCGCACTCACCTGACCATTTGAACGGCCTCCCCTTTTCAGTAAGTTGATGCAAGCTCTTAGCGGTTCCATTAAAGTCCTTCACAAAGCGCCGATAATATGTGGCTAGACCAAGAAAGCTACGGAGATGATGTTTATCCTGTGGTGTTGGCCAATTTTGCACAGTGTCAACTTTCTCAGGATCAGTCTTTAATCCTTTGGATGAGATGATATGTCCCAGGTATTTAACTTCGGTCTTGAAAAGCGCACATTTATCTGGATTTAATTTTAAGTGTGCTTCTCGAAGACTCTGAAATACAGCCTTAAGGTTTTCACAATGCTCGTCAAAAGTTTTTCTATAAACGATGACATCGTCCAAATATACAAGGCATGATTTCCAAGTAATGCCTTGAAGAACACGCTCCATCAGACGCTCAAATGTTGCCGGAGCATTGCACAGTCCGAATGGCATCACTTTAAACTGCCACAGACCATTTCCGGTTGAGAAAGCTGTCTTATCTCGATCTTCTGGATGGATTTCTACCTGCCAGTAGCTACTCTTCAAGTCGAGAACCATTGAGCTCCTTCCATTGCATCCAATGTATCGCTGATTCTGGGCAGAGGGTAGCTGTCTTTCTTTGTCACATCGTTCAGCCTACGGTAGTTCACACAAAATCGGGTGCTTCCATCTTTCTTTTTGACAAGAACAACTGGTGACGCCCAAGGGCTTTTGGAATTCTCGATTAGACCATCTTCCTTCTTGCCGATATCATTTCTTCAACTTCGGCTTGTTTGGCTAATGGGAGACGTCTTGCTGGTTGTCGAATCGGTCTCGAATCACCTGTGTCGATTCGATGCTGTACCAGTTGTGTTCGACCATACTGCCCACTCGGTGAAGAAAATATATCAGTGTACTCATGAAGAAGGCTTCCAGCAACACTAAGCTAATGTTTACTTAGGTTGGATGGCTTGAGAATTTTGGTTTTCATGGAGCTGAATTTTCCGGGGTCCATTGGTTCTTCTTGAACTTGACCTCGTACGGTTTGATGTTCAGAATCCGTACGGGTACCATGTTGTTCTTTGGTTCCACAAGAGTCTTCCCTAAGATGATGTTTTGGGAAGATTGCTCAGACTCTGGTTCCACCATGAGGTATCGATGGCTACCTAGACCGCCCTCAATTTTCGTCCAAACAAACACTTCTGAAGAGGCAGGCAAGCATATGTCTTCTTTGATGACAGTTCTTAGAGTTGATGAGTTTTCGTTGCCATAAACCATAGGAATCTCTACATTTTGGTACTTCAACACTTGCTTACCGATATCCAGAATCACTCCGTGCTCTTCCAAGAAGTCGATTCCAATTATGCACTCATCACATTTGTCTGCTACCAAAAATAGATGCGAAAACTCTAGTTCTGCCAAACGGATTTTAAGACGAACTTCTCCATATACTCTTGCTGCCTCACCTGTCGCAGTTTTAAGACGGTAGCTATTGGCTATTATGTAGCGACGTCATCTTGACCAAGTCTCTCCGCACAATGGAGGCTGTGGCACCGGTGTCAATTGTAGCCACGTGTTTCTTGCCATTTAATGTTGCGTCAACTGTCAGACTCTTATTGTTTCGTTTAGTCTGCGAGACTTGGATTGTGGTTCTGGGCCCATCGATACCAGGGCGAGCAGGAGCGATAATGTTATTGCTTACCTGTTCGCGGGTATTATTTCTGTTTCCACAATGTTGACAGGCGACTCTTCTTGGTGGCAATCTGCACTGGCGCTGAAGATGTCTGGTTTTGTTGCAATTCCAGCATCAAGCAGGTCCTTCTCGCTGACTTCAATGGAATTCAGCTCTCTGGCAAGAACATTCCTCAACTTCAAGTTCTCTTACCCGATGAACTCCTAAGGAAGCCTGTTCTGATGCTTCCATAGTCAGAGCGAACGCTAATACTTCAGAAAGCGTGCGTTTTCCAGCAGTTCGAATTGCTCGCTGGAGGTTGATGTCAGAAACTGCACGGACAAAAGTCTCCGTTGCTATCTGGTTGGTAATTTCATCTCCTGCAGTCGGGTATGCTAGGTGTGCCAACCGTTCGATGTCTGCTTGGAGTTGTTGCAGACTTTCACCTCTTTTCTGGACTCTAGTATTGAGCTGGACGCGGAAGACTTCTTGCATATGGCTACCGCCGAAGCGTTTGTCAATAGCCTGAACAAGAGCACTGAAGTTGCCGTTCTGGTCTGCTGGTATGGTTTGCAAAAGTTCAGCAGCAGAACCTCTAAGTGCAAGCGTCAGGGCAATAAACTTGTCTTCATCATCCCAGCCATTTGTTGTTGCGGCTGCCTCAAACTGCTTCTTGTAGATTGACCAAGAAGACTGTCCATCAAAGGTTGGTGGATGCATTTCTTTCTTCTTAGGAAAATCGCAACTGCCCTCTCTTACCTTCATTTTCCTAACCTTAGGTAAATCAATGGCAAAGTTCTGCATTTTGTCTTCAAATTTCTCGAACTGTTTTTCGACGTTTTCAACACGTTCATCAAGAGCCATGAATTTATTTTCAAATGAATTTAGCTTACTTTCGATTAGATTTTTCTGGTCGTCTAGAAGGTTCCTTTGCTCGTTGCGTTGTTTCTTTAGAAGATTCGTTTGTTCACTACGTTGTTCTTCAAATCGTACAAGCAGATTCTTTTGTTCATTCTTCTGCTCAATTCGTTGTTCATCTTGAAGATTCTTTTGCTCTTTTCGTTGGTCTTCAAACTGGGCGAGCAGCTGAATCATCATACTAGAAATGTCTAAGCTTGTACTTACTTGCTCTTCCGGCATTTCAATTTCAAATAGAAACGTGTCTGGATTTTCATCGTGTTGCCTTAAATCTTCCTGCAGACGGATAATGAGGTCGTTTTTTGTTCCAGCAGTAGGAAGGCCTCGTCTGTTTAGTTCTGCTTTAAGTTCAACACAATTCAATGCATTCACAATTGTACCCCTTTTTTTCTATTTTGTTCTTATATTTTTGTGTGTCACTTTTTACAAACACCTTTCTTATTTGTTCACTAATCTACACACTTTATCAATTTTTTCACCATCAATTATCTGAATTCACAGATTAAATAAGTTTTATTCCACTTTTTCTGACATCAATGTAGTATTTTACTAAGGGTTCGCAAATAAAACTTATTTCCTTTATTCAAACTGAAACAACACAAAATAAAACGCTTTTATTTCAAATACTTTTATTTCTACTACTTTTATTATAACCAAGCACAAGTATGCAACTCTTTATTCACACTGACATTTATTCATTCACATTCAAAATCAAACTGCCGCTTTCGGACTGGTGCCCCTGTATTTATATCCGAAAATTTCTAGGGTCTGCTAGATGGTGCTTTCCAAAAAGGTTTCGTCAATTATTCCAGTACGAACACCAACCGTGATGGATTTAATTTCACTCAAAGATGGCGCGGAAAGTTGTACTAATGTGTGGTTGTTAACATAACTGGGCATATTCACCACAATACAATCGATATTTTTCAAATAGTTCAAGACGTCTTTAAAATTTTATATCTAATATCAAATTGGCAAACCAGGCTCTCAATTAAATTCTTATTTTCATCTCGACGTAGGATTCTTTTGGTTTCCGGGTTCTCGAAGACTTGACATCATCAAAAATCTCATTAAACATAATACATATTACCAACCTAATGTTATATTTAATTTGTTGATCATAGTCGTATTATGCTTTTCAAACAAATTATTGTTATCTTTCAATAAAAATTGTCCGCATGGGGTCAAAGCACATTTAGCAACGAGCGAAATGATGTTTTGCCAAAGAACAGCATTATGAGGTGTTAAATACAAATTTTCTATAAATCCAGTAAAGGGCTAAGCGCTCTTCATTAAATTATCTAGCTAAGCGCTCTTAATTGGACTTACATTAATTTAAACGTTGGACACTATGGCGTATACGTATTTTTTATTTTATTTTCAGAACTAAGATCATTCCACAACTGAAATTTATGTATTAAACACGTGGCGTATACCTAAGTTTTTTTAATTCTTTTTTAACAATACATACCTACTTTTTCGGCCGTTTGAATATGTTGGTTCCATCATTTTCGCAATACCATTTATACTGGTCTTCTATCTTAATATTACCTACATATTTATCATGTCATCCAAGAGAACAACATGTTGCAATTCGATTTTCCACGACACAAGACTTCGGGATAATTTACGACGAAATTCTTTGGTGGTAGCATTAATTGTATTTTTTCTATTTTCAATCATATAATTTGCTTAATAGTAGCTAAGCTACAATGGCCACCAGTTTGTCCATTATCTTTGAAGCAGAGTCGTGCATATTTTGTACATAGCCCGACTCATTTAGAAACATTTGTTAGCTATATCTTGGCTTCTGCCAACTTTTCTTGCGATAATAATGTATTACACCAGTTGCACTAGGCGCTTTTATGTTAACTTATTTTTCTTCTTTCTTTTTAAAGGATATCCGCGACCCATTTCCAAAAACTGGGGCCCTATTGCGTATTACGAAACGAACGGCAAGAAAACGATACTGACGTAAACGCCAATCTAAAACGCCTATTTATGACTGTCAAAAATTAATATATTTTATCAAAAAAAATTTTTTTATTTTGTGAAAATGTTGTTTCATTGGGTACGTTCAGGAGACTTAAGGGACTGCATATGCAGTCACCTACATCTACTGAACGCAAATTTGCCTCACAAATAATTATTTTTTCCGGCCAACACTTTCTTATCGGATGAAATCTACCTACATTCTTCCATCCCTCTGTTTTTTTTCAGGCGGGCCACTACCAGGTATGCCGAAAATATTTGGGACTTAACTTTGGCTTGGCTACAAGGCAGATAACTTTTAGCAACACCCGGGTTGCTTTCCATACAAGGAATTAGCAAATACAATTATTGCTTTGATTGTTTTGGCGGCGTATAAAATAAATAGTAACAACACAATATTAATTTTCACTCATAATTAACTTATATTTTCCTCTTATTTCAATTTGCACACCTCAGCAGACAAACAAAAAATTTACCGGCAGACCGCAGCAAATTATAAATCTATAAACGATAACGAATGCTGTACGACTGCCAAATTTCTGTCGTAAGTAAAAACGAGTATCGTTAAACTAAAACGATTATCGCATTTTAACGATAACGATAGAATTTGAACGATAATCGTTTTACGTAATAGGGCCCCTGATTGTCCAAAAACAAATACAAATACCGTAAGGTTTTACTACTGAACCTATTCAAATGAGCTAAGTGCAATTCACAAGATTTTGTCAAACAATATGATCAAAGCAGTTAGTATAGGTATATCAAAATAACGGTACCAAAGTTTTCTCTCAAAAAAAGTATTAACAAATAGTCTTGCAAAATATACCTTCATAAAAATAAGGTCTGCTACTTGTAAGAAACATAAAGATAGAAAAGGACCGGCGCGGTGGTGTATAACATCCAATCATTTTCAAAACTAAGAACGATTCATGTAAGATAAGCTTTACAAATTTCAATGAATACCTTAATTTATTAAATCGATTCAACAAAAAATGAAGTTATGCATTCATTTTAATTTTAAATAAATTTACTTTCGTATTTTGATTTGCCTTTGACTCTTCCTCATACTTTACTTTGTGCACAATTTTGGAGAGCAACGTTGAAATATTCTCAAAAATACAAAAACTGTGCAAAAGTACGGGAAAGAAAATTCAACCAAGTTTCGTATTACCTAATGTGCCAGACAAGTACGGCAAGATGCTTGGCTTTCATTCTTTTACTCTCAAAATGACATTATGCCGTGCTGTGAATTTCTGCCCGAAAAAATTTCTCGGACAGAAAATCACAGGTAGGGGAAATTATTTACTCTCTCGTGAGCGTTTTTTGTCAAAAATTTCTAAATTTTTCAGTACGGGAACGGCTTTGGACTGATAATCACACAATTGCACAGAAAATCACAGAAATTTAAAGTAAAGGAACAGACCTTATAAGGGCCCTGAGTTGACCTTAATCCAACTTTGAACGTCAAATAAAGCACGTAGAAATAATAATACTTATAGACCGAGGTGAATTTTTACTCAAAGTGTTTTATACCGCTTTAAATTTTGTGGCCATGTCGTTTGTATCAGTGCAAGCTACATGTCATCGGTCTGGCATAGATATCGCGGCCCCAACACCACTAAAATGTACTTTCAAAGTGCAAACAAAAATAATCCCTCTTAGAGCTTTATACGTCTCCATTTTGCATCACTAAAGCCTTGTGCCTATATCGCTGCCAGACCGATGACATGTAGCTTGCAATGATACAAACGACATGGTCACAAAATTTGAAGCGGTATAAAACACTTTGAGTAAATGTTCACCAGCTCTCGGACTATAAGATGATAATAATATGAATTAGATTTATTAATTAATTTGAAATAAATGTTAATCTCTGGTGACGACTAGTGTGGTCTGCAGGAAGTATTCTTTCTTCCAAGCAAAAAGTTTCTCGCAGCAAGCACTTTTTCGAAAATTTAAAAATCTGAATTATTGAAAAGTAGCATTTTTAAGCACTTTCCTTTAAATGAAATTCTTTGTGAATTAAAATGATTTAATTTTCGGATCGTGTTATAACAAACTCGGTTCAACAAACACGGCTACGATCTTTTTATCGTATATGAACAAGAAAAAAAAATAATTTTGTTTAATTTTATTTGTAAATTTTTAACTTGATATTAGACCATTTTCAAATAACTATTTCACACTTTTAATTTGTAGTAATTTTATACAGCCTTAATTGTACCCGATAGGAACGTAATTTTTTTCGATTTGTACGAAATGTACGAATTTTGAATCATAGTAGCCGTTCCGATAGACCAATCGGACAGTTTTACGAAAAAAAAGTTGGTGTTCTTTGAAAATGTCAAATCCATGCGTTGCATGCCGATGAAATGTCAAAATGGCAGCAGTGCATCGTGAATTCATGCGATGTATGGAGATATTTGCTTTACGATTTCTCCGACAGAAAATTTGAAGTGGAAAATTTCCCGAAGAAAAAAAAAAAAACAAAATGGACGCTCAGCAACAAAGATTCGTAAGTAAGGGTCTTTTTATTTGGCAATTGTTTACTTAAAGACGTATGGTTATTTGACAATATTTTGACAATTGTAAATTATACATCGTCGAAAGCAACACTTAATTTATTTATTGGTGTTTGGGTCGAATACACGCGTCGGTAAACGTCGGTCTTTCCTTTACGAAACAGATACCTTGAAGGAAATAAACGTTATGATCGTAGCTTTTGTCCGATCGTAGGTTTCTCCGAATGGATACGATGATAGATATGATAGTAATTTACGTGCTTAAGTTTGTAGAAATCTCAGTTAAAATCACACCTAAAATTCACACTTTTAATTTGTAGTAATTTTATAGTTATTTAGGTGCTTAAGTTTGTAGATTTCTCAGTAAAAAGGCTAAATAATCTAAAATTTTGAATTACCTAAATTATTTCTAAAAAAGTCCAAAATAAAACACAATTCTTTTTTTTTTCTTACTTTGTTTTTCGTTTTAATTTTACATAATAATAATAATAATTTCTTTCAAATATATTTTTGTTCTTTTCATTATTTCTTTAAATAGCAATTACAAAATTATAATAAAATACAAATAATTTCCGTAACATACATATTTGAAATATAAACGAGATTTTTTTTAACTTTATCTAATAAAGCGGTTGATGTCCTTTACTATAAGTTTCTTTTTTTTTTGAATAATAAAGTGCACTATATCTGTCTGTGTATTGCACCAGAAAATAATAAGCTACTGAAAAAACTAGTTAATATAAATATTTGCAAAACCACAAAAATTCGGTGCTTTTTTTAGATTAGAATCATTGAATTAAAGGAACAGCAGTTTTACACTTATGTATTGTTAGTTTAAACCAAATTAATTAAATGATAAAGTAAAACAAAAAAAAAAATAAAGACTAATTTTGACAGTTAATAGTGACGGAAAATGTGTCATATAATATATTTTATTTTATACATATAATCATATAATAAATAGATGTGTGCATCTAACGACTTTGGCTCTTGGAATGAGTGATCAGCCATTGAAGTGTGATGTCAATGTTATCTTTTTCCTTACACGAAATACTATAGCAGCATATCTCTCTGTCTTGTATACTGGACAGATTCCTAAAATATAATTATGTTTATTAATTATATTCAGTTTTATAAAAATAACTATAAAATAAAAACAAATATAGATAGATATAGAATACGCAATTCTTATCAAGATTCTAGTCTGTGCTGACGACATTGTCTTGTTTAAGGGCTCCAAACCCCTGGAACTAATCATCGTTCATACAGGAAAACTTTTTTTTGAATAATTTGAATATAATAACAAAATAACCAAACGAAAAATCCCCAAATCCTAAAATCTCCATGTTTTGAAAAATGCCCAAAATTAAAATCTCTAAGCCCAAAATGATTATATTCTAAATCCTCAAAACCAAAATCCCCCAAAAAAAATCACCAACAATAAAATTTAAAAATAGGACAAACAACTTTGGTAACAGACCGACTGACAACATAGGCGCCTGCCAGACGACTGAGCATACCCTAACCCTAAGCGGAGCGACTGAGTCGCGTGAGCGGGACAGAGGACCCGAAAAGGAAGTTAAAATCCTTGAACCCGCGAAGCGGGCCACCCAAAGTAGTGTTTAGTACAAAAAAACTTTGATAACAGACCGACTGACAATATATCGTCACCCCAGTATTTAAGTGCCCCAACCAACAAGAACCTAGTTTCGAGAAAACGACGATTTTTAGTTTGAATACGAATAAAACAAAAACGTTCAATAGAATAACCAAAAAACTACTAACACTTTCATTTTTGTTTCGATCGATCTATTGGTTATTTTTAAATCTAAAGTTTAAAAAAACTATAGTGCATATAGGGCATGATTTTTTCCCAAATATTGCGATTTTTATATGGTATAAGGCACTTTTGGACCAATCTACCAATCTATGAGGCATTTAAATATGGAACAAGATATCGATTTTTGGATGCGTATAGAGCATATTTTCATACAAAAATTTAAAAAAACGTGTTTTTACAAATTACTGTTATTTTAATTTCCCTTGTTGTTTTTTTTCAATTTTTTTTTTTTTTTATGACAACAAGGCAAGTTAACTTTTAAAATTAAAAAAGTTCTTCAAAATGTCCACATTTGTTTACAACTGAAATCTAAAAATTCAAGATTTCATCTTTTTTAAAAATTTAGAAAAAATCATGTTTTACCTAGAGATACACGAAAGAGAAATAAAAAAGCAAGAAATATATATTTAATAAAACTTTTAACCCATTTTGTCATCACAGTAAACAAAAATAAAAATAAATATAATGTGTGACATTAACATTAAATAAACTCTTAGAACACAAAAACTACTTTAATAATTAAAAACACTTCAATAAATTTGTTAAACTAAATACTTATGATATCATACTCATTGATTACAACTTTCTCTTGATTTTCCTCATTGTTACATCATAAATACTGAACAACAAAAATTGTCTTATGGTGTATTTTTGTAACCGATTGTATGTATGGATCACTTATGCACTGAAACAATTTATTAAGAATTGTATGTATATAGCATTACAACACTGAATTATGAGTTTGCAAATGAGGAACATTTTAGTTATATTGTACACAGTTAAAACATTAAACAAATTTCAAAAAAGCTCATACAAAAAAATGACCGTCCCATACAAAGGCTTATGAGGCAGACCAATACTGACCATTAATTTACAAAAGCGCATTTAGACTGTGTAACACTGATATCTTTTGCAATAATAGAGATAGGACAGAGTTAACTGCAGCAATAGTTCTCCTTTTATCTTTAGAGAGACATTCCTAACTCAAAAAAAATGTTGGTTAGGCCACTAAATACTGAGGTGACGATATATAGGCGCGCGAAATAATTTTTAATTTTTGCGCGCCAATACAGGGTGTCCCTTAATTCGTCAATAGTATATTAGGGCATGATTCTTGGGTGTATTCTAAAAAAAAAATTGTTCTACAGTAAGGGCCTATCTCCAATTTTAATATCATTTATCGGGGATTTAAGAAAAGTCTTATGTTGGTGTACCCTAACCCATGTTAACGGTAATTGCGCTGTTAGTAATAATCATATAAACTTCGTTTAGGCCTTTATTTTTAGAAGAAATACCAGCCTTTGTAACTGCGTTTAAATAAATTTTATATCTTTGCTCAGTCTTAAAATATTCCATTTTTCCTGCCCATGCTAATTTTTTCGACTTTGGGGTCAATTTTCTCCAAAAAATGCATAATCAACATGATGTTTCAATAATTTTTTTGAATGTATGTAACAATACTAAAAATAAAAGTCAATAACAAGTTTGCCGAAAAACCCCCAGATTTTATGATAATTTGGAAAAATAGCGGTAGGTAAAATTTAAAAAAAAAATGTTTTTTAGCTTTAAGCTCGAAAAGCTATGAATAAAAAATGATATGTGTGGTTATCGATAACTTTTATTTTATGTGTGAACTAAAACAGTCATAACAGGTTTTCAAATGAGTCCTCTTTGATTTTGAATGCATGCTAGAGCCCGTTTTCGTATTTCACTGATATTGATGTTAATGATACTAGCTAGTGCCTCACTTCTGAGGACGCTTTGAGCGTGCACTTTAACTTTAAGTTGCTATTTTCGTTGAATAAATGATTTAATTCATTCTTCCTCATTCAAAAACATCCAAAATTATAGGGTCAGGTGATCTTGCAGGCCATTGAACTGCTCTAACTTTTTCCTATACAACGATTACCGCTTACTCTTCATCTTGCCCCTGTATTTATATCCGAAAATTTCTAGGGTCTGCTAGATGGTGCTTTCCAAAAAGGTTTCGTCAATTATTCCAGTACGAACACCAACCGTGATGGATTTAATTTCACTCAAAGATGGCGCGGAAAGTTGTACTAATGTGTGGTTGTTAACATAACTGGGCATATTCACCACAATACAATCGATATTTTTCAAATAGTTCAAGACGTCTTTAAAATTTTATATCTAATATCAAATTGGCAAACCAGGCTCTCAATTAAATTCTTATTTTCATCTCGACGTAGGATTCTTTTGGTTTCCGGGTTCTCGAAGACTTGACATCATCAAAAATCTCATTAAACATAATACATATTACCAACCTAATGTTATATTTAATTTGTTGATCATAGTCGTATTATGCTTTTCAAACAAATTATTGTTATCTTTCAATAAAAATTGTCCGCATGGGGTCAAAGCACATTTTGCAACGAGCGAAATGATGTTTTGCCAAAGAACAGCATTATGAGGTGTTAAATACAAATTTTCTATAAATCCAGTAAAGGGCTAAGCACTCTTCATTAAATTATCTAGCTTAGCGCTCTTAATTGGACTTACATTAATTTAAACGTTGGACACTATGGCGTATACGTATTTTTTATTTTATTTTCAGAACTAAGATCATTCCACAACTGAAATTTATGTATTAAACACGTGGCGTATACCTAAGTTTTTTTAATTCTTTTTTAACAATACATACCTACTTTTTCGGCCGTTTGAATATGTTGGTTCCATCATTTTCGCAATACCATTTATACTGGTCTTCTATCTTAATATTACCTACATATTTATCATGTCATCCAAGAGAACAACATGTTGCAATTCGATTTTCCACGACACAAGACTTCGGGATAATTTACGACGAAATTCTTTTGTGGAAGCATTAATTGTATTTTTTCTATTTTCAATCATATAATTTGCTTAATAGTAGCTAAGCTACAATGGCCACCAGTTTGTCCATTATCTTTGAAGCAGAGTCGTGCATATTTTGTACATAGCCCGACTCATTTAGAAACATTTGTTAGCTATATCTTGGCTTCTGCCAACTTTTCTTGCGATAATAATGTATTACACCAGTTGCACTAGGCGCTTTTATGTTAACTTATTTTTCTTCTTTCTTTTTAAAGGATATCCGCGACCCATTTCCAAAAACTGGGGCCCTATTGCGTATTACGAAACGAACGGCAAGAAAACGATACTGACGTAAACGCCAATCTAAAACGCCTATTTATGACTGTCAAAAATTAATATATTTTATCAAAAAAAATTTTTTTATTTTGTGAAAATGTTGTTTCATTGGGTACGTTCAGGAGACTTAAGGGACTGCATATGCAGTCACCTACATCTACTGAACGCAAATTTGCCTCACAAATAATTATTTTTTCCGGCCAACACTTTCTTATCGGATGAAATCTACCTACATTCTTCCATCCCTCTGTTTTTTTTCAGGCGGGCCACTACCAGGTATGCCGAAAATATTTGGGACTTAACTTTGGCTTGGCTACAAGGCAGATAACTTTTAGCAACACCCGGGTTGCTTTCCATACAAGGAATTAGCAAATACAATTATTGCTTTGATTGTTTTGGCGGCGTATAAAATAAATAGTAACAACACAATATTAATTTTCACTCATAATTAACTTATATTTTCCTCTTATTTCAATTTGCACACCTCAGCAGACAAACAAAAAATTTACCGGCAGACCGCAGCAAATTATAAATCTATAAACGATAACGAATGCTGTACGACTGCCAAATTTCAGTCGTAAGTAAAAACGAGTATCGTTAAACTAAAACGATTATCGCATTTTAACGATAACGATAGAATTTGAACGATAATCGTTTTACGTAATAGGGCCCCTGATTGTCCAAAAACAAATACAAATACCGTAAGGTTTTACTACTGAACCTATTCAAATGAGCTAAGTGCAATTCACAAGATTTTGTCAAACAATATGATCAAAGCAGTTAGTATAGGTATATCAAAATAACGGTACCAAAGTTTTCTCTCAAAAAAAGTATTAACAAATAGTCTTGCAAAATATACCTTCATAAAAATAAGGTCTGCTACTTGTAAGAAACATAAAGATAGAAAAGGACCGGCGCGGTGGTGTATAACATCCAATCATTTTCAAAACTAAGAACGATTCATGTAAGATAAGCTTTACAAATTTCAATGAATACCTTAATTTATTAAATCGATTCAACAAAAAATGAAGTTATGCATTCATTTTAATTTTAAATAAATTTACTTTCGTATTTTGATTTGCCTTTGACTCTTCCTCATACTTTACTTTGTGCACAATTTTGGAGAGCAACGTTGAAATATTCTCAAAAATACAAAAACTGTGCAAAAGTACGGGAAAGAAAATTCAACCAAGTTTCGTATTACCTAATGTGCCAGACAAGTACGGCAAGATGCTTGGCTTTCATTCTTTTACTCTCAAAATGACATTATGCCGTGCTGTGAATTTCTGCCCGAAAAAATTTCTCGGACAGAAAATCACAGGTAGGGGAAATTATTTACTCTCTCGTGAGCGTTTTTTGTCAAAAATTTCTAAATTTTTCAGTACGGGAACGGCTTTGGACTGATAATCACACAATTGCACAGAAAATCACAGAAATTTAAAGTAAAGGAACAGACCTTATAAGGGCCCTGAGTTGACCTTAATCCAACTTTGAACGTCAAATAAAGCACGTAGAAATAATAATACTTATAGACCGAGGTGAATTTTTACTCAAAGTGTTTTATACCGCTTTAAATTTTGTGGCCATGTCGTTTGTATCAGTGCAAGCTACATGTCATCGGTCTGGCATAGATATCGCGGCCCCAACACCACTAAAATGTACTTTCAAAGTGCAAACAAAAATAATCCCTCTTAGAGCTTTATACGTCTCCATTTTGCATCACTAAAGCCTTGTGCCTATATCGCTGCCAGACCGATGACATGTAGCTTGCAATGATACAAACGACATGGTCACAAAATTTGAAGCGGTATAAAACACTTTGAGTAAATGTTCACCAGCTCTCGGACTATAAGATGATAATAATATGAATTAGATTTATTAATTAATTTGAAATAAATGTTAATCTCTGGTGACGACTAGTGTGGTCTGCAGGAAGTATTCTTTCTTCCAAGCAAAAAGTTTCTCGCAGCAAGCACTTTTTCGAAAATTTAAAAATCTGAATTATTGAAAAGTAGCATTTTTAAGCACTTTCCTTTAAATGAAATTCTTTGTGAATTAAAATGATTTAATTTTCGGATCGTGTTATAACAAACTCGGTTCAACAAACACGGCTACGATCTTTTTATCGTATATGAACAAGAAAAAAAAATAATTTTGTTTAATTTTATTTGTAAATTTTTAACTTGATATTAGACCATTTTCAAATAACTATTTCACACTTTTAATTTGTAGTAATTTTATACAGCCTTAATTGTACCCGATAGGAACGTAATTTTTTTCGATTTGTACGAAATGTACGAATTTTGAATCATAGTAGCCGTTCCGATAGACCAATCGGACAGTTTTACGAAAAAAAAGTTGGTGTTCTTTGAAAATGTCAAATCCATGCGTTGCATGCCGATGAAATGTCAAAATGGCAGCAGTGCATCGTGAATTCATGCGATGTATGGAGATATTTGCTTTACGATTTCTCCGACAGAAAATTTGAAGTGGAAAATTTCCCGAAGAAAAAAAAAAAAACAAAATGGACGCTCAGCAACAAAGATTCGTAAGTAAGGGTCTTTTTATTTGGCAATTGTTTACTTAAAGACGTATGGTTATTTGACAATATTTTGACAATTGTAAATTATACATCGTCGAAAGCAACACTTAATTTATTTATTGGTGTTTGGGTCGAATACACGCGTCGGTAAACGTCGGTCTTTCCTTTACGAAACAGATACCTTGAAGGAAATAAACGTTATGATCGTAGCTTTTGTCCGATCGTAGGTTTCTCCGAATGGATACGATGATAGATATGATAGTAATTTACGTGCTTAAGTTTGTAGAAATCTCAGTTAAAATCACACCTAAAATTCACACTTTTAATTTGTAGTAATTTTATAGTTATTTAGGTGCTTAAGTTTGTAGATTTCTCAGTAAAAAGGCTAAATAATCTAAAATTTTGAATTACCTAAATTATTTCTAAAAAAGTCCAAAATAAAACACAATTCTTTTTTTTTTCTTACTTTGTTTTTCGTTTTAATTTTACATAATAATAATAATAATTTCTTTCAAATATATTTTTGTTCTTTTCATTATTTCTTTAAATAGCAATTACAAAATTATAATAAAATACAAATAATTTCCGTAACATACATATTTGAAATATAAACGAGATTTTTTTTAACTTTATCTAATAAAGCGGTTGATGTCCTTTACTATAAGTTTCTTTCTTTTTTGAATAATAAAGTGCACTATATCTGTCTGTGTATTGCACCAGAAAATAATAAGCTACTGAAAAAACTAGTTAATATAAATATTTGCAAAACCACAAAAATTCGGTGCTTTTTTTAGATTAGAATCATTGAATTAAAGGAACAGCAGTTTTACACTTATGTATTGTTAGTTTAAACCAAATTAATTAAATGATAAAGTAAAACAAAAAAAAAAATAAAGACTAATTTTGACAGTTAATAGTGACGGAAAATGTGTCATATAATATATTTTATTTTATACATATAATCATATAATAAATAGATGTGTGCATCTAACGACTTTGGCTCTTGGAATGAGTGATCAGCCATTGAAGTGTGATGTCAATGTTATCTTTTTCCTTACACGAAATACTATAGCAGCATATCTCTCTGTCTTGTATACTGGACAGATTCCTAAAATATAATTATGTTTATTAATTATATTCAGTTTTATAAAAATAACTATAAAATAAAAACAAATATAGATAGATATAGAATACGCAATTCTTATCAAGATTCTAGTCTGTGCTGACGACATTGTCTTGTTTAAGGGCTCCAAACCCCTGGAACTAATCATCGTTCATACAGGAAAACTTTTTTTTGAATAATTTGAATATAATAACAAAATAACCAAACGAAAAATCCCCAAATCCTAAAATCTCCATGTTTTGAAAAATGCCCAAAATTAAAATCTCTAAGCCCAAAATGATTATATTCTAAATCCTCAAAACCAAAATCCCCCAAAAAAAATCACCAACAATAAAATTTAAAAATAGGACAAACAACTTTGGTAACAGACCGACTGACAACATAGGCGCCTGCCAGACGACTGAGCATACCCTAACCCTAAGCGGAGCGACTGAGTCGCGTGAGCGGGACAGAGGACCCGAAAAGGAAGTTAAAATCCTTGAACCCGCGAAGCGGGCCACCCAAAGTAGTGTTTAGTACAAAAAAACTTTGATAACAGACCGACTGACAATATATCGTCACCCCAGTATTTAAGTGCCCCAACCAACAAGAACCTAGTTTCGAGAAAACGACGATTTTTAGTTTGAATACGAATAAAACAAAAACGTTCAATAGAATAACCAAAAAACTACTAACACTTTCATTTTTGTTTCGATCGATCTATTGGTTATTTTTAAATCTAAAGTTTAAAAAAACTATAGTGCATATAGGGCATGATTTTTTCCCAAATATTGCGATTTTTATATGGTATAAGGCACTTTTGGACCAATCTACCAATCTATGAGGCATTTAAATATGGAACAAGATATCGATTTTTGGATGCGTATAGAGCATATTTTCATACAAAAATTTAAAAAAACGTGTTTTTACAAATTACTGTTATTTTAATTTCCCTTGTTGTTTTTTTTCAATTTTTTTTTTTTTTTATGACAACAAGGCAAGTTAACTTTTAAAATTAAAAAAGTTCTTCAAAATGTCCACATTTGTTTACAACTGAAATCTAAAAATTCAAGATTTCATCTTTTTTAAAAATTTAGAAAAAATCATGTTTTACCTAGAGATACACGAAAGAGAAATAAAAAAGCAAGAAATATATATTTAATAAAACTTTTAACCCATTTTGTCATCACAGTAAACAAAAATAAAAATAAATATAATGTGTGACATTAACATTAAATAAACTCTTAGAACACAAAAACTACTTTAATAATTAAAAACACTTCAATAAATTTGTTAAACTAAATACTTATGATATCATACTCATTGATTACAACTTTCTCTTGATTTTCCTCATTGTTACATCATAAATACTGAACAACAAAAATTGTCTTATGGTGTATTTTTGTAACCGATTGTATGTATGGATCACTTATGCACTGAAACAATTTATTAAGAATTGTATGTATATAGCATTACAACACTGAATTATGAGTTTGCAAATGAGGAACATTTTAGTTATATTGTACACAGTTAAAACATTAAACAAATTTCAAAAAAGCTCATACAAAAAAATGACCGTCCCATACAAAGGCTTATGAGGCAGACCAATACTGACCATTAATTTACAAAAGCGCATTTAGACTGTGTAACACTGATATCTTTTGCAATAATAGAGATAGGACAGAGTTAACTGCAGCAATAGTTCTCCTTTTATCTTTAGAGAGACATTCCTAACTCAAAAAAAATGTTGGTTAGGCCACTAAATACTGAGGTGACGATATATAGGCGCGCGAAATAATTTTTAATTTTTGCGCGCCAATACAGGGTGTCCCTTAATTCGTCAATAGTATATTAGGGCATGATTCTTGGGTGTATTCTAAAAAAAAAATTGTTCTACAGTAAGGGCCTATCTCCAATTTTAATATCATTTATCGGGGATTTAAGAAAAGTCTTATGTTGGTGTACCCTAACCCATGTTAACGGTAATTGCGCTGTTAGTAATAATCATATAAACTTCGTTTAGGCCTTTATTTTTAGAAGAAATACCAGCCTTTGTAACTGCGTTTAAATAAATTTTATATCTTTGCTCAGTCTTAAAATATTCCATTTTTCCTGCCCATGCTAATTTTTTCGACTTTGGGGTCAATTTTCTCCAAAAAATGCATAATCAACATGATGTTTCAATAATTTTTTTGAATGTATGTAACAATACTAAAAATAAAAGTCAATAACAAGTTTGCCGAAAAACCCCCAGATTTTATGATAATTTGGAAAAATAGCGGTAGGTAAAATTTAAAAAAAAAATGTTTTTTAGCTTTAAGCTCGAAAAGCTATGAATAAAAAATGATATGTGTGGTTATCGATAACTTTTATTTTATGTGTGAACTAAAACAGTCATAACAGGTTTTCAAATGAGTCCTCTTTGATTTTGAATGCATGCTAGAGCCCGTTTTCGTATTTCACTGATATTGATGTTAATGATACTAGCTAGTGCCTCACTTCTGAGGACGCTTTGAGCGTGCACTTTAACTTTAAGTTGCTATTTTCGTTGAATAAATGATTTAATTCATTCTTCCTCATTCAAAAACATCCAAAATTATAGGGTCAGGTGATCTTGCAGGCCATTGAACTGCTCTAACTTTTTCCTATCCAACGATTACCGCTTACTCTTCATCTTGCCCCTGTATTTATATCCGAAAATTTCTAGGGTCTGCTAGATGGTGCTTTCCAAAAAGGTTTCGTCAATTATTCCAGTACGAACACCAACCGTGATGGATTTAATTTCACTCAAAGATGGCGCGGAAAGTTGTACTAATGTGTGGTTGTTAACATAACTGGGCATATTCACCACAATACAATCGATATTTTTCAAATAGTTCAAGACGTCTTTAAAATTTTATATCTAATATCAAATTGGCAAACCAGGCTCTCAATTAAATTCTTATTTTCATCTCGACGTAGGATTCTTTTGGTTTCCGGGTTCTCGAAGACTTGACATCATCAAAAATCTCATTAAACATAATACATATTACCAACCTAATGTTATATTTAATTTGTTGATCATAGTCGTATTATGCTTTTCAAACAAATTATTGTTATCTTTCAATAAAAATTGTCCGCATGGGGTCAAAGCACATTTTGCAACGAGCGAAATGATGTTTTGCCAAAGAACAGCATTATGAGGTGTTAAATACAAATTTTCTATAAATCCAGTAAAGGGCTAAGCACTCTTCATTAAATTATCTAGCTTAGCGCTCTTAATTGGACTTACATTAATTTAAACGTTGGACACTATGGCGTATACGTATTTTTTATTTTATTTTCAGAACTAAGATCATTCCACAACTGAAATGTATGTATTAAACACGTGGCGTATACCTAAGTTTTTTTAATTCTTTTTTAACAATACATACCTACTTTTTCGGCCGTTTGAATATGTTGGTTCCATCATTTTCGCAATACCATTTATACTGGTCTTCTATCTTAATATTACCTACATATTTATCATGTCATCCAAGAGAACAACATGTTGCAATTCGATTTTCCACGACACAAGACTTCGGGATAATTTACGACGAAATTCTTTGGTGGAAGCATTAATTGTATTTTTTCTATTTTCAATCATATAATTTGCTTAATAGTAGCTAAGCTACAATGGCCACCAGTTTGTCCATTATCTTTGAAGCAGAGTCGTGCATATTTTGTACATAGCCCGACTCATTTAGAAACATTTGTTAGCTATATCTTGGCTTCTGCCAACTTTTCTTGCGATAATAATGTATTACACCAGTTGCACTAGGCGCTTTTATGTTAACTTATTTTTCTTCTTTCTTTTTAAAGGATATCCGCGACCCATTTCCAAAAACTGGGGCCCTATTGCGTATTACGAAACGAACGGCAAGAAAACGATACTGACGTAAACGCCAATCTAAAACGCCTATTTATGACTGTCAAAAATTAATATATTTTATCAAAAAAAATTTTTTTATTTTGTGAAAATGTTGTTTCATTGGGTACGTTCAGGAGACTTAAGGGACTGCATATGCAGTCACCTACATCTACTGAACGCAAATTTGCCTCACAAATAATTATTTTTTCCGGCCAACACTTTCTTATCGGATGAAATCTACCTACATTCTTCCATCCCTCTGTTTTTTTTCAGGCGGGCCACTACCAGGTATGCCGAAAATATTTGGGACTTAACTTTGGCTTGGCTACAAGGCAGATAACTTTTAGCAACACCCGGGTTGCTTTCCATACAAGGAATTAGCAAATACAATTATTGCTTTGATTGTTTTGGCGGCGTATAAAATAAATAGTAACAACACAATATTAATTTTCACTCATAATTAACTTATATTTTCCTCTTATTTCAATTTGCACACCTCAGCAGACAAACAAAAAATTTACCGGCAGACCGCAGCAAATTATAAATCTATAAACGATAACGAATGCTGTACGACTGCCAAATTTCAGTCGTAAGTAAAAACGAGTATCGTTAAACTAAAACGATTATCGCATTTTAACGATAACGATAGAATTTGAACGATAATCGTTTTACGTAATAGGGCCCCTGATTGTCCAAAAACAAATACAAATACCGTAAGGTTTTACTACTGAACCTATTCAAATGAGCTAAGTGCAATTCACAAGATTTTGTCAAACAATATGATCAAAGCAGTTAGTATAGGTATATCAAAATAACGGTACCAAAGTTTTCTCTCAAAAAAAGTATTAACAAATAGTCTTGCAAAATATAAGGTCTGCTACTTGTAAGAAACATAAAGATAGAAAAGGACCGGCGCGGTGGTGTATAACATCCAATCATTTTCAAAACTAAGAACGATTCATGTAAGATAAGCTTTACAAATTTCAATGAATACCTTAATTTATTAAATCGATTCAACAAAAAATGAAGTTATGCATTCATTTTAATTTTAAATAAATTTACTTTCGTATTTTGATTTGCCTTTGACTCTTCCTCATACTTTACTTTGTGCACAATTTTGGAGAGCAACGTTGAAATATTCTCAAAAATACAAAAACTGTGCAAAAGTACGGGAAAGAAAATTCAACCAAGTTTCGTATTACCTAATGTGCCAGACAAGTACGGCAAGATGCTTGGCTTTCATTCTTTTACTCTCAAAATGACATTATGCCGTGCTGTGAATTTCTGCCCGAAAAAATTTCTCGGACAGAAAATCACAGGTAGGGGAAATTATTTACTCTCTCGTGAGCGTTTTTTGTCAAAAATTTCTAAATTTTTCAGTACGGGAACGGCTTTGGACTGATAATCACACAATTGCACAGAAAATCACAGAAATTTAAAGTAAAGGAACAGACCTTATAAGGGCCCTGAGTTGACCTTAATCCAACTTTGAACGTCAAATAAAGCACGTAGAAATAATAATACTTATAGACCGAGGTGAATTTTTACTCAAAGTGTTTTATACCGCTTTAAATTTTGTGGCCATGTCGTTTGTATCAGTGCAAGCTACATGTCATCGGTCTGGCATAGATATCGCGGCCCCAACACCACTAAAATGTACTTTCAAAGTGCAAACAAAAATAATCCCTCTTAGAGCTTTATACGTCTCCATTTTGCATCACTAAAGCCTTGTGCCTATATCGCTGCCAGACCGATGACATGTAGCTTGCAATGATACAAACGACATGGTCACAAAATTTGAAGCGGTATAAAACACTTTGAGTAAATGTTCACCAGCTCTCGGACTATAAGATGATAATAATATGAATTAGATTTATTAATTAATTTGAAATAAATGTTAATCTCTGGTGACGACTAGTGTGGTCTGCAGGAAGTATTCTTTCTTCCAAGCAAAAAGTTTCTCGCAGCAAGCACTTTTTCGAAAATTTAAAAATCTGAATTATTGAAAAGTAGCATTTTTAAGCACTTTCCTTTAAATGAAATTCTTTGTGAATTAAAATGATTTAATTTTCGGATCGTGTTATAACAAACTCGGTTCAACAAACACGGCTACGATCTTTTTATCGTATATGAACAAGAAAAAAAAATAATTTTGTTTAATTTTATTTGTAAATTTTTAACTTGATATTAGACCATTTTCAAATAACTATTTCACACTTTTAATTTGTAGTAATTTTATACAGCCTTAATTGTACCCGATAGGAACGTAATTTTTTTCGATTTGTACGAAATGTACGAATTTTGAATCATAGTAGCCGTTCCGATAGACCAATCGGACAGTTTTACGAAAAAAAAGTTGGTGTTCTTTGAAAATGTCAAATCCATGCGTTGCATGCCGATGAAATGTCAAAATGGCAGCAGTGCATCGTGAATTCATGCGATGTATGGAGATATTTGCTTTACGATTTCTCCGACAGAAAATTTGAAGTGGAAAATTTCCCGAAGAAAAAAAAAAAAACAAAATGGACGCTCAGCAACAAAGATTCGTAAGTAAGGGTCTTTTTATTTGGCAATTGTTTACTTAAAGACGTATGGTTATTTGACAATATTTTGACAATTGTAAATTATACATCGTCGAAAGCAACACTTAATTTATTTATTGGTGTTTGGGTCGAATACACGCGTCGGTAAACGTCGGTCTTTCCTTTACGAAACAGATACCTTGAAGGAAATAAACGTTATGATCGTAGCTTTTGTCCGATCGTAGGTTTCTCCGAATGGATACGATGATAGATATGATAGTAATTTACGTGCTTAAGTTTGTAGAAATCTCAGTTAAAATCACACCTAAAATTCACACTTTTAATTTGTAGTAATTTTATAGTTATTTAGGTGCTTAAGTTTGTAGATTTCTCAGTAAAAAGGCTAAATAATCTAAAATTTTGAATTACCTAAATTATTTCTAAAAAAGTCCAAAATAAAACACAATTCTTTTTTTTTTCTTACTTTGTTTTTCGTTTTAATTTTACATAATAATAATAATAATTTCTTTCAAATATATTTTTGTTCTTTTCATTATTTCTTTAAATAGCAATTACAAAATTATAATAAAATACAAATAATTTCCGTAACATACATATTTGAAATATAAACGAGATTTTTTTTAACTTTATCTAATAAAGCGGTTGATGTCCTTTACTATAAGTTTCTTTTTTTTTTGAATAATAAAGTGCACTATATCTGTCTGTGTATTGCACCAGAAAATAATAAGCTACTGAAAAAACTAGTTAATATAAATATTTGCAAAACCACAAAAATTCGGTGCTTTTTTTAGATTAGAATCATTGAATTAAAGGAACAGCAGTTTTACACTTATGTATTGTTAGTTTAAACCAAATTAATTAAATGATAAAGTAAAACAAAAAAAAAAATAAAGACTAATTTTGACAGTTAATAGTGACGGAAAATGTGTCATATAATATATTTTATTTTATACATATAATCATATAATAAATAGATGTGTGCATCTAACGACTTTGGCTCTTGGAATGAGTGATCAGCCATTGAAGTGTGATGTCAATGTTATCTTTTTCCTTACACGAAATACTATAGCAGCATATCTCTCTGTCTTGTATACTGGACAGATTCCTAAAATATAATTATGTTTATTAATTATATTCAGTTTTATAAAAATAACTATAAAATAAAAACAAATATAGATAGATATAGAATACGCAATTCTTATCAAGATTCTAGTCTGTGCTGACGACATTGTCTTGTTTAAGGGCTCCAAACCCCTGGAACTAATCATCGTTCATACAGGAAAACTTTTTTTTGAATAATTTGAATATAATAACAAAATAACCAAACGAAAAATCCCCAAATCCTAAAATCTCCATGTTTTGAAAAATGCCCAAAATTAAAATCTCTAAGCCCAAAATGATTATATTCTAAATCCTCAAAACCAAAATCCCCCAAAAAAAATCACCAACAATAAAATTTAAAAATAGGACAAACAACTTTGGTAACAGACCGACTGACAACATAGGCGCCTGCCAGACGACTGAGCATACCCTAACCCTAAGCGGAGCGACTGAGTCGCGTGAGCGGGACAGAGGACCCGAAAAGGAAGTTAAAATCCTTGAACCCGCGAAGCGGGCCACCCAAAGTAGTGTTTAGTACAAAAAAACTTTGATAACAGACCGACTGACAATATATCGTCACCCCAGTATTTAAGTGCCCCAACCAACAAGAACCTAGTTTCGAGAAAACGACGATTTTTAGTTTGAATACGAATAAAACAAAAACGTTCAATAGAATAACCAAAAAACTACTAACACTTTCATTTTTGTTTCGATCGATCTATTGGTTATTTTTAAATCTAAAGTTTAAAAAAACTATAGTGCATATAGGGCATGATTTTTTCCCAAATATTGCGATTTTTATATGGTATAAGGCACTTTTGGACCAATCTACCAATCTATGAGGCATTTAAATATGGAACAAGATATCGATTTTTGGATGCGTATAGAGCATATTTTCATACAAAAATTTAAAAAAACGTGTTTTTACAAATTACTGTTATTTTAATTTCCCTTGTTGTTTTTTTTCAATTTTTTTTTTTTTTTATGACAACAAGGCAAGTTAACTTTTAAAATTAAAAAAGTTCTTCAAAATGTCCACATTTGTTTACAACTGAAATCTAAAAATTCAAGATTTCATCTTTTTTAAAAATTT
The DNA here is from genome assembly GCA_949320155.1 of Melangyna quadrimaculata. Taxonomy (NCBI): domain Eukaryota; kingdom Metazoa; phylum Arthropoda; class Insecta; order Diptera; family Syrphidae; genus Melangyna; species Melangyna quadrimaculata. The sequence goes on from OX439483.1 coordinate 371,583,266, forward strand.
AGAAAAAATCATGTTTTACCTAGAGATACACGAAAGAGAAATAAAAAAGCAAGAAATATATATTTAATAAAACTTTTAACCCATTTTGTCATCACAGTAAACAAAAATAAAAATAAATATAATGTGTGACATTAACATTAAATAAACTCTTAGAACACAAAAACTACTTTAATAATTAAAAACACTTCAATAAATTTGTTAAACTAAATACTTATGATATCATACTCATTGATTACAACTTTCTCTTGATTTTCCTCATTGTTACATCATAAATACTGAACAACAAAAATTGTCTTATGGTGTATTTTTGTAACCGATTGTATGTATGGATCACTTATGCACTGAAACAATTTATTAAGAATTGTATGTATATAGCATTACAACACTGAATTATGAGTTTGCAAATGAGGAACATTTTAGTTATATTGTACACAGTTAAAACATTAAACAAATTTCAAAAAAGCTCATACAAAAAAATGACCGTCCCATACAAAGGCTTATGAGGCAGACCAATACTGACCATTAATTTACAAAAGCGCATTTAGACTGTGTAACACTGATATCTTTTGCAATAATAGAGATAGGACAGAGTTAACTGCAGCAATAGTTCTCCTTTTATCTTTAGAGAGACATTCCTAACTCAAAAAAAATGTTGGTTAGGCCACTTAAATACTGAGGTGACGATATATAGGCGCGCGAAATAATTTTTAATTTTTGCGCGCCAATACAGGGTGTCCCTTAATTCGTCAATAGTATATTAGGGCATGATTCTTGGGTGTATTCTAAAAAAAAAATTGTTCTACAGTAAGGGCCTATCTCCAATTTTAATATCATTTATCGGGGATTTAAGAAAAGTCTTATGTTGGTGTACCCTAACCCATGTTAACGGTAATTGCGCTGTTAGTAATAATCATATAAACTTCGTTTAGGCCTTTATTTTTAGAAGAAATACCAGCCTTTGTAACTGCGTTTAAATAAATTTTATATCTTTGCTCAGTCTTAAAATATTCCATTTTTCCTGCCCATGCTAATTTTTTCGACTTTGGGGTTAATTTTCTCCAAAAAATGCATAATCAACATGATGTTTCAATAATTTTTTTGAATGTATGTAACAATACTAAAAATAAAAGTCAATAACAAGTTTGCCGAAAAACCCACAGATTTTATGATAATTTGGAAAAATAGCGGTAGGTAAAATTTAAAAAAAAAATGTTTTTTAGCTTTAAGCTCGAAAAGCTATGAATAAAAAATGATATGTGTGGTTATCGATAACTTTTATTTTATGTGTGAACTAAAACAGTCATAACAGGTTTTCAAATGAGTCCTCTTTGATTTTGAATGCATGCTAGAGCCCGTTTTCGTATTTCACTGATATTGATGTTAATGATACTAGCTAGTGCCTCACTTCTGAGGACGCTTTGAGCGTGCACTTTAACTTTAAGTTGCTATTTTCGTTGAATAAATGATTTAATTCATTCTTCCTCATTCAAAAACATCCAAAATTATAGGGTCAGGTGATCTTGCAGGCCATTGAACTGCTCTAACTTTTTCCTATCCAACGATTACCGCTTACTCTTCATCTTGCCCCTGTATTTATATCCGAAAATTTCTAGGGTCTGCTAGATGGTGCTTTCCAAAAAGGTTTCGTCAATTATTCCAGTACGAACACCAACCGTGATGGATTTAATTTCACTCAAAGATGGCGCGGAAAGTTGTACTAATGTGTGGTTGTTAACATAACTGGGCATATTCACCACAATACAATCGATATTTTTCAAATAGTTCAAGACGTCTTTAAAATTTTATATCTAATATCAAATTGGCAAACCAGGCTCTCAATTAAATTCTTATTTTCATCTCGACGTAGGATTCTTTTGGTTTCCGGGTTCTCGAAGACTTGACATCATCAAAAATCTCATTAAACATAATACATATTACCAACCTAATGTTATATTTAATTTGTTGATCATAGTCGTATTATGCTTTTCAAACAAATTATTGTTATCTTTCAATAAAAATTGTCCGCATGGGGTCAAAGCACATTTTGCAACGAGCGAAATGATGTTTTGCCAAAGAACAGCATTATGAGGTGTTAAATACAAATTTTCTATAAATCCAGTAAAGGGCTAAGCACTCTTCATTAAATTATCTAGCTTAGCGCTCTTAATTGGACTTACATTAATTTAAACGTTGGACACTATGGCGTATACGTATTTTTTATTTTATTTTCAGAACTAAGATCATTCCACAACTGAAATGTATGTATTAAACACGTGGCGTATACCTAAGTTTTTTTAATTCTTTTTTAACAATACATACCTACTTTTTCGGCCGTTTGAATATGTTGGTTCCATCATTTTCGCAATACCATTTATACTGGTCTTCTATCTTAATATTACCTACATATTTATCATGTCATCCAAGAGAACAACATGTTGCAATTCGATTTTCCACGACACAAGACTTCGGGATAATTTACGACGAAATTCTTTGGTGGAAGCATTAATTGTATTTTTTCTATTTTCAATCATATAATTTGCTTAATAGTAGCTAAGCTACAATGGCCACCAGTTTGTCCATTATCTTTGAAGCAGAGTCGTGCATATTTTGTACATAGCCCGACTCATTTAGAAACATTTGTTAGCTATATCTTGGCTTCTGCCAACTTTTCTTGCGATAATAATGTATTACACCAGTTGCACTAGGCGCTTTTATGTTAACTTATTTTTCTTCTTTCTTTTTAAAGGATATCCGCGACCCATTTCCAAAAACTGGGGCCCTATTGCGTATTACGAAACGAACGGCAAGAAAACGATACTGACGTAAACGCCAATCTAAAACGCCTATTTATGACTGTCAAAAATTAATATATTTTATCAAAAAAAATTTTTTTATTTTGTGAAAATGTTGTTTCATTGGGTACGTTCAGGAGACTTAAGGGACTGCATATGCAGTCACCTACATCTTATCGGATGAAATCTACCTACATTCTTCCATCCCTCTGTTTTTTTTCAGGCGGGCCACTACCAGGTATGCCGAAAATATTTGGGACTTAACTTTGGCTTGGCTACAAGGCAGATAACTTTTAGCAACACCCGGGTTGCTTTCCATACAAGGAATTAGCAAATACAATTATTGCTTTGATTGTTTTGGCGGCGTATAAAATAAATAGTAACAACACAATATTAATTTTCACTCATAATTAACTTATATTTTCCTCTTATTTCAATTTGCACACCTCAGCAGACAAACAAAAAATTTACCGGCAGACCGCAGCAAATTATAAATCTATAAACGATAACGAATGCTGTACGACTGCCAAATTTCAGTCGTAAGTAAAAACGAGTATCGTTAAACTAAAACGATTATCGCATTTTAACGATAACGATAGAATTTGAACGATAATCGTTTTACGTAATAGGGCCCCTGATTGTCCAAAAACAAATACAAATACCGTAAGGTTTTACTACTGAACCTATTCAAATGAGCTAAGTGCAATTCACAAGATTTTGTCAAACAATATGATCAAAGCAGTTAGTATAGGTATATCAAAATAACGGTACCAAAGTTTTCTCTCAAAAAAAGTATTAACAAATAGTCTTGCAAAATATACCTTCATAAAAATAAGGTCTGCTACTTGTAAGAAACATAAAGATAGAAAAGGACCGGCGCGGTGGTGTATAACATCCAATCATTTTCAAAACTAAGAACGATTCATGTAAGATAAGCTTTACAAATTTCAATGAATACCTTAATTTATTAAATCGATTCAACAAAAAATGAAGTTATGCATTCATTTTAATTTTAAATAAATTTACTTTCGTATTTTGATTTGCCTTTGACTCTTCCTCATACTTTACTTTGTGCACAATTTTGGAGAGCAACGTTGAAATATTCTCAAAAATACAAAAACTGTGCAACGGTACGGGAAAGAAAATTCAACCAAGTTTCGTATTACCTAATGTGCCAGACAAGTACGGCAAGATGCTTGGCTTTCATTCTTTTACTCTCAAAATGACATTATGCCGTGCTGTGAATTTCTGCCCGAAAAAATTTCTCGGACAGAAAATCACAGGTAGGGGAAATTATTTACTCTCTCGTGAGCGTTTTTTGTCAAAAAATTTCTAAATTTTTCAGTACGGGAACGGCTTTGGACTGATAATCACACAATTGCACAGAAAATCACAGAAATTTAAAGTAAAGGAACAGACCTTATAAGGGCCCTGAGTTGACCTTAATCCAACTTTGAACGTCAAATAAAGCACGTAGAAATAATAATACTTATAGACCGAGGTGAATTTTTACTCAAAGTGTTTTATACCGCTTTAAATTTTGTGGCCATGTCGTTTGTATCAGTGCAAGCTACATGTCATCGGTCTGGCATAGATATCGCGGCCCCAACACCACTAAAATGTACTTTCAAAGTGCAAACAAAAATAATCCCTCTTAGAGCTTTATACGTCTCCATTTTGCATCACTAAAGCCTTGTGCCTATATCGCTGCCAGACCGATGACATGTAGCTTGCAATGATACAAACGACATGGTCACAAAATTTGAAGCGGTATAAAACACTTTGAGTAAATGTTCACCAGCTCTCGGACTATAAGATGATAATAATATGAATTAGATTTATTAATTAATTTGAAATAAATGTTAATCTCTGGTGACGACTAGTGTGGTCTGCAGGAAGTATTCTTTCTTCCAAGCAAAAAGTTTCTCGCAGCAAGCACTTTTTCGAAAATTTAAAAATCTGAATTATTGAAAAGTAGCATTTTTAAGCACTTTCCTTTAAATGAAATTCTTTGTGAATTGAAATGATTTAATTTTCGGATCGTGTTATAACAAACTCGGTTCAACAAACACGGCTACGATCTTTTTATCGTATATGAACAAGAAAAAAAAATAATTTTGTTTAATTTTATTTGTAAATTTTTAACTTGATATTAGACCATTTTCAAATAACTATTTCACACTTTTAATTTGTAGTAATTTTATACAGCCTTAATTGTACCCGATAGGAACGTAATTTTTTTCGATTTGTACGAAATGTACGAATTTTGAATCATAGTAGCCGTTCCGATAGACCAATCGGACAGTTTTACGAAAAAAAAGTTGGTGTTCTTTGAAAATGTCAAATCCATGCGTTGCATGCCGATGAAATGTCAAAATGGCAGCAGTGCATCGTGAATTCATGCGATGTATGGAGATATTTGCTTTACGATTTCTCCGACAGAAAATTTGAAGTGGAAAATTTCCCGAAGAAAAAAAAAAAAACAAAATGGACGCTCAGCAACAAAGATTCGTAAGTAAGGGTCTTTTTATTTGGCAATTGTTTACTTAAAGACGTATGGTTATTTGACAATATTTTGACAATTGTAAATTATACATCGTCGAAAGCAACACTTAATTTATTTATTGGTGTTTGGGTCGAATACACGCGTCGGTAAACGTCGGTCTTTCCTTTACGAAACAGATACCTTGAAGGAAATAAACGTTATGATCGTAGCTTTTGTCCGATCGTAGGTTTCTCCGAATGGATACGATGATAGATATGATAGTAATTTACGTGCTTAAGTTTGTAGAAATCTCAGTTAAAATCACACCTAAAATTCACACTTTTAATTTGTAGTAATTTTATAGTTATTTAGGTGCTTAAGTTTGTAGATTTCTCAGTAAAAAGGCTAAATAATCTAAAATTTTGAATTACCTAAATTATTTCTAAAAAAGTCCAAAATAAAACACAATTCTTTTTTTTTTCTTACTTTGTTTTTCGTTTTAATTTTACATAATAATAATAATAATTTCTTTCAAATATATTTTTGTTCTTTTCATTATTTCTTTAAATAGCAATTACAAAATTATAATAAAATACAAATAATTTCCGTAACATACATATTTGAAATATAAACGAGATTTTTTTTAACTTTATCTAATAAAGCGGTTGATGTCCTTTACTATAAGTTTCTTTTTTTTTTGAATAATAAAGTGCACTATATCTGTCTGTGTATTGCACCAGAAAATAATAAGCTACTGAAAAAACTAGTTAATATAAATATTTGCAAAACCACAAAAATTCGGTGCTTTTTTTAGATTAGAATCATTGAATTAAAGGAACAGCAGTTTTACACTTATGTATTGTTAGTTTAAACCAAATTAATTAAATGATAAAGTAAAACAAAAAAAAAAATAAAGACTAATTTTGACAGTTAATAGTGACGGAAAATGTGTCATATAATATATTTTATTTTATACATATAATCATATAATAAATAGATGTGTGCATCTAACGACTTTGGCTCTTGGAATGAGCGATCAGCCATTGAAGTGTGATGTCAATGTTATCTTTTTCCTTACACGAAATACTATAGCAGCATATCTCTCTGTCTTGTATACTGGACAGATTCCTAAAATATAATTATGTTTATTAATTATATTCAGTTTTATAAAAATAACTATAAAATAAAAACAAATATAGATAGATATAGAATACGCAATTCTTATCAAGATTCTAGTCTGTGCTGACGACATTGTCTTGTTTAAGGGCTCCAAACCCCTGGAACTAATCATCGTTCATACAGGAAAGCTTTTTTTTGAATAATTTGAATATAATAACAAAATAACCAAACGAAAAATCCCCAAATCCTAAAATCTCCATGTTTTGAAAAATGCCCAAAATTAAAACCTCTTAGCCCAAAATGATTATATTCTAAATCCTCAAAACCAAAATCCCCCAAAAAAAATCACCAACAATAAAATTTAAAAATAGGACAAACAACTTTGGTAACAGACCGACTGACAACATAGGCGCCTGCCAGACGACTGAGCATACCCTAACCCTAAGCGGAGCGACTGAGTCGCGTGAGCGGGACAGAGGACCCGAAAAGGAAGTTAAAATCCTTGAACCCGCGAAGCGGGCCACCCAAAGTAGTGTTTAGTACAAAAAAACTTTGATAACAGACCGACTGACAATATATCGTCACCCCAGTATTTAAGTGCCCCAACCAACAAGAACCTAGTTTCGAGAAAACGACGATTTTAAGTTTGAATACGAATAAAACAAAAACGTTCAATAGAATAACCAAAAAACTACTAACACTATCATTTTTGTTTCGATCGATCTATTGGTTATTTTTAAATCTAAAGTTTAAAAAAACTATAGTGCATATAGGGCATGATTTTTTCCCAAATATTGCGATTTTTATATGGTATAAGGCACTTTTGGACCAATCTACCAATCTATGAGGCATTTAAATATGGAACAAGATATCGATTTTTGGATGCGTATAGAGCATATTTTCATACAAAAATTTAAAAAAACGTGTTTTTACAAATTACTGTTATTTTAATTTCCCTTGTTGTTTTTTTTCAATTTTTTTTTTTTTTATGACAACAAGGCAAGGTAACTTTTAAAATTAAAAAAGTTCTTCAAAATGTCCACATTTGTTTACAACTGAAATCTAAAAATTCAAGATTTCATCTTTTTTAAAAATTTAGAAAAAATCATGTTTTACCTAGAGATACACGAAAGAGAAATAAAAAAGCAAGAAATATATATTTAATAAAACTTTTAACCCATTTTGTCATCACAGTAAACAAAAATAAAAATAAATATAATGTGTGACATTAACATTAAATAAACTCTTAGAACACAAAAACTACTTTAATAATTAAAAACACTTCAATAAATTTGTTAAACTAAATACTTATGATATCATACTCATTGATTACAACTTTCTCTTGATTTTCCTCATTGTTACATCATAAATACTGAACAACAAAAATTGTCTTATGGTGTATTTTTGTAACCGATTGTATGTATGGATCACTTATGCACTGAAACAATTTATTAAGAATTGTATGTATATAGCATTACAACACTGAATTATGAGTTTGCAAATGAGGAACATTTTAGTTATATTGTACACAGTTAAAACATTAAACAAATTTCAAAAAAGCTCATACAAAAAAATGACCGTCCCATACAAAGGCTTATGAGGCAGACCAATACTGACCATTAATTTACAAAAGCGCATTTAGACTGTGTAACACTGATATCTTTTGCAATAATAGAGATAGGACAGAGTTAACTGCAGCAATAGTTCTCCTTTTATCTTTAGAGAGACATTCCTAACTCAAAAAAAATGTTGGTTAGGCCACTTAAATACTGAGGTGACGATATATAGGCGCGCGAAATAATTTTTAATTTTTGCGCGCCAATACAGGGTGTCCCTTAATTCGTCAATAGTATATTAGGGCATGATTCTTGGGTGTATTCTAAAAAAAAAATTGTTCTACAGTAAGGGCCTATCTCCAATTTTAATATCATTTATCGGGGATTTAAGAAAAGTCTTATGTTGGTGTACCCTAACCCATGTTAACGGTAATTGCGCTGTTAGTAATAATCATATAAACTTCGTTTAGGCCTTTATTTTTAGAAGAAATACCAGCCTTTGTAACTGCGTTTAAATAAATTTTATATCTTTGCTCAGTCTTAAAATATTCCATTTTTCCTGCCCATGCTAATTTTTTCGACTTTGGGGTCAATTTTCTCCAAAAAATGCATAATCAACATGATGTTTCAATAATTTTTTTGAATGTATGTAACAATACTAAAAATAAAAGTCAATAACAAGTTTGCCGAAAAACCCACAGATTTTATGATAATTTGGAAAAATAGCGGTAGGTAAAATTTAAAAAAAAAATGTTTTTTAGCTTTAAGCTCGAAAAGCTATGAATAAAAAATGATATGTGTGGTTATCGATAACTTTTATTTTATGTGTGAACTAAAACAGTCATAACAGGTTTTCAAATGAGTCCTCTTTGATTTTGAATGCATGCTAGAGCCCGTTTTCGTATTTCACTGATATTGATGTTAATGATACTAGCTAGTGCCTCACTTCTGAGGACGCTTTGAGCGTGCACTTTAACTTTAAGTTGCTATTTTCGTTGAATAAATGATTTAATTCATTCTTCCTCATTCAAAAACATCCAAAATTATAGGGTCAGGTGATCTTGCAGGCCATTGAACTGCTCTAACTTTTTCCTATCCAACGATTACCGCTTACTCTTCATCTTGTCAATTTTTAACCTCTCGAGCAAAATGGGCTGAAACACCATCAAGTTAGGAATAAGATGAAGCTAGTTGAACCTATGGAATGTCTTCCAATAGTTCTGATAAATCGTTTTGCAACAACTGCAGCTAGTTTGTAGAATTCAATTTAGGCGCCAGTTATAGCGATAATCAGTAAAAATTTTCTTTTGGATAATTTGCTGTGTTAAAAAAAGAATTGAAACATTAAAATGGTACGAATCGATGGCAAATCAATAAAAATATTTTTTTCGTCCAAAAAATAATCCCAAGGATGAATAATTTTTGTAAAAAAAGCATTTATTTATTTTACTGATGGAAATTCGTTTTACTGAACAGCTGATTGCCAAAACCCAAAAAATGGAACATTTCGTTTAAGTTTTCTATGTTCCATTTTTTTACTGTTCCACTCATCAGTAAAAAAATTACTGAAGCAATTTACCTCATTAAAAATAATAAAAGGTTGTTGCTGGAGGTTTGACATTTAATAACTTATAGAATTTTAATGATTGCTATAACCGGCTGTAATTAAAAAATTCCAGTTTTCACCTGGTTCAACTTTTACTGATGGTTTTTAATTATCGCTATAACTGGCCCCTTAATTGGCTACTAAAATTAGCATATATTCACACCAAAGAATGTCAGAGTGCACCCGTTATAACTGCTGCTGTTTTTCCAAATTATCATAAAATCTATGGGTTTTTCGGCAAACTTGTTATTGACTTTTATTTTTAGTATTGTTACATACATTCAAAAAAATTATAAAAACATCATGTAGATTATGTATTTTTTGGAGAAAATTGACCCCAAAGTCAAAAAAGTAGCATTGTCAGGAAAAATGGAACAAGCTAAAAACTTAAGAATGAGAAAAGATATCAAATTTATTTAAACGCAGTTACAAAGGCTGGTATTTCTTCTAAAAATAAAGGCCTAAACGAAGTTTAAATCATTATTAATAACAGCGCAATTACCGTTAAAATGGGTCAGGGTACACCAAAATAAGACTTTTCTTAAATACCCGATAAATGATATCAAAATTGGAGATAGGCCCTTACTGTAGAACAATTTTTTTCTTAGAATACACCCAAGAATCATGCCCTTAAATACTATTGACGAATTAAGGTACACCCTGTATAATCAAAATATGGGGATTCTGGTGATTTGAGATTTTGGTTTTATGGGTTTAGGTTTTGTAGATTACAAATTTGGAGATTTCGGTTTTGGGGATTTTTATTTGGGGATTTTGGTTTGGAGATTATGAATCATTTCCCGTGGATATCAGAATATTGTACTTATTTTAGTAACTTTAGCATTTCTCATAAGCTTATACGATTTGTATAAGACGATTTGTGTATACACAAATAAGGGTGTAAACATTTGTGTAATATTGACATGAAAATACACAAACCGTCTGAACCACAAATTTATTGAACACAAATGGATTTTTGTTTTTTGTCCTCCAATCTTTTCGAACGGAATGGGAAATTTTTGTATAACCCCAAGGGTCTGCAAGGGCCGGAGAATCTGATGGGTTACATCTATAACAAATATAATAGTACTCACATTCGTTCTATAAGACCAGTCTCGTCTAAAGCACCTGGAAGATCTCGTTTATTACCCAAAACAAGAACTGGAATGCCTGCTAACTGTGGCTTATCCAATAGAGAGTGCAGTTCATTCCTAGATGCTTCCATTTTATCGAGATCAGCAGCATCCACCATATATCTTAAAAAAATATATATACAAATAAAATAATTATTTTCTTACACAGTGATAAGAAAATTTTATTTTTAAAATTGAAAACTTACACAATTGCATTAACTCCACGGCAATATCTTTCCCACATTGATCTAAATCTTGGTTGTCCACCAATGTCCCAAACTTTTATGGTAACATTGCCTTTGGTTATTTTGCGCATGTTGAATCCTACTGTTGGAATCATGTCTTCAGCAAACTGGCCAGACTAAAAAAAGAAAACAAATTGAAATATTGTCACTGTTAGTAGTGAATCGGGGATTTGGATGTGGGGGGCGGCTTGGGGCTCTTGTTTGAGATATACATGTATACATTTTAAATATACAATTTGTTTGTCCTAAAATTAAAATAAAACTGCCATTATGCTCCATGACGCCAATATAATATATATAAACAATTAAAAAAATGAACAGAAAATTGAGGTTGTGTGCGTCCAATTTAATTGGATCCATAATCTTAACGGGTAAACCAATTTTCTTCAAATTTGGTATAAAACATTTTTATGTAGGTAATTGTTTTAATGAGAATTTCTGTTCAAGCTAATCTAGAACGGGTACCTGACATACAATTTAGTTTTTATTATTTTTTTCTCAGAATGGGCTTTTTTGGGGTTTTTTGACAGTTTTTAAGTTCATAACAGGAAAAGGATTTTAATATTGTGTCAGTTGTGGGTTATCCCCGAATTTTTCATTTTTCATTAAGGTTTTCCAAAAATTTGCTTTGTAATTTTTTGATCTTCCCACCCGATAATTTTGCTACCTCTATAAATAGTGCTATCTGCGCAATTTGCATAAAAAGCCAACAAAAAGTAAGGGAATGTAGCTTGGTTCAAGGGAAGACAAAAATTTTATCGGAAAATGATTCTATTTCCTCCGTTTAGTTTAGGCAACGGGCAATTTTCTAAAGAAAAATTTCAAAAATTTTCCATAAACTGCATTTACATTAAAATCATTCGATGCTCTCGATACACCATACCGCATGTTTATAAGAAATTTCAGAGTTTTGACGTGACGTTAAAATTCTAACTGAGACAATCCTTTAAAAATTATCTGGCTTACATGACTCTGGTTTTACAGAATTCTGCAATTAATAAGAAAAAGTTTCATTTTATCATTGCAAAATTATAAAAAACGCAATATTGCTGAACACTATTTCTTCACTCTTTTCTTCACCTATTACTTCTGCAATAGTCAAGCCATTAATGCTGGATTTACCCGACAGACTTTTTTGAATCAATTGAAATATTAATTATTAATACATTTGCACAGTGCAATATCCTGAACTTTAAACACTATTCCATAGTACAGTCAACGAAGGAATTTTGCTTGCAAAAAATAGTGCTCTCTGGATTATTTGTTCATATGGTAGGGGATACCCCCAGGTATAACATACCGAAAGTCCCCAGCCCAGGGCCGCGAGCTAAACTCAGGAGGGGGGGTTAAAGATACCCCTTTTTAGATTTTCGTGAATATTGGCACAACCTAGTTAGCGTGTTAGCGGAAAAGTCTGTACTACAAAATTAGAGACAAATAAATTGTCTATAAGAAAGGTTATGATCATATTTTAGCTAGGGTTAATAATAAGGGAGATGTGAGGGGTAGAAAACACAACAAATCTGAAAAATCCTGTAATTGTCTTAGATATTGAATGTTTTCTGAGCAATTTACTCGGAAAAAACAAAAAAGGTAAATACACGTTCATTCACTGTTATTTCATCATATCATGGCGCTGAGAGTGGAGATATAATTTCCTGTTTTTTCTATATATCCGAAACCGTACTATAAAGTTGATGTATACTAAATTAGGTAAAATTTTATTAGCAAGAGTTGTTTTCATACGGCGCCAAAAACTGATAAAGTTTTTCTTAAAGGAACAAAATACAAAATTTATTTGCCATAAAGGGGGGTTCTTTCACCCCCCGTTTCGAGAGGAGGGGCATGTTTTTAAAAATATTATTAAAAAACAACGGCAACACTTACAACAAAAAAATACATTTTTCATTCTTTTATTTTGTTTTCAAATCAAGTTATTGGTGCCCATAGTTTTTGCAAAAATAACTTTCAAACTCAAAATTAAAAAAAAAAAAAACAAAAAATTGAAAATTTAGTTTTTGATTTTTTTCTTTAAAGCCTAGTACTCAGCTCGAGTGTAAATGAAATTTCTATATAAAAGTGACACTGATGGAATTCGAAACGAGAGGTGAGTACCCAAATTTGAAAATGAAATGTGAACCGGTTCAAAATCAATTTCATTTCGTGATTTTCATTTCCCAATGTACAATGTACAATGTACAATGTAAGTGTGGAAAAGTTTGAATTTTGTCTATTATTTTATTTTGGTGATAATAAAATCTAAAATAAATGAATAAAAAGCCGAAGGAATTATTTTGGATCTGACAATAACTTATTTTTGAATCGCTAGTGCTATACCGACAGGCCAAAATCAACAAACTTTGGAATTAATACAGTTTTCGTTATTTTTTTAATTAAAAATTCTTTCAATTTGACAGTCATAAAAATATATATTTTTTTCATTCAAAGTGAGTATCAAATATTAGAAAACTGAGGACTGAAAATTCACGTGGAGAATAAATTATGGTTTCATAATGAATGTTACGTGAAGTTTCTATATAAAAATGACATTCATTTCACAACAATGAAATTCATATCGAGAGCTGAGTACCCAAAATGTGAGAGTGAAATGTGAACCGGTTCAAAATTAATTTCAATTCATAATTTTCTTTTCCTAACGTACGACCACTAGGAAAAAATAATAGAAGTATGGGAAAGTGTGACATTTGTCAATAAATTAAAAAAAAAGTTGTAATTATTAAATAAAGAAGCCTAAAGAATTATTGGCTAGGAGATGAATTGGCTAGGAGCATACACCAGCTCATCTGCAAAATTTGGTCGAAGGAAAGTATGCCCGATGAATGGAACCTCGGTATAGTGTGCCCCATCCATAAAAAGGGAGATGTTCTGAAATGTACCAACTACAGAGGAATTAGTCTCCTAAACGTTGCTTATAAAATCTTGTCGGCCATCCTGTGTGACCGCTTAAAACCTTTTGTCAACGATCTGATCGGCCCTTATCAGTGCGGTTTTAGGCCAGGCAAGTCAACCGTCGATCAAATGTTCACACTCCGACAGATTTTAGAAAAATCCCGGGAATTCCAGATCGATACACACCACCTTTTTATCGATTTTAAAGTCACGTATGATAGCGTGAAAAGGGACGAATTATACAGAGCCATGTCGAGTCTCGGCATCCCTGCCAAACTCGTCCGCTTGTGCAGAATGACGATGGAGAAATCTCGCTGCTCCGTCAAAATTGGTAAGAACACCACCGATTCCTTTGATGTTGAGAAAGGATTGAGGCAAGGCGACGCGTTATCATGCAACCTATTCAACATCGTTCTTGAAGCCATTGTACGCAACGCACATGTCAACACCAGCGGTACAATCTATCAAAAGTCCGTTCAATTGCTTGCATATGCGGATGACATAGACATTGTCGGCAGAACGAAGCGAGCTGTGGCAGGGGCATTTGCGAGCATTGAATCGGAGGCGGCTAGAATGGGATTGGCGGTTAATGAGGACAAGACGAAGTATATGCTGTCATCGAGGGAGGAATCTCAACATCCTCGACTCGGGCAAAATATCACGATGGACAGATATAACTTCGAAGTTGTCAAGGACTTTGTCTACCTGGGCTCCACTATTACATCGCAGAATGACATCAGTGCAGAGATCAAGCGAAGAATTACTCTTGCCAACCGCTGTTTCTTTGGTCTAAGAAGGCATTTAAGTAGTAAGGCCCTCTCTCAGAGAACCAAGGAGACTTTATACAAAACCCTAATCATCCCGGTCCTGCTTTATGGGTCAGAAGCATGGACACTGAAAAATTCGGATAAAAATCTGCTAGGGTGCTTTGAGAGGAAGATTCTTCGTGTGATTTTCGGTCCAGTGTGTATCGAAGGAGTATGGAGGAGAAGATTCAACGACGAGCTATACGGGCTATACAGCGACGTTGACCTGGTCAAAAAGTTGAAAATACAGCGGCTGAGATGGCTGGGGCACGTGGAGCGTATGGACAGCAACGCACCTGCCCGACGAGTCTTCGAATCTAACCCCGATGGGGTACGCAGCAGAGGAAGAACCCGTAACAGGTGGCGCAATCAAGTGAATGACGACATCAAAGCACTCGGTGTGCGCAACTGGAAGCGGCTAGCTAGGGACAGAGCTGGCTGGAGGGGCTTGTTAGTTGAGGCCGAAGCCCATCCTGGGCTGTGAGCGCCATCAAAAGTAAAGTAAGTAAAGAATTATTTTGGATCTTATGATCGTATATTTTTGAATATTTAGTGTTACCGACAAGCCAAAAAACCAACTATGGAATTAAAATACTCTTCTCAAGCATTTCAAGATTCTGTTAAACTGTCAGACAAATCAAAGTATGTTTTTCATTCAAAGTGAGTACTAAAAATTTTCAACTTGAGAACTGAAATTTCACGTGGATAATTAATTATGGTTTCACAATGCTTATTCACGTGAATTTCAAACCGCTTTTATTTTTCATTTCACTCAGAGGTGAGTACTAGGCTTAAAGCCTAGTACTCAGTTCAAGTGAAAATGAAATTTCTATATAAAAGTGACATTTATTTTACAACGATGAAATTCATAACGAGAGAGTACCCAAAATGTGAGAGCGAAATATGAACCGGTTGAAAAATAATTTCATTTCATAATTTTCATTTCCTAACGTTTGACCACTAGGAAAAAATAATTGAAGTGTGGAAAAGTGTGACATTTGTCAATAAGAATTATTTTGGATCTTATGATCGTTTATTTTTCAATATTAAGTGTTACCGACAAGTCAGAAATCAAACTATGGATTTAAAATAGTCTTCTCAAGCATTTCCAGATTCTGTTAAGCTGTCAGACAAATCAAATAATTTTTTTCATTCAAAGTAAGTACTAAAAAGTTTCAAACTGAGGACTGAAATTTCACGTGGATAATTAATTATGGTTTCACAATGCTTATTCACGTGAATGTCAAACCGCTTTTATTTTTCATTTCACTCAGAGGTGAGTACTAGGCTTAAATTGGGAAATAAGATGCTGAATTGGCTTTTATTGTTCACTTCCCCTATTAATTCTTAATTGAAAACAGAAAACTAAATGGTTCTATGTCTCCTAGTTTTTGAGAAAATTGAAAGTTGCGACGACAGTTTTTTTTATGTTTTTTTTTTTTTTTTTTGTATAATTTGTATTGTTTTTATAGTGTGTAGTATGTGATAGTAGTGTTTCTTTGAGCTTGAGGTTAAAGAATGAATAAATTATTTTAACCTGCGAAGCAAGCTACCCAAGGTACTGTGTTAGTGGTAGAGCTGACCCTTAGGTATAACATACTCAAAGTCCTCGGCCCAGGGCCGCAAGCTTTAGACAGGGGAGGGGGAAAAAATCCCCTTTTGTAGTTTTTCTTCAATATTTGGAAAACTAAGCGTAATAGAGGCAAAGTCAATGTGACAAAGTGAAAGAAGATTAAATTCCCTTAATATTAAAGATATTCTCATAGTTTTGCTCGAAGCAATAGAGATGCAAGAGTAGAAGTTTCGAAAAAATAAAAAAAAAAACATTTTATTTCCTTAGAAATTTAATGTTTGTTAATTAGTTTGCTTTTATAATATTATGAAAATAACTTCTTTTTGTAGGGAATTTAATTTTATTTCACTTTGTCACATTGACTTTGCCTCTATTACGCTTAGTTTTCCAAATGTTGAAGAAAAACTACCAAAGGGGACCTTTTCCCACTCTCCTGCCTAATGCTTGCGGCCCTGGGCTGAGCACTTTGAGTAAGTTATACCTACGGGTCAGCTCTACCACTAACACAGTACTTTGGGTAGCTTGCTTCGCAGGTTAAAAGAATTTATTCATTCTTTAACATCAAGCTCAAAGAAACATCACATTCTACACACTATAATAACAATACAAATTATACCAAAAAAACATAAAAAAAAAACTTTCAATTTTCTCAAAAACTAGGAGACATAGAACCGTTTAGTTTACAGTTTTCAATTAAGAATTAATAGGGGTAGTAAACAATAAAAGCCAAATCAGCATCTTATTTCCCAAGTTAAAGAAAAAAATCGAAAACTAAATTTTCAATTTTTTGTTTTTTTTTAATTTTGAGTTTGAAAGTTATTTTTACAAAAACTATGGGCAACAATAACTTGATTTGAAAAAAAAAATAAAAGAATGAAGTTCTGGCTTTCAAAAATGGTATTTTTTTTTTGTTGTCAGTGTTGCCGTTGTTTTTTTAATATTATTTTAAAAAAAATGCAAATAAATTTTGAATTGTGTTCCTTTAAAAAAAACGTTATCAGTTTTTGGCGCCGTATAAAAACAACTCTTGCTAATACAATTTTGCCTTATTTAGTATACATCAACTTTATAGTATGGTTTCGGGTATATAGAAAAAACAGGAAATTATAACTCCACTCTCAGGGTCATGATATGATGAAATAACAGTGAATGAACGGGTATTTACCTTTTTTGTTTTTTCCGAATAAATTGCTCAGAAAACATTCAATATCGAAGACAATAACAGGTTTTTTTCAGATTTGTTGACTTTTCTACCCCTCGCATCTCCCTCATTATTAACCCTAGCGATAATATGATCATAAACTTTTGTATAGATAATTTATTTGTCTCTAATTTTGTAGCATAGACTTTTCCGCTCACATGCTGGCTTGTGCCAATATTCACAAAAATCTAAAAAGAGGTACCTTTAACCCCCCTCCTGAGTTTAGCTCGCGGCCCTGGGCTGGGGACTTTGGGTATGTTATACCTGGGGGTATCTCCTACCATATAAAAAAATAATCCAGAGAGCACTATTTTTTGCATTTATTTTATCAATTTGAGTCTTCGTTGACTGGGCTATCCATGATTTATCTGGCCTGTACTTTTGTCCCAAAAGTCAAACAAAAATTAACAAAACAAACAGGCTTCCATTTTCTTCTTGAGTTTGGAATTCAAGTTGGGAAATGGTAATTTGTCGTCTCCGAATTGTTGATTTGTGTGAAATTCAAGGAAACTACAGAAAATCGATATTAGGCGCCGAGAAAAAATTATTAAGAGATTTGTATGGGTTGGTTTGAAGTTGATGTGTGGAATACTAGATTTAAATAAGAAGTGATCTCAATGTTTTATTTGAGACTTTTCTTAGAAATCGGAAGTTCTGCATATTGAGCTGCAGATTTTGA
This sequence comes from Melangyna quadrimaculata, assembly GCA_949320155.1. Taxonomy (NCBI): domain Eukaryota; kingdom Metazoa; phylum Arthropoda; class Insecta; order Diptera; family Syrphidae; genus Melangyna; species Melangyna quadrimaculata. Next base: position 371,601,371 of record OX439483.1, read on the forward strand.
GGTTCGTGTTTCTCTCTTTAGTCTTTTCATTGTTTTTATTGAGACACTGAAGATATCTGCAATAAATCTGGATGCTATAGTGGCATTTCAAGAAATGTCCAAGTCTTTTGTAGAGGGAGTAGGATCAACATCAAAACAAGAAGACATTTTTGGGGCAAGTCTTGGGTCCTTACAGCTCAATATTCATTATTATTGGTCCTATAACTGAGCTGTAGGGGCCTCTAACAGCGCTTTCAGACCATAAGAACTGTACGTTGAAGAAGCCTACATTAGAGATCTGTTGTCCTTCAAAAAAGGTGTAGTGGCCTCCAACTGAGATGTAGGGTCTCTAACAGTGCTGTAGAGACCTCCAACAGAGATGTAGGGCCTCCAAAAGAGCTGTAGAGACCTCCATCAGAGCTATAGGGTCCTTCAAGAAAGGTGTAAGGGCCGCCAACTGAGCTCTAGGGCCTCTAACAGAGCTTTAGAGGCCTTTAACAGAGCTTTGGGGTAAGAGAGGTTAAGAAGCCTCAAGCAGAGCTATAGAAGAGGCCCCCAAAGATCCCTTTGGGGCCACAAATGCTCTATATTTAGAATAAAAATTAGTTCATATGCTCTAAAGTACTTCTTGCTCATCCAGGGCCCACCGGGCAATATCCCGGTTGCTGGGTGGACCAATTTGTCAATTTTAGTATTTTTCCTGCCCTACTTTATAAACAAAATAAATAAATTTGTTGGTAATGTTTTTGCAATTTTCCATTAACAATGTAATTATTAAGGCTTACCTACATACATTTACCTAATTTAAAAAAAAAAAAAACAGTAATGAGAAATGAATATGTATGTATGCTCAGTCACTCCCCCTAAAACAGAAGTAATTTCAATTTCTTCTTCATCCTCGTTATATATGCTAAAGAGAAAGACACCACAAATTATCAGGGTCTGGCCAGGCCGCAAGAAAACAATTCTTTTTGTATTTTACATGTACGCTGTTTAGTCTCGACCCCGTATTTATCTAATTCGTCTTGGGATTTAGCCCCAGGCTGGATTTTTTCTTAAAATTCTTTAGGGTCTTGACAGTTTTAGAGTTCAACTTTGGAAATTCTGACATCATTTTTTTTTTTTTTTTTTCAATTATATTCAAACTTTAGCCTTAGCTCGCTTTTTTAATAAAATTGCAATCCGACGTCGTAAGTTTAAATCCCTAAAATTCTCCTGAAGTAGTAAGCTTTTATGAAATTAGTTACTATTATCCTGACCACCTTTTTAGTCTAATTTTTTTCGGGAATTCTCGATTTCTCTCTAAGCTTTTGTGGTCACAATTCTTTTCCAGCTTTTTTAGTAAGTAAGTAATATTATATAGCTCCGACATCGTTGTTTTGTCTGTTTCCCAGCGAATTCTAATGTTTAAAAAAGCAATTTTATTTACTTTCTAGGGATACTTTCAAATTCTGTAACGCTTATCTCAAAAACAGTAACAACTAGTTTTTGAAAATTTTGAATCCCTATTCTAGTCATATTTGGAACTCTTTTTTGGATTATATTATTTTTTTTGTTTTCAGCGATTAAAGATTAGTCTAGCAAACAATTTTTTAGCCGGCCAAAAAGAACCAAAAATATTTAAACTATTGCATTATAATGGTGTAAAATCTAAAAATAATTAACGTAGGTTTACCAAAAAGTTTTCAGGACTAAATTGTTTTTTTTCCGTACTAAGGTTAACACACACCTACTGAAGCAGAGAGAGAAGCAAGAGTCGAGTAAAAAGACTAAAAAAGAGTTGATCAAAGACCAGGTAGAATTTAAATTGTTAACCGTTTTCCGGCAAAACATTTTTTTATTTCATGTTTTTTTTTTAATTTCATTTCCCACAACTTGCCTTACCGAATTGGATTATGAAGATGAAATTTTTATTTCGATAAGATAAGAGAATCATAAATTCTTTAACAAACCACTTTCCTGGTTTATAACAGCGCTTTAACCTCGCATGTATATACCATAGTAAGCGAGCTCTCACATTTTGGCCGCTCTCCTTGCAGCTCCAATATCTGTTAAGCCTAAGGTGGTGATTTATTTGATTTTATTATGTAATCAACACACTGGCTCAATTTTCATTCACACCAACTTTGGGAAATGAAAGTTTGTAGGCGAGGGAGGTGAAGAGTAAGGAATGAAAGGAGCAACATTTTGCTCCTTGTTTCTAGCGGAAAAACAAGGTTTAATTACTACTGCAATTAAAGCCGGTTCATTTATGTACATACAATGTTCCTCCAGGTTTACTTACGCTGTGTGCGATTTAAGCAAAAGTTACTCTGGGGTTAGTTAAGTTTAAAACTGAGCCAGTGTGTGATGGCCAATGAGTTATTTACTTAATTCAAAAGATAAAACTAATTTCAAATTAAACCAATAGTTGCCAAGTAATTTTATTAAATTGGTACAACAAAATTTAATATTCATTCATAAAACAAATAATTATAATTATTATTAATAAAGACAAATGTCTCTCCATTTAGATAGTCGTAGTTGTCTGCAAGCAAATCAAAATAGCGATAAACCTTGAGACATTTATTTCAACACAAACGAAAATAGCGATAAGAATTATATTAGGCTCTCTGCGAAATTTTTGTATACAAATATTATTATAATGAAACCTTATCAAAAAAGTGATTAAGTTTTTACTTATAATTATACACTCCGCTCCACTTGAATGGAACAAACTTTTTTGTATACTATCAGTGCGTGTAGCGCTTTGGTAAATTGATATATTCACCTTTTGGTTTTAGTTCCTATAAGAGATGTATATTGAGAATAAAACCAACTGTTTTTTTTTTTTTTTGCGCCTTTTGAATAAAAACATTCTCTTATATAAGGAAACAAAATTGTAAAAATGCAGTAAAAGAGGGTAGTTTTTTTATTTATAATCATATTTAAATAATGTGTGCTACCACCTTTATTTGAAATAACTTCAAAAACCCTGTTGGGAAAGGAATCATGCAGTTATTTTATGTAATTTAAATAAATTGCACTTCATGCTTCTTTGATTGCAGCAGTAAGTGATTTTTTGTTCTCATACTGTCGGTCAGAATCGTGCACTTTACGAAAAATCCATAACCTTACGTTTTCAATAGTATTTAGGTCGGGAGAATCTGGTCCATTGAAGTAATGTAACATTTTTCTCGGATACCCAACTGTTAATGATCCTTGCGTTGTTTATTGGCGCGTTGTCTTATTGAAATGTTCATGGTATTGGCCCAAAGACATCGGTAAAGTTCTGGAAAGCTTCTTGCAATATTTTCTTGTAAGAGTTTGCCGTCATTTTCAATATGGGAAACGCCAGATCAATTGTACCAAACCATTGAATCGCACCCCATACCATTATACCGCCTTCTCGGCTATGGTGGCGCTCCAGAAACCTTGGTTCCTTCCTCATAACATGACAATAGTAATTGTATCCGTCTGGGTCATTTAATTTATACATTTATATCCATATAGTTACTTGAAACTACTACTACTGTTATACTCGAATTGGTTCAAACCCCAGGATTTAACGCTTAATACCAAAAATTAACTCAGTGAAATGGCAAAAGTAAAAAAACATTCAGTTAATTCACTATTAAATTGTCTTCATCCCAATGTTATCGTACAGACGGGAAGGCCCAAACATGCGTAAATTATTAGTTTAATCACAAGTTGACCGATGGGCGGGCAAATTAAAAAGTAAATGTGCATAATTCGTTTTTTGAAGTTCTGAATTTTGTTACCAACTTATGAATTTGCAAAAGTCAGAATCAAAATAACCACGCAGTATGAAATTTGATTTGTTTCTACATGTGCATGCACTCTCATATACCTAAGCCCAAGGGTTTCATTTTAGCAATCAAATAATTGCAGACTAAAAGTTGCAAGTGCGCAGTTAGGTACTCTTAAAATGTTTGAGAACTTAACACAACAATGATTAAATATCTATTAGAAGTTTGCACTATTGTTTGCTGTATTTGAATTCCATTGAATTCACCCTTAGAGAGCCCTTTTAGAACATTATCAGCTAAATTATAAAGAGTAAACAAAAAGTTATTCTATTAAAATATTCATAATACATATTAACCTACCTACTATCTACTGAATACCAGTCTGATTCACTGTATATATGAATTTAATTAGTATAATGACTGAATCGCCTTTACGACTAAAAATACGCTCAATTTGTCCTTGAAAATCAAATTCAAGACGGTGATGTTCATTCATCTTTTATGTGTGTCCTGTAGCCAGTTATAAAAATTGTATCGATTGTCAACAAACAAAAGTAGGTATGGTATGGTAGAAAATAAAATTACTATGCGACATAACCATTTGTCATGTTTTAATATTTTTATCACCGAATTCAAACTTTGAGTCAGAAAAGTCTATACGTTCCATATAAACAATAAGTACATTTGAGCAATGACCTATTAAAATATAAAATTTGATAACGTCTTTGTAATAAGAGGCATGTAGCCCCCATGCCAAACAAAAAACTATGAATCATGATATTTAGAAAGAATTAAATATTAAAGCTTGCGATTATACCTACATAATACAATATGTATGCAAAAAAAATATTAAAACAGATTCGCAAATAGAATTTTTAAACCGGACGACGTAAACAATAAGACGCGAATCCCTCTGAATTCCACATGCAATTTACAGAGGGGACTTAGCTCACCGAATGCTAATTGTTAGTTGCAGAAATTTGAAATTTTATTGATTTTACCGAGAGGTTATTATACCCTTTTACTACTGCCAATTGGTCGGTACATCATCTTGCAACACCATTGTCATTGAAGCAATGATTTGTCGGTATAATTTTTGCCATTTGAAATAAATGTACTTTTTGCTGACTTAAATTTACATGTAAATTATATACCTATAAACCTTTAAAGTGAGGGAATGTGGGTACTCACAGCTATAACATTAACAAAAGTTGTCTTCCCTGAAAACTGTAGTCCGACTAGTGTGAGTTCCATTTCTTCTTTCCAAAAAATACTTTTAAACCAATCCAGTATTCTATTGATTAAAGCCAACATTTTCGATAAATATTATTCTTTAACTAAGAAGTTTCGATTAGAAAAAGTTATTATATCGTAGTTTTTTAAATATATTTATACAAAAAAAACTCTTTCTACGCCCAAAATTTAATTTTCAACTTTTTTTTTATAATTTTCCAATTTGCTTTGTTTGACGTCCAGTTCTGTGGATGACAGCACCAGAGTAGTGTTTCCATCTTTCAATTTTTCTAGTGCATAATTTTTTCGTTGACATGCGATGAAAATTCGACCATAATCGATACTCGAAGCGAAATATGACGACGAAGAGGGCACCTAGCCGTCACTGCATGTAACTGAAGGTGTTCACATAGGCCTCACTCACTTCAAGCGAAGGATTTTGAAACTCTCATGGTGGATACATGTTTCAAATCTTTGCTCATAACAGCTACATAGCTCCTCAATAAAATGCAGCAATCCCAAACTAGAAGTACATGCACCGACCGCTCGCTAATTTTCCGTTTCTTTTTCTATTCTTTTTTAAAATCCCCAGACCCAGACGTCATCCAGTTTGATACTCTCGAGTCTCGACCTGTTGACATACGGCAGCAAAGACGGGTTTACATGTACTATGGCGTTTTTTTTTTTTGGCTCTAAATAAACCTCTGAGCAGAGGCTGAGCGATCAGAGCAGAGCTCTGAGCAGATTATGATCAGAGACCTCAGACTTATTTATGAAACACATTTGAGCACTGAACTGTCATTTCATAGGTGTGTTACTAAAATACATTTTTGTTTACCTGATTTAGACGGGCGACTGTCCTGGGAATCCATTTTTAATTTTTTGTATTTCTTTCGTCTGTCAAATCACTGAAAAAAAGTGAAGTTGGCTTCGCTCAGCGTTTCGCTCGATTTGCTCGGTCATTTTATTCTGAGCTAATCGATTAAGCTCTGAGCTAGCTCAGATGTCTGAGCTAAAAAAAAAACATAGAATTTTTGTTTGACAGTTTCGTGATCTGCTCAGAGTTAAAAAAGAAAAAACGCCACTAATTACTTAATGCTCCGGTTTTACTTATGCACTTACGAAGAGTAGTGCCTAGCATTTTATATACGCCAAGCTGCGACACGGCCATCCTGTCACACCAACCCTGACAATATATATTTTTTTTTTTTTTTTGAACATTTCATTTTATTACCAACTTCCAACTAATTGGTAGTAAACATTTCATTACCAACTTCCAACTAGTGGTAACAACCATTTTATTACCAACTGCCAACTTCCAACTAAGTAGTAGCAACCATTTCATTACCAACTTCCAACTTAGTGGTAGCAACCATTTCATTACCAATTTCCAACTAAGTGGTAGCAACGATTGCATTACCAACTTCCAACTAAGTGGTAGCAACCATTTCATTACCAACTTCCAATTAAGTGGTAGCAACCATTTTATTACCAACTTCCAACTAAGTGGTAGCAACCATTTCATTACCAACTTCCAAATAAGTGCTAGCAGTAATTTCATTACCAACTAAGTGGTAGCAGTCATTTCATTACCAACTTCCAAATAAGTGGTAGCCATCCAAAGAACTTCCATCCAGTTCTCTTTTCTTAATAAATCTGACGCACACCACGCACTCACGGTCTACATTTAAGAGACACCGATTTTTACTGAGCTACGGCTAAGTGCCAAATTATATTAAAGAACAAATTTTATTTTTTTTCATTCGAAGTGCTCTTCATTAAGATACTCTTCATTTAAATATTTGTCACTTAAATACTCTTTATCAAAATATTCTTCATTTAAATATTCCTCATTTAAATATTCTTCATTTAAAGAATTTCCATATTCTTCATCAATTAAAACATTTACTTTTTCTTTTTTATTTAAAACATTAACATTTTCTTTTTCATTTAAAACATCTACATCTTCATTTAACAATTCTTCATTTACATTTTTTATATTTGATTTTACATAACTTTTTAGTTTTTCATTAGAAGGCATTTTGCTGAGGCGATCATGAGCATATTTATAAGTGCGTTTAGAATCAAGAGCCTAAAGAACGTATCTATCACTATTCAGAAGTTCGAAAACTCTAAATGGTCCTTTTTATTTTGGGTCAAGTTTAGTTTGATTACGTTCATCATTCTGCAATAATACAAAATCACCTATTGAGAACTTGTGTAACTTAGCTTTTGTACTGTCAAATCTAGTCTTATCATATACAGCATTTTTGTTAATGTTGTCAATAGTCTGTACTCGAAGTTCAGTTAAATCGAAATCAGAATTTTCATTGTCTTAAAACATCAAGTCAAGAGGTCTTGCTATTTTCCCAATCAATAGCTCGAGTGGACTAGATTTTGTAACACGATGAACTGAACAATTCAAAGCCAATTGGATGTCAGAAAGAGAATCTTGCCACGAACAATCTCTGCTAGTCTCTGCAGCTGTTAACATATTTTTCAAGGTACTCATAGTACGCTAGTGATGGGTAGGACACGAATTTCCAATGAGTTTGTATGAGGTACTCATTTTTTTAAAATGAGGTGGTACTTTGTCCCACTTCAAATGTCCCATAGGACAAACCTATTTGAAGGGACATATTCAATAAGAAAATTTCAATTTTTCAATGAGGTCTCTTCAATTCTATTGATCATGAAATTTGAATAAAAAAAAAAGAAAATAAAAAAATGTTGTTGCAGTTGTAAACAAAATTCTCTCAAACGGACAATAACAAACCTCCTTCAATTTTCAACCCTCTGGATGATTATCTGCATATCTTCATTATTTGTTCATTGTAGTTTTGTGGTGCAACATTCATAAATATGACCTCCTCATTTTCTTTCCTCGTCCTCATTCTCTTCTCTAACAAACGTACTTCAAATGTCACAACCTGGAGTAATGTCACAGCCTGGGACAATGTATTGAATTTTGTTCGATTGCAACATTTGAGTAATTAGAAAGTACCTACTCGTAAGTCGTAATACAATATTTGACGCATTCATTGGTTGAAGAGAGAATGTACTATTATAATGATCACGAGGTATTTCCTCATTTCTACATCATAGATACATCCTCAAACGAGTTTTGAGAAAGTATGCGTAATAAGTGCACACACTGCGTTTATTGGGTTTCTTGTTGTTATCTTAAAACAACAAAAAAATATACAACGAAAAAAGTGGGAATTTGTGTGCGTTTAAAATAAGTGCGTAAAAATAGTTTTTTTTCCTGGAGACGAAAGAGTAAAGACAAATATTTTTTGTTGTTTTTGGTGAGGTGTGAGGTAATACATTTTTTTTGCTTTGAGGTGATGGGACATTTCAAAGTGGTGGGTGCGACATTTGTTTTGCCTCGTGTATGAGGTACCCATCACTATAGTACGATCTACTTGACCATTGGCTCGAGAACTGCCATAGCAATTAAATGAAGGCTTATGTTATGTGAAGAACAAAACTCACGAAAATCTGAACTTGCAAAACATCGACCCTGATCTGCAATTATCCTCTGAGGGGCCCCAAAAATTGAAACACTCATTTTTAACGCTTTAATGCTACTTTCTGATAAAGTAACACACATTTTGTAAAAGTGTCAATTAATACAAAGACATATTCCTTCCTATCGTTTTTTCCGCTTAATTTTCCTGTAGCGTCAATGTGGACAGTGTGCTATGGAATAGCAACTTTCGGAATTAGGTGCAATTCAGCTTGAACCTTACCTGAATGTGCCTTAGATATCTTGCAAGTTACACAATTCTCAACAAATTTTCGTACGTATTTGGCCATATGCTCAAACCAAAATTGATCATATAATTTTTCAAGAGTTTTTTCCCACCCAAGATGCATAGGAGCTGTGTGAGTAGAATTTATAACAGACCACCGTAAGCTCCTAGGAAGTATGGGCAGACATCGAGACCTGCCTTTTCTTTGTATTTTTCGATTCAGAATCCCAGAACGGAGCTCGTAAGTCTTAGCTATCTCTTCGTTTAAAGTATTTTTATTTAAATCATCTAAAAGTTTAATGAGTTCAGGATCACGTTGTTGCTCAGCAAGCAACCAATTTTTCGGGAGAGTATTAATGTTGACTTCCTTGTGTTGAATCTTTTTACGAGATTTTTGTTTGAATCTGGCAATGGATTTCGTGAAAAGAAATCAGCATGACCCATCCGTTTACCATCTCTATAAATGATGTCAAAGTCAAAGGCCTGAAGAAATGCCCACCATCTATGCACCCTAGGAGTAAGACCTAATTTCTTTTTTGAAGACTGTAAGGAATTACAATCTGTGAACACAGTGAATTTGCGTCCATGCAAATAGTGCCTGAAATGTTGGATAGCATTGACAACTGCAAGAGTTTCTAATTCATAAGAGTGATACTTGGGCTCTGAAAATGAAGTTCGTTTACTAAAATATTTTCATTTTGCATTAACACGGCCCCATACCCTATTGAACTCGCATCGGTGTGAAGTTCTGTTTCACAATTGGGATCGAATATTTTTAGCAAAGGCTCATTGGTAAGAACGCGTATAATTTTCTGTCTGACCGACTCATGTTTGGGTGTCCAAGAAATATCGCCTTTAACAATTTTCGTTAATTCATACAGGGGAGCCATTATTTGAGAACATTGCGGAATAAACTGTCGAAAATACGGTGCGAGTCCTATAAACTGACGTAGTTGAGTGACAGTATTAGGAGGTGGAAGAGAAACCAACGATTCTACCTTCCTTGAATTTGGTCTTACTTCTCCATGACTCACCTCAAAACCAAGATACTCTACCTTTCGTTTAAAAAAAGAACACTTCTTCATATTAAAAGAAAACAGTTTGAAGCCTAGCGAAAGCTTCATTTAAGTCTTCACCACCTAAAATCAAAACGTCTTCCATATAAACCACGACGTTTGTATTTACTGGGTGAACAGTGCTTTGATTACAGCACGCTGAAAAACTGAGGATGCGTTGCGTAACCCAAATGGCATAACGAAATACTCAAACTGACCATCCAAAGTTACAAACGCCGTCTTTTCAATAGAGTCTGGATGCATAGGTACCTGGTGATAACCACTAGCCATATCAAGAATCGTAAAATGGAAGCATCCGTGAACTCGGTCAATCTGATGATCTTGTATTAATGGCAGGGGAAACCTTTGAGGAACGGTGTTGTCGTTTAACTCACGATAATCAACGCACATACGATCTGACCCATCCTTCTTTTTTACGAGTAACACAGCACTAGCAAATGGGAAAGAACTTGGACGAATAACATTAGCTGCTAAAAGTTCTTTTATCTTATCCCGTACAATTGTTCTTTCATCAGTACTTTAGTCTATAAGGACGACGATACACGGTCTTATTTGGATCTTTAAGATTTATATGCATTGCTTCAACGTTTGCTGGTCTACAGGGAGTACCGTGAATAAAGAAACTCTTAAATTCATTCAAAATTGAATACAACTTTGGTTTGAATTCTGGCTGAATATCTGTATCAATATTCTCAAAATTAATGATCGGCTGAACTGAACTGCATTCTTGCACTACTTTAATTTTTCTTACTTCCAAAGTATCGGAAGTCATGTGTACCCAACTAACAATTTTTCCTCTATAAGGTCCAGTTTTTGAATTTCTATAAGTCATTATTTGACAAGGAAACTATATTTCTTAAAACTGCTTCCTACAAACCTATTACAGGCAGAATCTATAATTTTCTGGAAGCCTGAATATTTACAATTTGGTTATAGTTTTAGCAAGGCTTCCCAGAAATTAGTTTTGAGAGGTATGTGAAATAAAAGCAAATAAAAAGCTTTTACAAGGAAGCACTGCCAAGAGCTCTTGAAGGGCCTGCTTACAAACGCCTGAAACAAGCTATTATGTGTACGAAAGTCTAATGGAAGCATAATATTGTTAGTGGAATTATGTCAGTTTATTTTGCAAAACCCGACACAAGCATTATTATTTTGTGTACTGGTCGGCGCATGTATGTTTTTACTGCCGAGAGAGGGTTACCACAGGTCAAATTACTTATGAAAATAAAAATAGGAAAAATTGTATCATTTTATGGGTATGGTCTAATATTGAATCGTTTATATTTTGGAAAATAAAAACGGAACAAACAGTTATTTTCTGCAGTGAGATAAATTTGGTAAAAGAAAACAATTTAAATTCAATTGATAAAAAAAAAACGAAAAAAAATTATATTTATTTTTTTACACGAAACTATAATTATGTATATTCAGAAGTGCACTACAAATATAAATTATTTATTTATTAGAAATGATTCATCATTCAACAAAAACAGATAAACTTTCTTCATATTCGTGGTTTATCTTATTTTTTTTTTAATTTCTACAAAAAAAATAATACCCCGGATCCCACCAATAAAAATGATTCCCACAGAATTAAATTTGATCGCAGTGGTAACTCTGATTAAGCATGACATCCAATGTTGGTTCTATAACCCATCAAACACAAGCCCGAAACAAGCATAATCATTTTGTGAACTCTGTCAGACGCATGCGCGAGAAGCATTTATTTCGATGAATTTGCCTCAGCGAAGTGATGTCAGCCAAATTTGTTTCTATAAGACCTGAGAGGTGGTTATGCAAACTTAATTTTAATCATCCTCTCAGGCGCGGGAAGTAATAATTCCGATTATTTGGTCTTAGCGAAGGGTTGCACACTCAACATGAAAGCATTAAAAGCTGGTACTTCGCATGGAAAGTAGTATTGATGTGAAAATAAGGTACTGCTGCCTGAATTATTCACAAACCAGGTGACCATAGTATAGTTCCTGTTTCATCGTTAAAAAATATTGTCACGTTAAGAAATTCGAATGTTTTCAAAAATTATCTAAGTATGAAGCTTTCATTTTCCAGTAGTTTTTTTTTTATTACATTTTAAACGTTTTTTAATATCTATACTACATTTAATACATATCTACTTTCAGTTGAAAAAATCTTAATGATGGTCTTAATTGTTTATGTAGTTATTATTTTGGCAAATTAGTGTTTTTAAAAAAGATACAAATTGAAACTGTCAGTCAACGGTTTGTGTACAAAATGAAAAGTACATATTTAATGGGGCATAAAAGAGTTTTTATATTTTTTCTCAAATCAAAGCATTTCTTTTTTAAAAAAACAATTGATTTAAACGGAAACCGAACTTATATTTTATTTGTTGTCTCACAAAAAGTATGTTTGTTGTACGAATGAATAAAGTAATCATAGAAATTAATAATTAAAAAAAAAATAACATTAAGTAAACAAAACTCCCTTACCAGCAACAGACGAATGGTCTTCTGAATTTTTTAAATTAGTTTAATTCATCAGAAAACCCCAAGTTAGTTTTAAGGAAGCTAATTTCGGTTCCAACTTGGCACTCACTTTTCATATGCCAGGCTAGCTCGATACCTAAGCTGCCCGACTCTCAACCCAACCCTCCTCGGTTCAACTCCCGCAAAATACATCAAGTAAGTAATGTGTTTTTTTCGGATATAAATAATTATTGTGAATTAATCCAGAAGAAAATCATTACAAGCATGAAAATAAAGGAGAAAATAAAGAAATAAAAATAAAGAAATAATTTTTATTTTGTTTTGCATTGTGCTTCGAAAAGGTTTCTCCTAGGCCTCGACAAGTCTTTTATAAGGGATTTGAAATGTGTCTATCGAAACACTTGAACAAAACTAAACTACTACATTTGCAATGTTTGAGTGTAGTTTTGTTCTATAAGGCCTTAGCGAAATAAATTGAGTACTTCCAATAAATCTGTAAATGATTGCTTGAAAGCCTTTCGAGCTTCTCAATGTAGGCCAAATGTGTTTCTCTAAGGCCAATTTGCTGATTAGGAAATAACTTCGATAGACCCTTACAGAAGTTAAATTGTTAGTTGGGTATAGCTAAACCCTGTTTCAAAATGTCGCTGCCTATCAAAACTTCATATCCTACATAGTTAAAGGCCTTCCACACTAGCCCACTGTGTATTAATACATGTCAAAAAAGTGGGAACAAATCATGTAGAATAGTGTGGAAACAAAATGTGAAAGCCCAGCCTACACAACCCGATATTCTATCCCACACGATTTGACATGTATTAATACATGAATAATTTTAAGAAAGGTTCTAATTCTATCCCACATTCTATCACACTTTTTTTTGGGTTAAGGTAATGTATTAATACAAGCAAGGGTGGAAGCAAAATATGAAAAGTCATTTCTTTCCCACAAATATGGCATTCGCGTGGAATTCTTTCCCACTTTCAATTTGACATGTATTAATACACAGTGGGGTAGTGTGGAAGGGCTATTATCAGGTAAAACATGAAATAGCATTTCAATAGGAATTCCATCTATGACTACATTAGTTAAAATCTGAATAGTACTTTTAACACTTTTTTGACCGATTCTAGTCATGCTCACAACGCTATCGAAACGTTTGCCTCTAAATTTACAGCTAATTGATTCTTTTACAATTGAGCACTCGGAACCTGAATCATAATAAAATAATATTTGCTTACCGAAATGTGTAAGTATCCCTGAAGTGGAATCAATCTGACAAACGTCAACTCTTTGTACACTCGCAGGAACTCCAGAACTGCTTCCACTCCTATCAATCTCACTAAGGCAACGTGATGCAAAGTGTCCAGCTTCGCCACACTTGAAACATGTAGACTTCGCGACTGGAACTTCCTTGGACTATGATTCTGAATTCGGCATCATAGACCGCATGCTTGAGAAATGACAGGTATTAGATTTGTGTCCCAGTTTCCCACAGGTGAAACATTTTATTGATGACGGTGGAGTTTTAAATCGTTTGACGTCAAAAGCATTCGCTTCAGATGGATTAGCCCGTCTCTTAAGGAATGACAATACCTTCAACTCCTGTTGCAAACGATTCCTATCTTCAATTTCAGTGGTAAATGCAAGTCTGCACACGGGGTTCAAACTGAGATATTTGTGCCAGCACTGTGACGACAGCAATTTGTTCCGGTGATGAATCTTTCCAGCGAGACAACAATGACGTCATCATGCTTGCAGCATTTGATGTAAGACATTCGCCATCCTTCGGTTTGGTGTTACCCACATTAATTAAAAACACTGCAGATGTTTCGGGACAGTCGTACCTAGCCATAAAAATATCCATGAACTGGTACCATGTCATACCAGAAAATGCAATCGAAGATAACCACCCCGAATCTTGTCCTTTAAGTGCACGATTCAATTCGATAACAAGTCTGGCACCTTGAAGCGGTTGTTCTCCGATGCAAATTTCTGTTGTGGAGATTCAAGCTCTGGCATTATACAGGCAGCTGTAGACTGTTGGTTGTCGTCGGCGTCTTCATTGCTTCTAGCGGGGCCATAAAATTCTTGTTATGCTGCGTCAGGGATCCCACTTCTGATGTCGAATCTTTGCTCATAACAGCTACGTAGCTTCTCAATAAAATGCAGCAATCCCAAAGCAGAAGTACATGCACCGACCGCTCGCCAATTTTCCGTTTCTTTTTCTATTCTTTTTCAAATCCCCAGACCACAGATAAGCAATACCTAGATGGGAATCTACGGCTGTCAATTCGGTTTGCCTACAAGCTCAAACGTCAAATGACCGTGGTGAACATCGGATTTTTGCACTAGTGTACGTGCAAACGACCGTGGTGAAAATCGGATTTTTGCACTAGTGTACGTGAAAAAAAATCCGAGTTTCACCTCGGTTCGTGAACAAAATGGCGGATAATTTAAGAATCCAAGGGTATGTTTAAATGTGCTAGGTTCTTGTATGCCGATTTCCTTTCGACAATTGCAGATTAATTTTTTTTGTTGTAAGGAAGTCGCAAAAAAAAATCGTGTAGCCGGTGTAAATTTTCTATATGAAAGATTTGATTTTTGATCTTTTTTTCTAAACAAATCAAATTTTTCAAATCACAGATTTGATTTTTTTGTTGAAATGAAAGTTACATTAAGGTTTAACTACATATACCTACCTACTTTTGCAAAAAAGTACAAAAGTGAGAATTTAAAATGTTCGCTAAAGAAACCTTCTTGCAAGAAAACATACAAAAATTGTTTTGACAGAAAACGTAGTATAACTTCTTATTTGCTGTAGAGCTACTAGCGATGTTGTATTTGTAATGACTGTAAAATCGTACTGTACTATGGATGGCTTTTGTGATAAAACACGCCTATTGTGTTTTTTCCTCAATCAGAATTGACTTTATTGCACTTTTTGCAATTAAGAACAGATGAGATTCACACCATTGTGGATGCTTCCTCTTATCCCCATTCAAATTAATTCTGGCAGATGAAGGTTTTGTTGGTATTCCAAATGTTTCGCATCGGCTTAGGAGACCATTTTTGTTGCAACACAATTTAAATTGTGTAACGGATCTTTCAAATCAACGTTAAAGGCTCTTCCAAACCAATGTGAAACATTCGTTGCGGCGAAGAAACATTCGCATGTCAAAATTTATTTACATGGTGATAAATGAGAGTGCCCACACCAACGCGGCGGAGAAACATATGAATTAATTTTGACTGACGAATGTTTCTTCGCCGCAACGAATGTTTCGCATTGGTTTGGGTGAGCCTTAAATCGGAGCGAAACACTCACGACAACAAAACATTCACTTTTTAAAATTAAGTTAGTCCCGGTCTACATTGAACGATTTTTCCAGTGCCGATCTTTTGTTCGTCGGTGAAGGGAGTGAAAAGTGAGGGGTAGGGATCAAATCGTTTGTACCAGAAAACTCGAACGATTTTTCAAATCTGTTTATGTTCTCTCTCTTCTCCTTTCCAGTTTTTTGTGTGTGTTCGGTGTCAGTGTGCCATTCGTTTGATGGTGTGAGTGAATATCAATGAAAAATGAAGAGCACAGCAATAAAACAAGGAAGAAGAAAAGGAAAAAATCTTATGGAAAAAATTGTTCTGTGTGTACATTTCACACGATTTCTGGAAAAATCTTCGTGGAAAAATCGGGCAATGTAGATCGGGACTTACATGAAAATAATTGAGAGTAGGTACCCACAATGAAAGCGGTGCGATTTTCCATATGAACCCGATGACTGACAAAAATGTTGTCCACCCATCGGTTTGGGGGACCTTAAATTAATTTCTAAAAATTTACGTCGGAATTTGACCATGATGCAATCCAACCCCTTACGTATAAATTAAAATAATTTCATATATTAAGTGTGTCTGTACCCTAAAACTAAGAATATAGTAGCTGTCAAATTTGCCATGGTGAATTTAATTTTTGTTGATTTCTCGAACCTTATTATTGGTTGGCGAGATTTTTTTTATAATTATTGTGCTGTAGAGCTGAAAAAAATTGAAATTATGTTTTTAAATTTCATAAACATAATTAGGTCTTTTGCCCTTTGCTATACTCTGCTCAAACAGGGCCCCTTCGGAGGCGACAGAGTTCTACAAAAAGTTCTCATCGCGCATCGTCTGCCCAAGTAGCTTTTTAGCGAATTGGAAGAAAGAAACATGAAAGCACCAAAAGATTTTTCATTGAAATTCAAGGACTCGTTCAAGTTCCGCTTGCCATGCGGGCATTGTGCTTGGTGAAACAATTATGTTTTTGTTTATTTATTTTTTAATGAAAATAACAAACACCGGAATAAAAATCTTCGCACAGCACATTCATGAAAAAAAAAAAATGAACTGTCAAACAAATCAAATTCACCGCGTTAAATTGTTGTTGCAGTTCACATCTATTCATCGACACGAAATGAAATTACAAAAACAACAATGTAAACAAATGGGTTTTGGGGGGTGATACGAACGAAAGATTCCTATCTAGGTATTGCTTATCTGTGCCCCAGACCCAGACGTCATCCAGTTCGATACTCTCGAGTCTCGACCTGTTGACATCTTGTGGGTTTACATACGGCAGCAAAGATGGGTTTACATGTACTAATTACTTAATGCTCCGGTTTCACTTAGGCACTTACGAAGAGTATTACCTAGCATTTTATATACGCCAAGCTGCGACACATGTATCTTCATCTGCAAAATGCAAAAAAGTAGAGCAGGACAGATGTATACAAAAAATCCGAGCATGTTTGTCTTCATTTCTGCATTATGGCACTTTCCTATAATGCAGAAACGAAGTTCTTCTGCATTTTGATCTTTTCTTTCTATCTAACAAATATACATATTGTAATTGGCATACCTTTTTTTGCGCAGAAACCAAATGCATATACATGCAAATCCACCATCAATTTATCTCATTGCAATCCAAGCCCATATTGAGAACGAGAATTGTCACTCTTCAGTGAGGCAGAATTTTGGTGAAAAATGATGACAAAAGCACTTATGCCGGATTTACACGAATGGCAAAGATGCCAATATTTCTGCCAATTTTTTTTATGACATGCATTTAAACGAGTTCAAATATTGGCAGATTTCAAAATACTGGCAACATGCCATAAAAGAATAAGCAAGTTCATTCTTATTTAGAATGGCATAATTTCGGAAAATGGCGTCAGTAAAGTGTTTACACATAGGCATATTAATGGCAGTATTTTATGCCAAATTATCTTTGCCATTTTATTTTGGCAAAAATATTGCCAGTATTTAGAGCGTTTACACGATGAAAAGAAAAATGGCTATAGTTTGACAGATATAATGGCATTTTGCCATTCGTGTAAATGCAGCATTACATGTTTGTACTTTTTAGCAAAAGTAGGTCTATAAGTTAAGCTTAGTGTGTGGCTTAATTTATCCGGCAGAACAATTTTCGTATGGCCCCTTTCACACAAGGATACTGAGTTGCCGGCGATTTTTAGTTTGTTGGTGAGAAGGGTGTAAAATGAAGTAAATAATCTTCCCTCACACCCTTCTCGCCTAAAAACTAGCTAGTTTCTGGCAACTCAGTTTCCTTGTGTGAAAGCGGTCTATGTTTTTTTTGCTAGTTGGTCTCTCTATAGCGAACAATTTAATGTACTTGTACTTTTTGCAAAAGATTACAGAATCTGCAAGTCCCGATCCGAAATGATTCACAGTGAATTCCTCTGTTTTTTTCATGATAAATGAGTAGATAGGAAATAAAGAACCACAGCGGATCGATTTTAGCGGATTCTGTAATCGACATGATTGCACCCAAACCTGTTTATCAGCACACAAAATTAAGTACGACTTGCCATACTAACCATCGATATTGTGAATGCACGAATACGAGCATGAACATCGTTTGATGTCTGATGTGTAGCCAGCCATCCGGAAAAAAGGTAAATCTTTCAAATGGAGTATTACTAATGTTTTCATTCCATTTTAAAATTGAATTGGATAACAAAAACATTGTTTGAGGATGCGGTTGGAATTTTACTCCCCGCCAACTAGGCGAACAGAGTGTACATTTTATGCATCCGAACATAGGAAATGCGTACTTTTGAATGTGTTTAGCGAACTTTGCGAATTCGCACGAGTGATATTCGCTTACATTCGCTGACGCCGGAACTAAAGCAATTAAGTTTGACTTTGGTCAACAATAAACTGCTAAAAGGCCTCCCACACTAGCCCACTGTGTTTTAACACATGTCAAAAAAGTGGGAAACAAATCATGTAGAAAAGTGTGGAAACAAAATATGAAAACCCAACCTACACAACCCGACATTCTATCCCACACGATTTGACATGTGTTAATACATGAATAATTTTAGGATTGGTTCTATAGAATCCGGCCATTTGGAAACCTATGCGATAGCCTATAACATAGGTTCGTATCCATTTAGGTTTTCGAACGTATTGGTTGTTTTTGAGATTTCGCATGGGGATACAAACGTATACTAACATTTCAGTGGCCACAAGTCATAACCGCTTAAGTCGATATTTAATATTTTTCAGGAGAGCGGTTTTAAATTTCAAATCCTCCCTAGGAATCAGGAATTGCTTATTTTTGGAATGTAAGAATGAAGAAAGAGTTCGCCTTTTTAACATACTAAAAGTAAATAAATGTACATCTGATAATTAAGGAGTAATTTAAGAAAATAACACTAGCTGTTATGACTTATTGAACTTTCAAAAAATAAAGAGCTTATATCGAGTTAGGTTGTTATGTCATATTTAGAAATAAAAAAATTTAACCTTAGGTCAAGTTAGGCTGTTATGGCTTATTTAGAAAGAACGATTAGAATTTCTTATGTCGAGTTAGGTTGTTATTCTTTGTGTGAGAATGCGATATAAGATTTGAGTTGAGTTCTATTGCCTATACTAATAAATCATACATTTAATATATATTATAGTTGTTCTTTCTTACTTAGGTCCAGTTATTAAGTGTCGACATTAAAGTTGCACATAAGTTAACTCATTAAATTTGAGTTGTTAACTTGAGTGTAACTCCGACACTTTCAAGCACAACAATCACCATAGATAGAAAATTATGATTAAGGGTGGTATTCACCGAGCGCTCATAACTTAAGAGCCTCATAAACCTATTCACCAAGCAATATTAAGGCTTAACTACATAGGCCTACTTTTGTACAAAAGTACAAAAGTGAGAAATAAATATCTATTCTGAAGACACCCGCTTGCAAAAAAAAAAATGGAAAATTGGGCATGGTGGTTCAATTTATGTGTCAGAACATTTTTCATATGTGTTTTTGCAAGCATGTTTCATTAGCGAGCATTTTAATTTCTCACTTTTGTACAAAAGTAGGTCTATGTAGTTGAGGCTTTATGGTGGATTTACATGTATCTTCATCTGCAAAACGCAGAAAAGTAGAGCAGGACAGATGTATACAAAAAATCCGAGTGAGTGAAAGAGAACCATCAAGAATATGAACATGTTCGTCTTCATTTCAGCATTATGGCTCTTTCCTATAGTGCAGAAACGAAGTTCTTCTGCATTTCGATCTTTTCTCTCTATCTTACAAATATACATTTTGTATTTGGCATCCCCTTTTTTGTGCAGAAACCAAATGCAGATACATGTAAATCCACCATTAGTGAACATTTACGAGCGCTCGCAAAAGTTATGAGTGGTCTGGAGCACTCCTAATGCTGCATTTACACGAATGGCAAAATGCCATTATATCTGTCACATTATAGCAATTTTTCTTTTCAACAATACAATTTATAAATAAATGCCAATTAATAATAAATAATTCTTATTTTCACAAAATCAATATTAACACATTAATTAAAGACACTTATTCAACACTAATTACAATAAACTGAAACTATGCGAGCAAAACTTTTTATAAAAAAAAAATATTAAAGATGAATCGAAAAATTACTTACGAGAACCAAAAACACGTATCGACTTGTCACAAAGAATGTCTCCGCTACACTGAGGTCGTGGTTAGCTGTTAGAGTATACACATAACCCGACCTCTCTCACACACACACAGCTGGCGCAACATGTTCGATAGAGTAGATATGACAACTGAACGAATGCTCCCGCTGTACGAATCCACCCTGTTTTCCCCTATTATCGTTTTTATCGGAATCAGTTTGAGTAGACTTAAGCCATTTTTCCTCTGGACCCTTCAATTGAATACATAGGGGAATTTCACCAATTAACAATATTTTCTGTACCACAAAAATAATAATAATTTTTAAGGGAAAGATATGGCGGAGGAGGTGGACCCTGAGTTTCCATTGTTGGCTTCTGCCCCTCCTGCTTGATTTTAACATCTTTTTCATCCTTGATTGTGTCCTTTATTATAGGTTTGTTGCCTTTTGCCCCATCGAACCGGACGATGAGCTTGACTTTGAACTATTACTGGAGTTTTGCTGTTGGTGCTGCTGCTGTTGCTGTTGTTGTTGCTGATGTTGATGTTGTTGCTGCTGCTGCTGCTGCTGTTGTTGTTGCTGCTGTTGATGGGCTTGTTGTTGTTGTTGATGTTGTTGTGCTTGATGTTGAGCTTGTTGTTGAGCCTGCTGCTGAGCTTGTTGCTGTGCTTGCCGCTGAGCCTGCATTTGTTGCGATTGCTGGTGACTAAGCTGTTGCTGTTGTTACGCCGACATTCGTAAGTCTTCGGGCTTCATTTGTGATCCAGGTGGCTGTTGGTGTGTGCCAGACTGTACCTGCTGCAAAAAATTGTTGCGCCCCTGCTCGGAGAAGATGTAATATCTGAAAGAAGTAAATTTTAATAAGAATATGTTGGCGATGTAAGTTTTTTGTTTTCTTACCTTCTTAGCACGGTTGCCACTTGGAAATAAATCTTGTGACCAAAATTGGAATTAAAAAGGACCAAAACGAGTAAAAAGTGACCAAAATAATTAAAATCTGAAAACTTCATAGCACACAGAAAATTAAAGTTAGCCATATTTTTCTCATTTATGTATCAACAGTCTACAGCTGCCTGTATAATGCCAGAGCTTGAATCTCCACAACAGAAATTTGCATCGGAGAACAACCGCTTCAAGGTGCCAGACTTGTTATCGAATTGAATCGTGCACTTAAAGGACAAGATTCGGAGTGGTTATCTTCGATTGCATTTTCTGGTATGACATGGTACCAGTTCATGGATATTTTTATGGCTAGGTACGACTGTCCCGAAACATCTGCAGTGTTTTTAATTAATGTGGGTAACACCAAACCGAAGGATGGCGAATGTCTTACATCAAATGCTGCAAGCATGATGACGTCATTGTTGTCTCGCTGGAAAGATTCATCACCGGAACAAATTGCTGTCGTCACAGTGCTGGCACAAATATCTCAGTTTGAACCCCGTGTGCAGACTTGCATTTACCACTGAAATTGAAGATAGGAATCGTTTGCAACAGGAGTTGAAGGTATTGTCATTCCTTAAGAGACGGGCTAATCCATCTGAAGCGAATGCTTTTGACGTCAAACGATTTAAAACTCCACCGTCATCAATAAAATGTTTCACCTGTGGGAAACTGGGACACAAATCTAATACCTGTCGTTTCTCAAGCATGCGGTCTATGATGCCGAATTCAGAATCATAGTCCAAGGAAGTTCCAGTCGCGAAGTCTACATGTTTCAAGTGTGGCGAAGCTGGACACTTTGCATCACGTTGCCTTAGTGAGATTGATAGGAGTGGAAGCAGTTCTGGAGTTCCTGCGAGTGTACAAAGAGTTGACGTTTGTCAGATTGATTCCACTTCAGGGATACTTACACATTTCGGTAAGCAAATATTATTTTATTATGATTCAGGTTCCGAGTGCTCAATTGTAAAAGAATCAATTAGCTGTAAATTTAGAGGCAAACGTTTCGATAGCGTTGTGAGCATGACTAGAATCGGTCAAAAAAGTGTTAAAAGTACTATTCTTAAGCATACATTTTTCCTCTGGACCCTTCAATTGAATACATAGGGGAATTTCACCAATTAACAATATTTTCTGTACCACAAAAATAATAATAATTTTTAAGGGAAAGATATGGCGGAGGAGGTGGACCCTGAGTTTCCATTGTTGGCTTCTGCCCCTCCTGCTTGATTTTAACATCTTTTTCATCCTTGATTGTGTCCTTTATTATAGGTTTGTTGCCTTTTGCCCCATCGAACCGGACGATGAGCTTGACTTTGAACTATTACTGGAGTTTTGCTGTTGGTGCTGCTGCTGTTGCTGTTGTTGTTGCTGATGTTGATGTTGTTGCTGCTGCTGCTGCTGCTGTTGTTGTTGCTGCTGTTGATGGGCTTGTTGTTGTTGTTGATGTTGTTGTGCTTGATGTTGAGCTTGTTGTTGAGCCTGCTGCTGAGCTTGTTGCTGTGCTTGCCGCTGAGCCTGCAT
The DNA here is from genome assembly GCA_949320155.1 of Melangyna quadrimaculata. Classification (NCBI taxonomy): domain Eukaryota; kingdom Metazoa; phylum Arthropoda; class Insecta; order Diptera; family Syrphidae; genus Melangyna; species Melangyna quadrimaculata. The sequence goes on from OX439483.1 coordinate 371,624,053, forward strand.
TTGTTGCGATTGCTGGTGACTAAGCTGTTGCTGTTGTTACGCCGACATTCGTAAGTCTTCGGGCTTCATTTGTGATCCAGGTGGCTGTTGGTGTGTGCCAGACTGTACCTGCTGCAAAAAATTGTTGCGCCCCTGCTCGGAGAAGATGTAATATCTGAAAGAAGTAAATTTTAATAAGAATATGTTGGCGATGTAAGTTTTTTGTTTTCTTACCTTCTTAGCACGGTTGCCACTTGGAAATAAATCTTGTGACCAAAATTGGAATTAAAAAGGACCAAAACGAGTAAAAAGTGACCAAAATAATTAAAATCTGAAAACTTCATAGCACACAGAAAATTAAAGTTAGCCATATTTTTCTCATTTATGTATCAACAGTCTACAGCTGCCTGTATAATGCCAGAGCTTGAATCTCCACAACAGAAATTTGCATCGGAGAACAACCGCTTCAAGGTGCCAGACTTGTTATCGAATTGAATCGTGCACTTAAAGGACAAGATTCGGAGTGGTTATCTTCGATTGCATTTTCTGGTATGACATGGTACCAGTTCATGGATATTTTTATGGCTAGGTACGACTGTCCCGAAACATCTGCAGTGTTTTTAATTAATGTGGGTAACACCAAACCGAAGGATGGCGAATGTCTTACATCAAATGCTGCAAGCATGATGACGTCATTGTTGTCTCGCTGGAAAGATTCATCACCGGAACAAATTGCTGTCGTCACAGTGCTGGCACAAATATCTCAGTTTGAACCCCGTGTGCAGACTTGCATTTACCACTGAAATTGAAGATAGGAATCGTTTGCAACAGGAGTTGAAGGTATTGTCATTCCTTAAGAGACGGGCTAATCCATCTGAAGCGAATGCTTTTGACGTCAAACGATTTAAAACTCCACCGTCATCAATAAAATGTTTCACCTGTGGGAAACTGGGACACAAATCTAATACCTGTCGTTTCTCAAGCATGCGGTCTATGATGCCGAATTCAGAATCATAGTCCAAGGAAGTTCCAGTCGCGAAGTCTACATGTTTCAAGTGTGGCGAAGCTGGACACTTTGCATCACGTTGCCTTAGTGAGATTGATAGGAGTGGAAGCAGTTCTGGAGTTCCTGCGAGTGTACAAAGAGTTGACGTTTGTCAGATTGATTCCACTTCAGGGATACTTACACATTTCGGTAAGCAAATATTATTTTATTATGATTCAGGTTCCGAGTGCTCAATTGTAAAAGAATCAATTAGCTGTAAATTTAGAGGCAAACGTTTCGATAGCGTTGTGAGCATGACTAGAATCGGTCAAAAAAGTGTTAAAAGTACTATTCTTAAGCATACATTTTTCCTCTGGACCCTTCAATTGAATACATAGGGGAATTTCACCAATTAACAATATTTTCTGTACCACAAAAATAATAATAATTTTTAAGGGAAATATATGGCGGAGGAGGTGGACCCTGAGTTTCCATTGTTGGCTTCTGCCCCTCCTGCTTGATTTTAACATCTTTTTCATCCTTGATTGTGTCCTTTATTATAGGTTTGTTGCCTTTTGCCCCATCGAACCGGACGATGAGCTTGACTTTGAACTATTACTGGAGTTTTGCTGTTGGTGCTGCTGCTGTTGCTGTTGTTGTTGCTGATGTTGATGTTGTTGCTGCTGCTGCTGCTGCTGTTGTTGTTGCTGCTGTTGATGGGCTTGTTGTTGTTGTTGATGTTGTTGTGCTTGATGTTGAGCTTGTTGTTGAGCCTGCTGCTGAGCTTGTTGCTGTGCTTGCCGCTGAGCCTGCATTTGTTGCGATTGCTGGTGACTAAGCTGTTGCTGTTGTTACGCCGACATTCGTAAGTCTTCGGGCTTCATTTGTGATCCAGGTGGCTGTTGGTGTGTGCCAGACTGTACCTGCTGCAAAAAATTGTTGCGCCCCTGCTCGGAGAAGATGTAATATCTGAAAGAAGTAAATTTTAATAAGAATATGTTGGCGATGTAAGTTTTTTGTTTTCTTACCTTCTTAGCACGGTTGCCACTTGGAAATAAATCTTGTGACCAAAATTGGAATTAAAAAGGACCAAAACGAGTAAAAAGTGACCAAAATAATTAAAATCTGAAAACTTCATAGCACACAGAAAATTAAAGTTAGCCATATTTTTCTCATTTATGTATCAACAGTCTACAGCTGCCTGTATAATGCCAGAGCTTGAATCTCCACAACAGAAATTTGCATCGGAGAACAACCGCTTCAAGGTGCCAGACTTGTTATCGAATTGAATCGTGCACTTAAAGGACAAGATTCGGAGTGGTTATCTTCGATTGCATTTTCTGGTATGACATGGTACCAGTTCATGGATATTTTTATGGCTAGGTACGACTGTCCCGAAACATCTGCAGTGTTTTTAATTAATGTGGGTAACACCAAACCGAAGGATGGCGAATGTCTTACATCAAATGCTGCAAGCATGATGACGTCATTGTTGTCTCGCTGGAAAGATTAATCACCGGAACAAATTGCTGTCGTCACAGTGCTGGCACAAATATCTCAGTTTGAACCCCGTGTGCAGACTTGCATTTACCACTGAAATTGAAGATAGGAATCGTTTGCAACAGGAGTTGAAGGTATTGTCATTCCTTAAGAGACGGGCTAATCCATCTGAAGCGAATGCTTTTGACGTCAAACGATTTAAAACTCCACCGTCATCAATAAAATGTTTCACCTGTGGGAAACTGGGACACAAATCTAATACCTGTCGTTTCTCAAGCATGCGGTCTATGATGCCGAATTCAGAATCATAGTCCAAGGAAGTTCCAGTCGCGAAGTCTACATGTTTCAAGTGTGGCGAAGCTGGACACTTTGCATCACGTTGCCTTAGTGAGATTGATAGGAGTGGAAGCAGTTCTGGAGTTCCTGCGAGTGTACAAAGAGTTGACGTTTGTCAGATTGATTCCACTTCAGGGATACTTACACATTTCGGTAAGCAAATATTATTTTATTATGATTCAGGTTCCGAGTGCTCAATTGTAAAAGAATCAATTAGCTGTAAATTTAGAGGCAAACGTTTCGATAGCGTTGTGAGCATGACTAGAATCGGTCAAAAAAGTGTTAAAAGTACTATTCTTAAGCATACATTTTTCCTCTGGACCCTTCAATTGAATACATAGGGGAATTTCACCAATTAACAATATTTTCTGTACCACAAAAATAATAATAATTTTTAAGGGAAAGATATGGCGGAGGAGGTGGACCCTGAGTTTCCATTGTTGGCTTCTGCCCCTCCTGCTTGATTTTAACATCTTTTTCATCCTTGATTGTGTCCTTTATTATAGGTTTGTTGCCTTTTGCCCCATCGAACCGGACGATGAGCTTGACTTTGAACTATTACTGGAGTTTTGCTGTTGGTGCTGCTGCTGTTGCTGTTGTTGTTGCTGATGTTGATGTTGTTGCTGCTGCTGCTGCTGCTGTTGTTGTTGCTGCTGTTGATGGGCTTGTTGTTGTTGTTGATGTTGTTGTGCTTGATGTTGAGCTTGTTGTTGAGCCTGCTGCTGAGCTTGTTGCTGTGCTTGCCGCTGAGCCTGCATTTGTTGCGATTGCTGGTGACTAAGCTGTTGCTGTTGTTACGCCGACATTCGTAAGTCTTCGGGCTTCATTTGTGATCCAGGTGGCTGTTGGTGTGTGCCAGACTGTACCTGCTGCAAAAAATTGTTGCGCCCCTGCTCGGAGAAGATGTAATATCTGAAAGAAGTAAATTTTAATAAGAATATGTTGGCGATGTAAGTTTTTTGTTTTCTTACCTTCTTAGCACGGTTGCCACTTGGAAATAAATCTTGTGACCAAAATTGGAATTAAAAAGGACCAAAACGAGTAAAAAGTGACCAAAATAATTAAAATCTGAAAACTTCATAGCACACAGAAAATTAAAGTTAGCCATATTTTTCTCATTTATGTATCAACAGTCTACAGCTGCCTGTATAATGCCAGAGCTTGAATCTCCACAACAGAAATTTGCATCGGAGAACAACCGCTTCAAGGTGCCAGACTTGTTATCGAATTGAATCGTGCACTTAAAGGACAAGATTCGGAGTGGTTATCTTCGATTGCATTTTCTGGTATGACATGGTACCAGTTCATGGATATTTTTATGGCTAGGTACGACTGTCCCGAAACATCTGCAGTGTTTTTAATTAATGTGGGTAACACCAAACCGAAGGATGGCGAATGTCTTACATCAAATGCTGCAAGCATGATGACGTCATTGTTGTCTCGCTGGAAAGATTCATCACCGGAACAAATTGCTGTCGTCACAGTGCTGGCACAAATATCTCAGTTTGAACCCCGTGTGCAGACTTGCATTTACCACTGAAATTGAAGATAGGAATCGTTTGCAACAGGAGTTGAAGGTATTGTCATTCCTTAAGAGACGGGCTAATCCATCTGAAGCGAATGCTTTTGACGTCAAACGATTTAAAACTCCACCGTCATCAATAAAATGTTTCACCTGTGGGAAACTGGGACACAAATCTAATACCTGTCGTTTCTCAAGCATGCGGTCTATGATGCCGAATTCAGAATCATAGTCCAAGGAAGTTCCAGTCGCGAAGTCTACATGTTTCAAGTGTGGCGAAGCTGGACACTTTGCATCACGTTGCCTTAGTGAGATTGATAGGAGTGGAAGCAGTTCTGGAGTTCCTGCGAGTGTACAAAGAGTTGACGTTTGTCAGATTGATTCCACTTCAGGGATACTTACACATTTCGGTAAGCAAATATTATTTTATTATGATTCAGGTTCCGAGTGCTCAATTGTAAAAGAATCAATTAGCTGTAAATTTAGAGGCAAACGTTTCGATAGCGTTGTGAGCATGACTAGAATCGGTCAAAAAAGTGTTAAAAGTACTATTCTTAAGCATACATTTTTCCTCTGGACCCTTCAATTGAATACATAGGGGAATTTCACCAATTAACAATATTTTCTGTACCACAAAAATAATAATAATTTTTAAGGGAAAGATATGGCGGAGGAGGTGGACCCTGAGTTTCCATTGTTGGCTTCTGCCCCTCCTGCTTGATTTTAACATCTTTTTCATCCTTGATTGTGTCCTTTATTATAGGTTTGTTGCCTTTTGCCCCATCGAACCGGACGATGAGCTTGACTTTGAACTATTACTGGAGTTTTGCTGTTGGTGCTGCTGCTGTTGCTGTTGTTGTTGCTGATGTTGATGTTGTTGCTGCTGCTGCTGCTGCTGTTGTTGTTGCTGCTGTTGATGGGCTTGTTGTTGTTGTTGATGTTGTTGTGCTTGATGTTGAGCTTGTTGTTGAGCCTGCTGCTGAGCTTGTTGCTGTGCTTGCCGCTGAGCCTGCATTTGTTGCGATTGCTGGTGACTAAGCTGTTGCTGTTGTTACGCCGACATTCGTAAGTCTTCGGGCTTCATTTGTGATCCAGGTGGCTGTTGGTGTGTGCCAGACTGTACCTGCTGCAAAAAATTGTTGCGCCCCTGCTCGGAGAAGATGTAATATCTGAAAGAAGTAAATTTTAATAAGAATATGTTGGCGATGTAAGTTTTTTGTTTTCTTACCTTCTTAGCACGGTTGCCACTTGGAAATAAATCTTGTGACCAAAATTGGAATTAAAAAGGACCAAAACGAGTAAAAAGTGACCAAAATAATTAAAATCTGAAAACTTCATAGCACACAGAAAATTAAAGTTAGCCATATTTTTCTCATTTATGTATCATCATAAATAATTTATTAGAAATTAAGAAAAATAAATAAACAAAAAGGTACAACATAATTCACAAAATTACTTTAAGGGCAATGTGATCACCCTTTCTTCATAATAAAGTTTAGACCGCACAAGGTGGAACTGCACTACAGCAGAACTGCGATTCACAATAATTTGTATGAAATTTTATGAAGTTCAGTTGCCGCTTACAATTTCATGCAAATAATGTTTTGCGCGTCCCGTCGCGTCGTTAAGTGTAGTTCCGCTGCAATTGTGTGTGGTCTAACCTTAAAAAACATAAATAAATAAACATAAAGGTTTATTTACTAAATCACATTTTTTCACAGCATTTTATATTAAATTCACAATATTTTTTTAGATCAATCAATACGAAATTGCGTATAGTTAAATTGAATCTACTAAAATGTACACACATAGGGGCGTATTCATAGTCATTTTAGAGCTTGTTCTAAGTTAAACATAGGTTTAGTTGAATTTTCGGACGATTATTTTATTTTTTTAAGTTCATAATTTCAAAATATTTGAAGCTATTTGTGTAGTATTATACCAAGTTAATTATCTTATACAAATATAAAACCAACAATTTGTAATTAAATTCGGTCTGTATTCCTTGAGCCAAAATTGTCTTAAACTGTAGTTTAGTTAAACCTGGGTCTATCTGCGACTTTGAATATGCCCCATAATATCTACTTATTTAAAAAAAAAAAAGGTTTCTGCCGACCAAACGCTATGTCACATGTTTTTTATCCTAAAGCTCTTTGGACAACATAATATTATTAATGGTGTCAAAGTTAAGTCTATTTCTTAGCACCCGGTACACTACTTGACGCTGGGTTTGGGCCCACCGCTGGTTAAGCTCATTCCCGATCCAACTGTCTGTACACTTTCTTTTATATTCTGTTCCTGTTGTTGGTGTTGCTGCTGTTGTTGTTGCTGCTGCTGCTGTTGTTGATGCTGCTGTTGTTGATGTTGCTATTGTGGCGAGGGCTTCGTCATCAAATTTAGCGGTGGATCCTTTTACTTAGTGTATTCAATTTGCGGGGATTGGGGAATAACTGATAATGGTTGACCAGGGCCTCCATGTGGGACTTTTACTTGCTGATGCTCTGATGGAACTAAATATTGTTGTTGTGGATAGAATAGATACATTCCAAAGTTGCTTAGGGGTGGAATTGGAGGTGGTACACCTTCCTGAGGCTTTTTAATATTAACAACGTGCTTAGGAGATTGAGATTTATCTAAGAGAAAATTCAAAGACATTTAGATTAAGGGAAACTTCGATTTATAAATTAAATACTAACCAATCATCTCTATATCTACAACCGGCGTAGAATCATCAGAAATATTACTATAAGCCGGACTTTGTACATCGTCTCTTGACTTGGAATTTTCAAATTCGCCTGGAAGCGGTGATTTGCTATTTTTCTCTTGCTTACCAAATGGCTGCTGGGTTTTGCTCAATGGAATGCCTGAGGAAATCGGAGGTCAAGAGTTTTATTTGCTTTACGAGTATAATAAAAAAAAACTAAAATCGTACCTTGTTGCGATGCTTGAGACGGAGCACCAGGATAGCCAACAAGTTGGTGTGCTGTTTCTGGTGAACCCGGAGGTCTGGATTGTGGAGCCATATCAGCAGCTGGAGTAGGTCTCAGTGGACTCTGCACTGGCAGTGTCATTGGGTTGCTCAGAGCATTATCTGTTTGTGGACCAAATCGAAGGACTCCAGGTTTAACTAGAAAAAGTTAGTTTGATTGTTTTAAACCTAAATTGCGTTTCTCACGTGGTCCAGAGTGCATCTGTTGTTGTTGTTGAGGAGATGGCTGCTGTGGTTGCACTATCTCGTTTATAATTTTATTAACTATTGAATGCTGTTGGTGCTGAGAAAGGGATTGTCCTGAAATGCCAGCAGTGATACTGCCCCCCGGAATCGCGTGCTGGGGAGGTAGCTGCGGAATTATAGGCAAAACAGATAGTCCTTGATTTGGAACACCAATTGATGGCGCAGATGACTGCACTGCGCTGAGGATGCCACTGTCGGTGTCGGAGGAAGAACCGCGCTGTTGGGTGTTGGCGAGGCGATGATTTGCGTAGCCGTTGGTGTTACTTCAGGAGCGTCGTGTTGGTGTAGCCGGTGGCTGAGGAGTACCAGCGGGAGCTGGCGAAGATGTTGTCGGCGGGGCCGAACGCACCGTGGACTCTGGTAACTGCAACGAGTCCTCATCCATCGATCCCGATCCATGAGCATGGCTCTGATGATAGCGTAGGCCATTGGCATGCTTGAACTTCTTGCTGCAGTCTTGTTCAGGGCACCCTAATAACATCGGAGAGATCGCGCACGGCGACGCGCCTTACATTTCTTCGTGGAGATTTGAACATTCAATCCAGTTACTGGATAAATTAAATTGTAGATCCCTTCCATTCCAGTCGACACGCGACCACAGGAATGGTTGCGAGTTGTTAGTCACTAGGCCTGGCTCTTCACGAGCCGTTGCGCCACCCAATTTATTTTATTTTTTTTTTACTTTTTTAACAAACCGACCTAATTTGTGTCATTTTTATAAGACAGTCAACCTAGAAAAAGACATAAATATGAAGCAACAAAAGATGTTTAAGGAATTACTCACCTTTTCGTTTCTAAGATTCCCTTCTCCTTTGTAATTGTCTCCATTTCACCATCGAGAAACTTTCTGAGGCTGTGTGAAGCATATACCTGTCGAAGCAATGAAATCTCGTTCACAATTACCCAATTTCTGTTCGGCTTGACCAACTTTTATTAGAGCAATTCCATAGGCAATGCCAGATACTATAAGTTGGACAACCGGGATGGTTTTTTCTTTTCGATATTCTCAAATATATAGTCTTCTACCCTATTGCCAGGATTAGGAATCAAAACCGATTCTGTATCACGCACAACTTTCTCAGTCCAGTTCTTTGTACATTCTGCCTTTCTGCGAGATTTTCCAAATCTGAGTCTAGACTGCGATTCTTGGAATGAGCCCTGACTGCTGATCATTTCCTGCCCAGAACACTCGTCCATCCGTGTGTTATTCGTACGAGCCAGAAGTAAAGATTCTGCTCGTGCTATACCCAATTGTCATTGGGCGTTCGCTGTCGTTGGTAATACAACCTACTCCGCTTTGGGCACCGTCAATTGCTGATGCTGAAGTTTTTTTGGGTCTTTTGTGCCGTCTGGATACTCTTTCATCCCTACGTCTGGAGCTATGTTGGCACTTGGAGATATAGTAATTTCCGATGTTGAGACTGTTCCAACACAGCTGCAGACGTAGTTTTCCCGTTTTTTGAGACATTATCTGCGTCATTGAGGGACCGTAGTTGGGATTACTGCCGGCGATGGCGACTACTGGTACGACTCGAGATATTTTAATTTTTCCTTGGATCCATTCTATACACAGATTAATTGTTTTGTTTACAGCAATAACACCTAATTTACCACGACGCGATGTTGACGTTTTTTCGGTTGATCGGGTTTTTATTTTGTTTAAATATATTTTATTAAATTGTTATCTAATGCCAACATTTTTCAGAAAACACAAACGAAAAACAAACATTTTCAGAAAAACACAAACGAAAAACCAATTTTTAATGTGTGACTGACAGAAGTGACAGTTTGAGAGAAGTGAAGTTTTATTGCGAAATTTTTCGAACAACTTTTCGAAGAGAGCGCTCGTAACTTATGCCGGATTTACACGACTGGCAAAGTTGCCAATATTTTCTGCCAAGAAAATGGTAAAATATTGGCAGAAATAATTTTTTTATGACATGCATTTACACGAGTTCCAATAATGGCAGATTTCAAAATACTGGCAACATGCCATAAAAGAATGAGCAAGTTCATTCTTATCTAGAATGGCATAATTTCGGACTTTTGTACAAAAGTACAAAAGTGAGAAATAAATATCTATTCTGAAGACACCCGCTTGCAAAAAAACAATGGAAAATTGTGCATGGTGGTTCAATTTATGTGTCAGAACAATTTTCATATGTGTTTTTGCAAGCATGTTTCATTAGCGAGCATTTTAATTTCTCACTTTTGTACTTTTGTACAAAAGTAGGTCTATGTAGTTGAGGCTTTATGGTGGATTTACATGTATCTTCATCTGCAAAATGCAGAAAAGTAGAGCAGGATAGATGTATACAAAAAATCCGAGTGAGTGAAAGAGAACCATCAAGAATATGAACATGTTCGTCTTCATTTCAGCATTATGGCTCTTTCCTATAGTGCAGAAACAAAGTTCTTCTGCATTTCGATCTTTTCTCTCTATCTAACAAATATACATTTTGTATTTGGCATCCCTTTTTTGTGCAGAAACCAAATGCAGATACATGTAAATCCACCATTAGTGAACATTTACGAGCGCTCGCAAAAGTTCCCAAGCAACACAATCGGCTCTTTAAGATATCTTTAAAATTACTTTTACAAGAGCTTTCAACTCTTCAAACGATCTGAAAGAGGTCATTAAGACCCAAAAAGGACCAAAGGGAAGGAGCCAACTGTATGGGCACAAAGAGTTCTTACTAAAGTCTTTGTAAGTGCTTATAAAGATATAGCTTTTTTATTGATCTTTTGAAGAGGCTTTTAAGATGTCTTGAAGTTGAATGTATTTTGTGTGAATAGTGTGAACTTGGAGGGAGAAGAAAATATTAAAAAATTATATCTTTCTCTCTTACACAAATGCAAATGTAATACAATTAAAATGAAATGGAATGAACATAAAATAAACACATGAATTCTCAATGTTTATTTATCCTTGATTTATAATTTTTTTTATAAGGGATACTAAACCTATTTCATAGCTTTAATAACTAGTAATTTGATATGCAGGACAAGATTTATTTGGGAATTGCATATTCTACCCCACTTAAAACTAACGCGCCATTAATTTGACAAGTATTAACAGATAAATAATAAGAAAAATAATCGCAAACACTGTCGAAAAAAGGAAATATAATTTGAACTGAATCACAAAGTGTTATTTACATAAAAAGTGTGAAAATTAACTGGGTTTCTTTAAAATCAATAAATTAATAGATAAAAAAGAAATCCATATGCAATTATAATAAACATGGACATTTTTTTGTGTGCGAATTAGGTATAAATATTTTTACAGGGTGCCTCATTTTCTGAAGTGTACGAAATGTTTTTTTTTTCTTCTTCTTATGGATTTTGGATAACTTTATTGTGAAAGTTAAGAAAATAAGAAGAAATATTGTAAACATGTCAATATGATGTCGATGGATTAATAAATCTGTGAAAAATCGGGAATTTTAGATTTTATTTTCTGTTCCGAAAAAATGCGATTTTGGGCTTTTGGTTACTACTTAGATTGCAATATTCTTAAAATGTCAAAATAAAATTTGTTAATTGGTTCTTAAGCTATTAACTGTCAAATTCTATTGAAGGACTGCTACGATGGTGTTGGATTTAAACCTCTAAAAAATCTGGCATGTTTCAGATTTTTAGTTTGATCCGAAAAAAGCAATTCTAGAGCGTTTGGGTATAATTTGAAACGAACATTTTTTAAATGTGAAAATCTAGTTTGTCGCCGTCAAACTCCCTTGATGAACCTCTTAAATTAAGACAATCAAAAACCTATCTACATTATAACACTATTTAAGATCAATCAAAACACAATATAATCTGCCTTAACTAGGTTTTTAGTCTACCCACACAATTTGCGTACATTAGATTTAAATAATAATAAAATATTAATTTGAATGTTTATGTTAAATCGGGCTTTTTTGTCACTTCCTTCTATATACAAATAAAAATTTTTTATTCCATACTTTTTCCCTACGTTTCATCGTTATTTCACGACTTCATCAGGGGTAGTTTATTAAACCTGTATAAACTTAAAATTAATCATTTACACTTTAAACATTTTTTGAAGTTAAACTTACAAGGAAAAAACGTTTGTAACATTTAATGATAATTATTGATAAGGGATGACAATTTTTAATACTAAAATATTAAGTTTAATAATTTGTGTGTTTCTAATAATTCAATTTTATGTCAAATTAAATATAGCAGTGTCACCCTTTAGAAAATTTTTGCATTTTATATAAATTCACTTCCTATTTGGAAAACGGTTTAAAGTGTTTTTTAAGTAGTCATTAAAACATCTTGCCTATAAACGCTTTTACTAAGAACCAAACCCCTCTTATTAACTTCATAATAAAGAGCTGTGAACAAAATTGAAATCTTAATAAAGAGTCATCAAAGAGTTTAAAAAAAAAACAGATGTGAATAATTTTATTTGTCAATGTGAATTTGTGTCTGTCTGATTTGATGATTTTTTTCCATTTAACGCTCTTTTAAACCAACCAACGTGAACAAATCGGGTCGGCAACAAACATACGCCTTTCAAAATTAATTTACGTGATAATAGAGGAGAACGCCCGATTACGATGGAATTTCCCATACAAATACCATGACCGGCGATAAAAATGTTTTCAACAATGAGTTTCACGTTGGTTTGTGGAGAACCTTTTTGTTATTTTATCCTTAATAATTTTCAATTCATAGGTTTCCAATAAAATATTTGGATAATTTTAATTTTAATAACGCAAAAATTACGTAACAAAGAACAAATAAAAACTCAAAGACGATAAAATGTGAAATGTCAAGCCTTCATAAAGATGTTTTAATTAAAAAATAAAATCGGGTGGCACAACGGCTCATGAAGAACCAGGGCCTAGTGACTAACAACTCGCAACCATTTCTGTGTGCGCCTTTTTTTTGAAAGGAATGGAAGGGACCTACAATTTTATGCCGAATCCGAACGGCTAGACGAGAAGCACTCATTCGTGACAAGTGATACTCTTGGAGGATTTGTCAATTCCTCGCAAGAGGCAGTAGCCCTGAAAAAAAAACTTTTTAGTTTTTAGGTGGACGAGGCTGGGAAGCGATCCCAGACCTCCAGCGTGACAGTCGAACGCACTAATGTTTTAATTAAGAACATATGAAAAACATCTTCAATTAGTATTTGCAAGAGGAAAATGAACTACTTTTAATGCGCTGTGAATATGGTCCATTTAGAGACGTTTTTAAGAAAATCTTTAAAGGGAAAATATACAAATATTAAAAAAAGAGGTTTTTAAGATGTTTAAAAGACGTTTTCTTAATAGTTAAAACAAAAAACACTTTTAAAGAGCAAAGTAAAATTTAGTAAAGTGGAATGGTTTAAAAAAGATTGAATTAAGAGGCAGTTAAGATATGATCATTTTGTTTGAAGACCTCTTGAAGAGTTTATGTGTTGCTTGGGTTATGAGTGGTCTGGAGCACTCCTAATGCTGCATTTACACGAATGGCAAAATGCCATTATATCTGTCAAATTATAGCCGTTTTTCTTTTCATCGTGTAAACGCTCAAAATACTGGCAATATTTTTGCCAAAATAAAATGGCAGATAATTTGGCATAAAATGCTGCCATTAATATGACTATGTGTAAACACTTTACTGACGCCATTTTCCGAAATTATGCCATTCTAGATAAGAATGAACTTGCTCATTCTTTTATGGCATGTTGCCAGTATTTTGAAATCTGCCATTATTTGAACTCGTGTAAATGCATGTCATAAAAAAATTATTTCTGCCAATATTTTACCATTTTCTTGGCAGAAAATATTGGCAACTTTGCCAGTCGTGTAAATCCGGCATAAGTTACGAGCGCTCTCTTCGAAAAGTTGTTCGAAAAATTTCGCAATAAAACTTCACTTCTCTCAAACTGTCACTTCTGTCAGTCACACAGTAAAAATTTGTTTTTCGTTTCTGTTTTTCTGAAAATGTTTGTTTTTCGTTTGTGTTTTCTGAAAAATGTTGGCATTAGATAACAATTTAATAAAATATATTTAAACAAAATAAAAACCCGATCAACCGAAAAAACGTCAACATCGCGTCGTGGTAAATTAGGTGTTATTGCTGTAAACAAAACAATTAATCTGTGTATAGAATGGATCCAAGGAAAAATTAAAATATCTCGAGTCGTACCAGTAGTCGCCATCGCCGGCAGTAATCCCAACTACGGTCCCTCAATGACGCAGATAATGTCTCATAAAACGGGAAAACTACGTCTGCAGCTGTGTTGGAACAGTCTCAACATCGGAAATTACTATATCTCCAAGTGCCCCCAACATAGCTCCAGACGTAGGGATGAAAGAGTATCCAGACGGCACAGAAGACCAAAAAAAAACTTCAGCATCAGCAATTGACGGTGCCCAAAGCGGAGCAGGTTGTATTACCCACGACAGCAAACGCCCAATGACAATTGGGTATAGCACGAGCAGAATCTTTACTTCTGGCTCGTACGAATAACACACGGATGGACGAGTGTTCTGGGCAGGAAATGATCAGCAGTCAGGGCTCATTCCAAGAATCGCAGTCTAGACTCAGATTTGGAAAATCTCGCAGAAAGGCAGAATGTACAAAGAACTGGACTGAGAAAGTTGTGCGTGATGCAGAATCGGTTTTGATTCCTAATCCTGGCAATAGGGTAGAAGACTATATATTTGAGAATATCGAAAAGAAAAAACCATCCCGGTTGTCCAACTTATAGTATCTGGCATTGCCTATGGAATTGCTCTAATAAAAGTTGGTCAAGCCGAACAGAAATTGGGTAATTGTGAACGAGATTTCATTGCTTCGACAGGTATATGCTTCACACAGCCTCAGAAAGTTTCTCGATGGTGAAATGGAGACAATTACAAAGGAGAAGGGAATCTTAGAAACGAAAAGGTGAGTAATTCCTTAAACATCTTTTGTTGCTTCATATTTATGTCTTTTTCTAGGTTGACTGTCTTATAAAAATGACACAAATTAGGTCGGTTTGTTAAAAAAGTAAAAAAAAAATAAAATAAATTGGGTGGCGCAACGGCTCGTGAAGAGCCAGGCCTAGTGACTAACAACTCGCAACCATTCCTGTGGTCGCGTGTCGACTGGAATGGAAGGGATCTACAATTTAATTTATCCAGTAACTGGATTGAATGTTCAAATCTCTACGAAGAAATGTAAGACGCGTCGCCGTGCGCGATCTCTCCAATGTTATTAGGGTGCCCTGAACAAGACTGCAGCAAGAAGTTCAAGCATGCCAATGGCCTACGCTATCATCAGAGCCTTGCTCATGGATCGGGATCGATGGATGAGGACTCGTTGCAGTTACCAGAGTCCACAGTGCGTTCGGCCCCGCCGACAACATCTTCGCCAGCTCCCGCTGGTACTCCTCAGCCACCGGCTACACCAACACGACGCTCCTGAAGTAACACCAACGGCTACGCAAATCATCGCCTCGCCAACACCCAACAGCGCGGTTCTTCCTCCGACACCGACAGTGGCATCCTCAGTGCAGTGCAGTCATCTGCGCCATCAATTGGTGTCCCAATCAAGGACTATCTGTTTTGCCTACAATTCCGCAGCTACCTCCCCAGCACGCGATTCCGGAGGGCAGCATCACTGCTGGCATTTCAGGACAAGCCCTTTCTCAGCACCAACAGCATTCAATAGTTAATCAAATTATAAACGAGATCGTGCAACCACAGCAGTCATCTCATCAACAACAACAACAGATGCACTCTGGACCACGTGAGAAACGCAATTTAGGTTTAAAACAATCAAACTCATTTTATTTTACTTTCTTTTTCTAGTTAAACCTGGAGTCCTTCGATTTGGTCCACAAACAGATAATGCTCTGAGCAACCCAATGACACTGCCAGTGCAGAGTCCACTGAGACCTACTCCAGCTGCTGATATGGCTCCACAATCCAGACCTCCGGGTTCACCAGAAACAGCACACCAACCTGTTGGCCATCCTGGTGCTCCGTCTCAAGCATCGCAACAAGGTACGATTTTAGTTTTTTTTTATTATACTCGTAAAGCAAATTAAACTCTTGACCTCCGATTTCCTCAGGCATTCCATTGAGCAAAACCCAGCAGCCATTTGGCAAGCAAAAGAAAAATAGCAAATCACCGCTTGCAGGCGAATTTGAAAATTCCAAGTCAAGAGACGATGTACAAAGTCCGGCTTATAGTAACATTTCTGATGATTCTACGCCGGTTGTAGATATAGAGATGATTGGTTAGTATTTAATTTATAAATCGAAGTTGCCCTTAAAATCTAAATGTCTTTGAATTTGCTCTTAGATAAATCTCAATCTCCTAAGCACGTTGTTAATATTAAAAAGCCTCAGGAAGGTGTACCACCTCCAATTCCACCCATAAGCAACTATGGAATGTATCTATTCTATCCACAACAACAATATTTAGTTCCATCGGAGCATCCGCAAGTAAAAGTCGCACATGGAGGCTAAGAAAAAGGATCCACCGCTAAATTTGATGACGAAGCCCTCGCCACAATAGCAACATCAACAACAGCAGCATCAACAACAGCAGCATCAACAACAGCAGCATCAACAACAGCAGCAGCAGCAACAACAACAGCAGCAACACCAACAACAGGAACAGAATATTAAAGAAAGTGTACAGACAGTTGGATCGGGAATGAGCTTAACCAGCGGTGGGCCCAAACCCAGCGTCAAGTAGTGTACCGGGTTTGTTGCCAAATCCTTCGTCTGCAAAGCCAATAACGCACTTCTATCCTTTCAAGTAAATCTAATCGAGATTACAGTTTTGTAAAACTTGATCTTATAATTTATTACCTAATCCACAGTTATATGGCCCCAGGATATCCCTATTTTGAGCCAAACTATGGACCTGTTTCAATGGTCTCTGATGAAAACAAACTTGGACATGCTTTGCAAAATCCACCACCAACTTTGAAAGATGATCGCATCAAGGAGAGTCAAAGTCCTCATGAGAATGCCAAATTATCGACGCAGGTAAAAGTTTTTTTTTTTATTTTCCTTTGAAGTTTTTTTTTAACCATGACATGATTTTTTGTAGATGATATCATCGAAGTTGATCAAGAGCGAGCCAATACCTAAGGAGATCAAACAAGAACCCAACATCCACCCAATGCACCCTAAGGATCCTCCAGTCCAATCGATTGGCAGGTATCCAAGCATGTACCAGAGACAGAACGTAGTAAGCCACATCTATATTCACCGCATCTAGCACAGAATGGGGAACTAAGAAGCACGGTTCCCACGTTGGTCATTTTTTTTTTTACTTGGTCACTTGGTCATTTTGTAATCCATCTGGTCACTTTTTTGAAGAAGAATTATGAAAAAAAAACTCGACTTTTAATTTTCATTTTCTCAAAATGAAGTGCAATTTTTTTTTCATCTCCTATGTAAACGTTGCATGTATTAAATTGAACGCACTGCATAACCCATCCACGACCACTTCATTTGACAATTTATTGACAGATGGAAAGTTTGAAATATTTTTGGGTTTCAGCGTCTCCGTCTATTTCGCTTGTTGGTTTTGTTCTTGTTGAAAACAAAACATACAAAATGGATAGGCAAGTAATAAGATATATTAATAAATCTTTCTTGTAAAATTAAAACAACATTGCTAAAGGTTTGTTATTGTCGTTACCACACAGCTCAGCTGCTGCTGAAAGAAAGCCTTATGATTTAAGTTTAATTAAACCTAAGCTAAGAAATAGACTTAACTTTGACACCATTAATAATATTATGTTGTCCAAAGAGCTTTAGGATAAAAAACATGTGACATAGCGTTTGGTCGGCAGAAACCTTTTTTTTTTTAAATAAGTAGATATTATGGGGCATATTCATAGTCGCAGATAGACCCAGGTTTAACTATACTACAGTTTAAGACAATTTTGGCTCAAGGAATACAGGCCGATTTTAATTACAAATTGTTGGTTTTATATTTGTATAAGATAATTAACTTGGTATAATACTACACAAATAGCTTCAAATATTTTGAAATTATGAACTTAAAAAAATAAAATAATCGTCCGAAAATTCAACTAAACCTATGTTTAACTTAGAACAAGCTCTAAAATGACTATGAATACGCCCCTATGTGTGTACATTTTAGTAGATTCAATTTAACTATACGCAATTTCGTATTGACTGATCTAAAAAAATATTGTGAATTTAATATAAAATGCTGTGAAAAAATGTGATTTAGTAAATAAACCTTTATGTTTATTTATTTATGTTTTTTAAGGTTAGACCACACACAATTGCAGCGGAACTACACTTAACGACGCGACGGGACGCGCAAAACATTATTTGCATGAAATTGTAAGCGGCAACTGAACTTCATAAAATTTCATACAAATTATTGTGAATCGCAGTTCTGCTGCAGTGCAGTTCCACCTTGTGCGGTCTAAACTTTATTATGAAGAAAGGGTGATCACATTGCCCTTAAAGTAATTTTGTGAATTATGTTGTACCTTTTTGTTTATTTATTTTTCTTAATTTCTAATAAATTATTTATGATGATACATAAATGAGAAAAATATGGCTAACTTTAATTTTCTGTGTGCTATGAAGTTTTCAGATTTTAATTATTTTGGTCACTTTTTACTCGTTTTGGTCCTTTTTAATTCCAATTTTGGTCACAAGATTTATTTCCAAGTGGCAACCGTGCTAAGAAGGTAAGAAAACAAAAAACTTACATCGCCAACATATTCTTATTAAAATTTACTTCTTTCAGATATTACATCTTCTCCGAGCAGGGGCGCAACAATTTTTTGCAGCAGGTACAGTCTGGCACACACCAACAGCCACCTGGATCACAAATGAAGCCCGAAGACTTACGAATGTCGGCGTAACAACAGCAACAGCTTAGTCACCAGCAATCGCAACAAATGCAGGCTCAGCGGCAAGCACAGCAACAAGCTCAGCAGCAGGCTCAACAACAAGCTCAACATCAAGAACAACAACATCAACAACAACAACAACAAGCCCATCAACAGCAGCAACAACAACAGCAGCAGCAGCAACAACATCAGCAACAACAACAGCAACAGCAGCAGCACCAACAGCAACAACAACAAAACTCCAGTAATAGTTCAAAGTCAAGCTCATCGTCCGGTTCGATGGGGCAAAAGGCAACAAACCTATAATAAAGGACACAATCAAGGATGAAAAAGATGTAAAAATCAAGCAGGAGGGGCAGAAGCCAACAATGGAAACTCAGGGTCCACCTCCTCCGCCATATCTTTCCCTTAAAAATTATTATTATTTTTGTGGTACAGAAAATATTGTTAATTGGTGAAATTCTTCTATTTATTCAATTGAAGGGTACAGAGGAAAAAAGGCTTAAGTCCACTCAAACTGATTCCGATAAAAACGATAATAGGGGAAAACAGGGTGGATTCGTACAGCGGGAGCATTCGTTCAGTTGTCATATCTACTCTATCGAACATGTTGCGCCAGCTGTGTATGTGTGTGAGAGAGGTCGGGTTATGTGTATACTCTAACAGCTAACCACGACCTCAGTGTAGCGGAGACATTCTTTGTGACAAGTCGATACGTGTTTTTGGTTCTCGTAAGTAATTTTTCGATTCATCTTTAATATTTTTTTTTTATAAAAAGTTTTGCTCGCATAGTTTCAGTTTATTGTAATTAGTGTTGAATAAGTGTCTTTAATTAATGTGTTAATATTGATTTTGTGAAAATAAGAATTATTAATTGGCATTTATTTATAAATTGTATTGTTGGGGTACCTTCGTACAGCTATGTGTGGGGTAGATTTGTACTGTACGAATGTACCCCACGTGAAATTAGAAAATGGGGATTCAAAATGCTTTTACGTATTTCAGGATAATGCCGCGAATTTACATACAAAAAGGAACAAGAACGGGAGAGGTGAACGAAGAAGCAGTAAAGAAAGCGATGAAGGAAGTTTTAGATAAGAATTTGTCATTTAGAAAGTCAGCACAAAAATACGGCATCAAACCGACAACCCTGCAGAGTCGAATAAAAAAATACCAACAGGAGATTGCTGCTAAAGAGAGAGGTAACTTCAACTCGCCGTGTATTTTTGCATCCAAGTTCACGTCGAATCAAGTGTTCACTGTCGAAGAAGAGACTTTATTGAATAAGTACATCGCAAAATGTTCAAAGATGCAATATGGGTTGACAACGATACAGGTGAGGAAACTGGCGTACGAATTTGCAAAAGTGAACCAACTGCATTATCGACCTTCCTGGAATCATAATAAAATCGCAGGAAAAGATTGGATGTATAGTTATCGCAAACGAAACGCAAATCTAAGTCTACGGAAACCTGAGAATACTAGCGCAGCACGATCTTATGGATTCAACTAAACTGCTGTAAATGATTTTTACGAAAACCTAGAAAAGGTATTCACTAAATATGCCTTCACTGCAGATCGGATCTTTAATTTTGATGAGTCAGGGATATCCACAGTGTTGAGTACGCCAAAGGTATTAGCTGAAAAAAAAAACAAGTTGGTCAACCTGTTTCTGCAGAAAGAGGCGAACTCGTGACAATTGGAGGAATTATTTCAGCTAGTGGAAACACTATACCGCCTTTATTTATCTTTCTTAGGGTTCATTTCAAGGATCACTTTTTAGAAGGTGCTCCAGACGGAAGCCTAGGAATGACTACTAAGAGTGGTTGGATTAATTCCAGTATATTCTTGGACGCCCTGAAACATATTCAAAAAAGAACAAGCTGCTCAAAGGAAAATCCTATTTTTCTCCTAGTTGACAACCACGAAAACCATGTAACAATAGAAGCGGTAGACTATGCCCGTGATAACGGTATTATTTGTATGTCATTTCCTCCCCACACAACACATCGTCTCCTACCTTTGGATGTAGGAGTATTTGGACCTTTTAAAGCTAAGCTAAAGGTAGCTTTTAATGGCTGGCATGTGAATAATCCGGGTAAAACACTCAACATATACAACATTCCAAAACTGGAAAAAATTGCGTACTTCGAATCATTCACTGGCAAAAACATTACAAACGCTTTTGAAAAGACTGGAATATGGCCTTTTAATAAATTGAAATTCAGTGACGAAGAATTTGAAGCAGTACAAGTGTATCGTTCCGATTCAACAGCAGCCCCAAATGAGAACGTTCAAGAAATTACACCTGAAGAAATAAACCTTAGGGAACAAGAGCAATCACCGAGATCATCACCGTCACCTGCATTACCAGGTACGTCATCTGCGGGATTAATTTCCCCAGAACTTATCCGACCTTAACCCAAAGTTGACAGGAATATAACCAAAAAGAAGAAGAAAGGAAAACTGCCTGGAAAATCAAGAATATATACAGAAACTCCCGAAAAAAATAGGCTTTTAGAAATAGAAAAAGCCAAAGAGTTGAAGAAAAAAGAGCAAGAACGAAAACAGAAGGCTAAGGACATAAAACGCGCATTAAATTTGATATCAGATACAAAAAAAGAAACCGAATCCAAGAAACAAAAGAAAACTGTAGAGGCTGACACTGATAGTGACGATGAGACTGACATAAGTTTAAGAGAAAGTTCTTTTCAATGAGATATCAGAGGGATCTGATCCTGATGTCGTGACCGAAATTCCAATAACGATGGAAAACATTCACGAAGAAAGCTTTCTCTTGTTAAACTTTGAAAAAAATAAAACTATTTTACATTATATTGGACAGGTGGTATCAAAATATAATCCTAATGAATATAATACTACGTTTCCACCAGAAACTAAACCGCGATTTAGCAAGATTATCACAAATCTCCTTGAAATCTACAAGATTTACCATACAAATTTTAATCTCCTCAAATAAAGATTTCAAATAAAACTCATTCAAATTTACTTGGAAACAATCGTTTGTCAAATCAAACAAACTTTGTCTCGCAGAATAATTGTGGAAACGACCCATTTTCGTTTATTGACAAATGGAAATGTAAACAAAAACTATATCTCACTTCTACTTAATATCAAAAAAAAGAAACAACATTTGAATGTTTTGCGATAATCCTCTTTTTGTGCAGTGGAAACACCAAACAAATTTCATTACCTAAATCTCGGTTTAGTGGTTGGTGGAAACGTAGTATAAAGTTTCATTTATGTGAAAGAAGCCGGGAACCAAGAAATTTGTGTTTCCTACTATTAAAGATGAAGGAACCGTCTACTTATCAGACGTAGTCTGCATTTTGCCACCGCCTAAATCAGCTTGCACAGCAAGAACTGCTGATATATTCAGCTTCAATACAGATCTCACTATTTATAATCTGCAATAAGATTCTTAATGTAAAAATGAATTATTTATTTTATGTTTTATTAATTTACCGACGTTGAATTGTTATTTTATAATTTCTTTTTCTTTTTTTTTTATTATTTATTACTTTATTAAGAGTTTATTTTACGTTTTCTTTATCTGAATAAATGTTTAATTCCATATAAAAAGCCTTCTTAATTACTGAGTACGAAAGCTCCCCATAGTGTACGAATGCACCCTTCCCTATGTACGAAGCTACCCCGCGTGTGGGGTAGATTCGTACATTTCCCGTTTTTTCAGAAAACTTACCGTTGCGTCTACATAGTGGCACTTAACTTTAGTGCAACTATTGACAAATATATAGGGTATACAGCAGCATTAAAGTTATTTTGCAATACTTTAAAGTTTTTCTTTTATACAGGTCAAAGTAAAAAGTGTACGAATCCACCCTGTTCTCCCCTATAATGCCGTTTTTCATTGGTTTCACTCGAGGTTTCACTCATTCGGAAATCCAATGGAACAGTCCAAGATGCTTCTAATCAATTCTGGGGTTTGATATCTGTATAGGTGAGTCGTCAAATAAAAATTATGTGCTACAACACAAAAAGTGAAATGTAAAACACGAGTGTATCAGCTCCGAAATTCCAAATAATATTTTTTGTTTGTTTTTTCTTAATTTGTTTATTAAAATTTAGCAAAAACTTTGATTTTGGATGCAAATTAAATTAAAATGAAAAGTTAAAAAAAATACGAAGTACATTTCAGTTTGTTGTGACGTTTGAGTTTGAATGTATGTGTGCTTCTTGAGTGGATTCTGATTTCAAATCATTGTATATATACTCTTATAGTAATATCATGGCTCAAATTTTGTAGTACTTATAGTACTCACGAAATGTGCCGAAATTGGCGTTAAAATCGCTTAAATGCACAATAGAGACCTGGGGATAACGATGCAAGGAAAAATAAAAACAATTAGTAAGAGGGAGAGGAGAACATTGGTTTAATTCGTACAACTATAATGGTAGTAAGGGAGTCAGATGTTTTTGTCAGTCAACAACGAGAATAAGGGGAAGAAAATGAGAAAATGAAAATATATGTTTTCCTATGGGCTTATTCTTGGGTTATGTTCTTCCAGTTTTGTTCAATGAGTTTTTGTTGCTTTCTTTTGATGGCTATGGGTATATGGTTTTTTGCACGATTTTGCAAGGTTACTATATTGGCAAATTGGTACCATATGTATCATGTAGGTAGGTATGTATGTACATTTTTATAAATTAGTAGGTAGATATACTAGGTAGGTATTTAAAGAAATTAATTTGTTTTGCAAAAAAAAAGTATGAAAATAGGTAGGTATGGTAGGTACACATGTACCTAAATATTTTGAATTGAGGTATGTAGGTAGGTAAATTAAAACTTGATATACCCAGGTAGGTAGGTACGTAAGGTTTTTTTAATGTATGTACCTACATAGGTATTATCAATTAAAATAGGTAAGGTAGGTAGGTATGTATTAAAAAAATTAACAAAATTATTTTCAATTAAAGGTAGGTAGGTAGGTACCTACGTTTTTTGCACGATTTTGCAAGGTTAATATATTGGCCATTGGTACCATATTGTATCATGTAGGTAGATATGTATGTACATTTTTATAAATAAGTAGGTAGCTATACTGGGTAGGTATTTAAAGAAATTAAATTTTGTTGCAAAAAAAAGCATGAAAATAGGTAGTTATGGTAGGTACATAGGTACCTAAATATTTTGAATTGAGGTATGTAGGTTGGTAAATTAAAACTTGATATACCTAAGTAGGTAGGTAGGTAAGGTTATTTTAATGTATGTACCTACATAGGTATTATCAATTAAAATAGGTAAGGTCGTAAGGTAGGTAGGTATGTATTAAAAAAATAAACAAAATTATATTCAATTGAAGGTAAGTAGTTACCTACGTAAATAGGTACCTATGCATAGGTAGGTACCTAGAAACATTTTGAAACTCAATTCAACAAACTCAATTTTTTTTTCAATAAAAAGCTTTTTTTTGGGTAAAAAAAAATATTTTTGAAAAATGAGTCTGGGGTCGACCCACACTAGCAACTTCCCATTGGTGCACTTGAAAACAATATACATACATACATATTTACCTAAGTGGTGGGTGGTAGAGTATACCTATATTACATAATTACATATTACATATATAGTGTAATTTCTTTGGGTTTTTGGATAATCAGTATAAAGGTAGGTATAGATATAGAGATACAGGGCAAAATGTTACATTGCCTTTATTTTATTCTTTAGCTATATTTATAATAGTAAAATTTGTTTGTAAATAGCTTAAAAATTATAGGAATCATATGCAAAATTTCGATCCTGATGTTAAACATTTTTCGAATCAAAACATTTTGATTTTTAGCTTTTTAGAGGGTGGTTTTAAAAATCTCAAAATTACACAACACTTAGATGGTATACATTTTTGGTAAGAATTTGAAATCGATATAATGTTTTTTTTTTTTTCAAAATATGTGAGTTAAAAAACATTTGTTCAGTAATTTAAATAGTTCAACAAATCGCACCAATAACAATGACTTCCAATGGGAAGGTAAAAATATCAATTGACAATATTATAGGTATCCATTATATACATACATGTATAGCAACTACTTATAAATAACAATTACTTTTCCCAATGACGCTACAGCTTAATTTATAAGTATTAAAATTATTTAGGTACTAAAATTTATAATTTTATAATAATAATAATTTTATGTAGGAGTGCACTAAAAAAGGATTTTTTTTAATTCTTAAATTTAATAGTGTTGCAACGCAACATGCAACAAGATCAACAAAACAAAAAAGACTCATATACGTTTTGCCGACGGCAAAACCATATCCCCAATGCCAACTACCGACGGCAAAACGAGTTTTAAATGTTTTAATGATGAGAATTCAAAAATAGTCAATTCGAAAAGTGCTTAGTAGTTGCATGGGTGTAGATTTTTTATTTTTTTATTTTTCCATATTTTTATAGAAGATGAATAAAGCAATTATTCATGTTTAAGGAATTTTCGATAGGATTCTTTTTCGTGTCGAAAATGATTTTTGAAAAACATACATTTTTGTTGGTCAATTTTTCAAAGTTTCTGATTTTTATATGTTATAGGTATAACTATATTTGTATTTCTATCAATTGAACAGATTTATATAAGGGTAAATATTATGAAAAAATATCAATATCTTTTTAATAAAAAGTCGCAGAGATTTTAGATCTTAAAACATAGCTCTAAAATGTGGCTTAATTGTGTTTACAAATTTTTGAGGAGGGATGAAAAATTTCATACTTAAAGGGAGTATAAATGACCCGTCAAATTTATATTAGCTTTATTAAATTCAAAACAAAAAAAATGGGCACGACTGGATCGCACAAACAAACAATAAGTACATAGGTAGGTATAGGTAGGCACCTGGGTATGTAAATGTAGGTTAGATTTACAAATATAAAATAACCCACATATTTGTAGAAAAGTAATACACGTATAATTGTGTTTCATTAGTTTTTTGAAATTCAAAAAATATTCATCAAGTTTTGAATTTAATATATTTAATCTATAGCTGAATTTTGAGATCTTAACTTTTAATATCGACCGAGTAGAAATGAAGTTATGATTTTTTATATTAAAAAAAAATCGAATAAAAAATAATTTAAGAAAACGGTGCTTTGCACTGGTTGACAATTGTTGACAAAGCAGAGCATTTCTATGGATTTGAGCCGATTTTTTATGAATTTTAAAAAATCAATTATACGCTTATATAGGAGGCAGATTAAAAAATGAAGTAACAAATTTGTAGTTATTATATTGAGATTAAATATAAGAAAAAACTAAATCAATCCATGCACACACTAACATGTTATTAAGTAATATGTGTTAACAATATTATATTGTTAATTTCTCAGCTCAGCGGTACAATAGGAATATAGAACATACAATAGCTATAATTCATTAGTACATTGCAAACCTGTACGACTCTTTACTAAAAAGATATTAACAAAAAAAGAAATTTTAAAATTTTTACTTTCTTAAATAAATCTGTCAAATGATAAGTTAGAAAGATAAAATTTTTACCATTTGATTGCTATCAATTACGTATATCTATAACATAATGAAATTTCAGATTTTTCCAACAACCCATTAAAAAGATAAAAATCAAATACTTTGAAAATTTGACCAAACAAATTTAACCTTTTTCAAAAATCATTTTGGGTATGAAAAAAAATTCTATCAACAATTCCTTAAACATGGATAATTTTTTTTCATTATCTTTAAAAATATGTTAAAATAAAAATTATTAAATATCTACCCCCATGAAACTACTAAGTACTTTTCGTAACGACTATTTGTCAATTTTCAGTCTTAAATCGGTTATATCTCGGTTTATAGATTTTAAATAAAAAAAAGATGTACCCGTTTTTTCCTAACCTTTTTTTAATCTTTAAAATAAAAAAAAAATCAAGTCTCTACGACTACGGGTTTAGAAGTTAGTTTTTCGACTTTATTTCAGTTTTTACCCTTTAAACCTTATTAAATGTACCAATTTCCAAAAATCCATTCTTAGTGCACCCCTATATAAAATTTGCTATTCAATTAATTTTAGTATATATTTTTAGGACTTCTAGTTTGAGCTGTAGCGTGATTGGCAAATGCTGTTGTAATTTTTCTTTCTTTTATATAATAAAAAAAAATAACAAATAAAATAACTTAACCTACTTAACCACTCAACATCGCATAGGGATTGTTTCTAGCAAACAATCAAACTATCAACACTTAACCTACCTCAACATCACATAAAGATTCCTTCTTCTAGCCACTGAAAAGTACCAAGGAAATTATGCCCATACATAAAAATAAAACTGAAATTTGGCAAGAAAATTGAATACCCATAAAACCAAATCCTACCCCCGATCATACTTACCTATATACTTACCTATGCACACATTCTTCATTTCCTACATCGCGATGGACAAATCTGTCTACTTGCCCGCCGCAAACAGATGATTCCTACATTATCATTTGGGAACATACAAATTGTTTTTGTTTTTTTGTCATCTTTATTCTATATACTTCCTCTTTTACTATCTAATTCCTATAGAAAAGAAATTGACAGCCAAAACAAAACAGTTATTTTTTGTCTCCCTTGTAACCTCATACATTTTGTATAGCCTTCTCTATTCTTCTTTTCTGTCTTTAGCCTTCGTTTTCTTCTAATTTTCCTCTCATTTAATCTCTTCACAAATTCAAAAGTCTCTTAAATCGTTAGTTCTAACACTCCTCACCATACGCAGCGGCAATTATTTGAGCCATAATATTACTATAAGAGTATATGTACAATGTTCAAATCCAGAATCGAATTTCTCTTCTCGGAAACGTCAGAAGCGTATTTTTTGTGCCAATTGAATGGTTTCAGAAGACTTCCGGATGCTTCTGGACGCTTCCGGACGTCCAATGAAAAACGGCATAAGTTTACTTTCTAAACAAATGCTAAATTCTAAGGAAAATTAAGTAGAGGATGAAAATATTTTTTTCAATTGAATGTACTTATTTATACAATACAAATTGATTGTAATTTTATGAATTGTATATTCTAATAAAATCATATGCGTTAAGGGAGACTTCCATGTACGGCCTACATGGTAGCCGAAAACTTGAAGATATTTTTTGAAAATTTCTTGCGAAGGAAATTAACATGATAATTAGATACGGTTTTTTGCTTTTTGTTGATAAATCCTTCGATTTTAAAAATCTATATTTGAAACCAAAAAAATATAAAGAAACGCGGTGTTACACCGTTTCATGTATTTCAATTTGTTTTGGCATCACTACGAAAAAGGATCTAAAAAATCGGGAAAGTTTTTATTTTGAACTATTACTACGAAGATGTGCTACAAAGACTGGAAACAAACTTTTTCAAAAAATTGTTTTGTTTAAGTTTTGTAGCCAAAACAAAACTATAAAAAAAGTTTTTTTTTTAACAAAAAGTGTCATTTCGAGAGGTATCCAAAATTTGTATGGAAATTTTATAATTCCATCAAATAGTACTTACAGAAACCTACAAGATGTCATCATTAGTTTCATTTTTCAAAAAAATGGACTTAGTGGGCAATGCCTTTAATTCGAACACAATCTAGCATCAGAACATTTTCGCTGCAAACAACAACAAACCAAATGATTGGAATTTAGAATCTATTTAACATTGTGGAGACAATGACAAAATCATTGACGTTTTTTATTTGTTAAAACATCATTTTAATCTACCTCAAATGCCATGTAAGTAAATTAGGACAAACAAAACTGTATGGTAATAAAAGAATGCCTTATTCTTTTTTTTTCTAACAGGTAATGACAAAATATATATCCAATGCCGATTATCTGAAACTTATGATGAATATGCTGAAAGAGAAATCGAGAAATAGCGAAAAAGCGTATCTAATTAAACAAATAAAAGAGCTTAAACCACTTCCTGAACCTTAGTGATATATTCATATTATATAATAATTACATTATTATGATACTTAAATTAAAGAAAAGAAAAAGATAACAAACGCAAACCAAAACAATAATATAAATAGATAAATTTAAATAAATTTAAATTGCTTTGTCATTGCTTTGATATAAGACATCTCTTTGGAGCAATCTTCAGTTAAAGTTAGACTTTCTTGATCGTTGCTTGCACCAGGTGAATCTGAAATTGAAACAAATTTCAATTGTTTAGAATCTTTGGCAGTGAGCGGCTCCACAGTGGCCTTTTACTAAAGAACAATAAAGGAGAACGGGCAGAAATCTATGGGAGCTGGTCTAGGAACCAATAACAAGGAGACGTCGTTTAAAATGTATTTTTGTGTACATGAATATTACTATACTAGCGCATTCCAAATCGCTGTGTGTCAACAAAGATTGGAATTTGGTACATATAATGTAAGTATGTAAGTTAGTATAGGCAACAATGTGCTGGCCTAACCAATAACAACAAGACACATGTTTCTGAAAACGTCTTTTTATGTACTACAATAGCTACCTTGACAGTTTACTTTGAATCCCTGTGTGAAAAAAGTTTTTGCTAATTAAAGGTTAGACCGCACTAGGCGGAACTGCACTGCAGCGGAACTGCGATTCAAAATAATTTGTATGAAATTTAATGAAGTTCAGTTGCCGCTTAGTGCGATATAGCTCATACAGTTTCATACAAATAATGTTTTGCCGCGTCGTGAAGTGTAGTTCCGCTGCAGTTGTGTGCGGTCTAACCTTAAGGTTGCGATGTAGTGAATTTTAATATAGAAAATGTATATTTTGTAGGTATGAAGTAAAGGGAAAAATGTGCTGGTCCAACCAATAACGACGCGACGTACGTCGTTGTACAGGTATTTTCATGTACTATAATAGTAACAGTAACTATAATAGGACAGTTCATTTCAAATCGCTGTGTAAAAAAAGTTATTCGATAAATAAGATTGTGATGTGGTGAATTTAAGTATAGAAAATGTATACAGCATAAGCAAAGTCTTTTATTTCATACTAAAATGTGCCCAATCACAATCTTAATTATCGAATAACTTTTTTCACACAACAATTTGAAATGTGCGGTATAGGTAAATATTGTAGTATGTACATCAAAATACCTTTCCAACGACATATGTTGTGTCCTTATTGGTTGGACCGACACATTTTTGCTATACATACCTACAAAATGTACATTTTATTTATGGAATAACTTTTTTCACACAGGGATTTAAAGTAAGCTGCCCAGGTAACTATTGTAGTGCATAAAAAGACCTTTTCAGAAACATGTGTCTTGTTGTTATTGGTAAGGCCAGCACATTGTTGCCTATACTACATACTTACATTATATGGCGCAAAATTTTAGACGATTTAGTACGATGTTAAATCATTTTTAGTATGATACTAAGTTCAAAATTGTGTTTTGCTAATTTTAAACGAGTTTAGCATCGTACTATTACCTAACATTTTACTAAAGTTAAAATCACCAACTGGCTATTTTATCTTTTTAGTATCGTACTAAATCCATATGAGAAAACCCGAATGTTCCAGGTTCGAGTCCTGGTGGTACCCAACTTTTTTTTCTTTTTTTTGTAAATAATGAAGTTAAAATGATAAAAATATAAATATGGTATACTTATTTGAAGCTCATGATAGGTTTCCATCAACATATAATTAATTTACAACGCATAAAAACAATAATTGTGTTCATCAAATTCAAACCTTACAAATGCAGTGTACTAGTTAGCAAAAGGTTTAAAATTTTGGAATAGATAGTTAATTGCTAAATAGTTAGCAAATTGTTAACTAGTAAAGTGTTAAGCCCTTAACACTAGGTTGTTTAAAATTTTGCGCTTATGTGTTTAAATAATATTCACCAAATTACAATGTTTGTTGGCCAATAACTTTTTTCGCACAGCGATTTGGAATGAGCTGCCATAGTAATACAAAAATACCTTTTTAACGACATATGTCTCGTTTAAGTTTAAGAATTTGTCTCCTTTAAGTTTAAGAATTTATGTACTCACATTAGAAATTATATTCCTGATCACAAGTATAGCTGATTTGTTCGTGTGCGATAGCGTTCTGGATTTGCATTTCTTCTTTGGATCGCTGAAGGACTCTTCCTTAATACATGCCCACCCGAATGTTCACCTGCATACATACATCTTCAATTTCCCCAATATTTGTTGGCAATACTTCATCTTCGTCTCCTTTAAAATCTTATTCCTGCATCTCACCGCTTAAGTTTTTGTTCAGAGCAAAATCTGCTGCAATTGTGTATGTTTAAAAACGGTCCTTAACAAGTTTCCCATTTTGTTTTGGAGTTAATGTCCTCTTTACACCGTAGACAGTGCGATATTTTCTTGGAGTTGATTCGGCAAAACTAAAATCAGATTGTTGTGGCGTCGTTTTATTTGAATCGTAACCATCACGAGGTAGTATCTCCGAACAGATTTGCAGTGTAATTGTGCTAAATCATAGCCGTTTCATAATTACTCATTGTTGTGTTGTTCAGGCTGTGATCTAAAATCTCGGATTTAATGCTTGAGTCTAGCAGTATCATTGAGTCTAGAAGGTAACGATTTCTTGCGTATTCTAGATAATTGTGGACTCTACGGAACTTTATAGCAACCAGACATTCTCAATGATTCCATGCCTGATGGCGGGCAAATGTTGCCCATGTCTAGACTGTTGTTCTGCATATTTTCTATTACTGATAATATTGGGGTTATAATATGTAGGGAATGAAATCGGAGTGCCGTCTGTTTTGCTTATAACGATTGGTGTTTTCGGAGCTTCATCACTTTGCAAGCGCAGAACAGCTTGCAAATTAATTGCGCTCTTATTTTGAGATACCGCAGTTGAAGCAGTTGATTCATCTTTTTGTTGTCTTCCAATGGCGGCAGAAATTGATGGAATTATTCTTCGCTCTTTGGATGAAGAACGGGATCTCGAACGATTGCGATTACGACTGCTTGAGGAATTGTGATATTTGCAACCCGACGACGGAGAATCTGATGATCTTCCTCGTCGTTTGCCTTTCTCGCGATGCGAATTATCCTTAGCATATCACAGACAGGTAGGTTTATTTTTATGAAACGTAAATGAAACTACAAACAAAAGACCAACTTGGATCTGTTTTTTGCACGATTATTTGAAAAAAACAAAACACAAGAGTATAATGAGTATGTAATATTTAAATAGGATTTTCAGATTTTAGAATTTTTTTGTTTCATTATTTAAATTGTTGACATTTTGTCTTAGCTATCACTTATTTTCGAAAACAGTTTGATTTCACAGTTTGGGTATGCCTGATGGAGAGAGAACCTTTCTCTTTTTCGGACATCGAAAAGTACTTATGAGTGGCTGGTGAGCAGCACAAATAATTTTCAAGTTAAGAAGCTCATAAAGTTAAGAGCAGTTTACGAGCGCTCGGTGACTACCAGCCTTATGGTCTCGTTTTAAAGCTTGAACTTGAAGCTTTAAATTGTGGATACAAGCACAAAAATCCATTTCACGATATTCACCCTAATAAGGAAAATAACACACATTATTCATGTTAAAGGAGACAAGAGTTTAAAAAATTGATAGGGTAGGGTCGCCTAACTCCGAACACTCCCAATAGTCGAACACTTTTTTTTAAAAAGCCTTCAAACTGTTGAATTTCTTATATTTTCAGCTTCTAAAAATGTTAAATGCTACGTGTGTTATCCCCCTTAACCTTTAGAAACTCCGATCTATTACAACTTATGTCAAAACTTATAGAAATGTTAGTTTGTCTTGTTGCTTCAAAGAGTGCGGTCGTTTACTGTTTCGGTAAAGATTGTTGTGGGAAACTGTGTGCATTGCTGGCAAATTAAGGTACATTTATATTTGTTTGTTTTTTTTTCGGTAGATAATATATGCCATTATTAATTTAGGTATAATTTGTAGCTTAAAACTTAATAAATAAATTATATTTTGGCAGTTCGAACATAGGAAACCAAATTTTGTCGAGTTTCCTACTCGAACACAGGTGTTCGAATATAGGCAACTCTTCAAAAACCTAGGGTCCAATATTCGAACACCTTTTTCTTCAGTGTTCGATTTAAGGAAACTATTTATTTTTGGTTTCCTTTTTCCGAATTGTTCTTAGATTTTTATTAAAGTAGGTAGGGCAATCTTAGGCTAAGGGCCACTCGAATGTTCAAAACAGTATAAAAAGGCCCATTTTTGCAGTACAAACTAACCTGAAAAAGTTCAACTTAAGTCCAATGTGTTGGGCATCCAATATTGTTACTAACTTAGACTGCTTAAATGACGGTAAAATAACAATATCGAAATCTTAAGTGCAACTTATTCCAGTAAGTGTGCACTGTGAAACTGGACCTAAATGCAGACGATTGTCAGATCTTACAATATTGTTAGATCTATCAATGGTAAACAATAACCTGAAGAGAAGGTCGTCTGACAATGGGTTTGGATGTTTCTAACAATATTGTCAGACAAAATACTTTGTTTATTTAAACGGTTCTAAAACATTCTAGTTTTTACTGACAGATCTGACAATATTTTAAAATCTACCAATCGTCTGTACTTATCTTTACTATGGGTATGTCTTCACATCTTCACATCTTCACAAAGCAATCTTGTGAAGTCTGTGAAGATGAGCTTGACACAGACGCTGAAGAAGATGGTTTAAAAAATATAGGTTGTGATACGTGCAACAAATGGTACCATTTAGCGTGTACCAAACTTTGTACACTACCATTTAATGAGGCTCAAAATGAAGATTTTGTTTGCAATTTTTGCACTTAATTTTCTTAATGTTTAACTTGAAGACTGAACTACATAATACCTTTTTATTAACTTTTTATTTTGTTTGTGAATTGTGCTATTTATTTATTTATTTTTATATTTAAGTTTTTTTTTAATTAATATGTTTTAACTACCTATAGATAAAAAGACTGAATTACCTAGGTAGGCATCTATTAAGTTTTTGTGATTAATAGTTTTTTTAATGTTTCAATAAAGGTTAGACCGCATACAACTGCAGCGGAACTACACTTCACGACGTGGCAAAATATTATTTGTATGAAATTGAATGAGCTATATCGCACTAAGCGGCAACTGAACTTCATACAATTTCATACAAATTATTTTGAATCGCAGTTCCGCTGCAGTGCAGTTCCGCCTAGTGCGTTCTAACCTTAAAATTGAATTAAAAAATAAAATAAAAAAAAAATATTCCAAAATAATTTTTCATTAATTATCTTACCATTGACATAGCAGTGTATGGACTGCTAGCCTGAAACTTCAAATGGTTCCATTTATTAAAAAGCGCTAATGTAGGACAAGCGGAAAACACGTTGTAACTTTTGACAATTATTGAGTTTGCTGCTAGTAAGTGACAGACTGAGAACGTTGAAGAAATTAAATTGTTTTTTCGTTTTGTATTTACCTTTTTTAGTGCTATTTTTTGTATAAATCAACATACTAAAATTAATTAAAAAAAGTTTTATTCTTCCACATTATTTCCACATAAAAAACCTAAGCTGTGCAATAAAATAAATTGAAATGCCAGCATAAGATACCGAACTTGCCACCAAACCAACCCGAAGAAGAAATTGAGCCACCACCACAAAAACCTATCCGGCCCAATAATTGGCATCATCTATCCTCCACCGGAGCCCGGAGGTTAGAAGTATCCTTTTTAAACACAAAAAAAATATTGTGCCTTATACCTATTTTCAACAAAAAACTTAATTTTCCTATATTAAAATAAAAACAAAGATATTATTGATAAAACTACAAGTTGCGTTGCAAGAAATGGACCCGAATTCGAGGCGAGAATTCAACAAAATGAACTCGGTAATCCAAAGTTTACTTTCTTAAGTCCTGGCCATCCATACCGTAATTCAGGTAGGGAAAATGTAAGAAATTTAATAAAAATTAATTTCAATACAACGCAATCAATGGTGTTTTTTTAAGATACCGGACGTGACAAGCATTGGTTACTGTTCTGAAACACAGGAACCAATGCCAGTAACCACAGGCGCTCAACAAAAACAGCAAGAACTACTGAAACAAGTCTCCGAGCAACAATTTGACTCAAAAGAACCATCCGTGGGGTTTGAGGCTATAGCAGATCCTCCAACAATCTCTGCATTGGATTCCCACATGGAGAATCGTACAGGCATCCAGCACAAAGTCCCAACATCCGTCTTCTCTCAATCGAAAAAATATTATAACCAAGTCCAAGACATTGACGAAGCTTCGAGTGATGAAGAAGCTCCAATTACCAAAGTCCAACCACCAGTTACACCCAATATGCCACCAACGAACGACAAAGTTGTTGTCATGAAATACGACCCGAAACAAACTAAGAAACCCGTCAAACCACCTCAAGCTGATGAGTTTCTCATTTCTCCTATTATTGGCGAGCAATTGGCCAAAAGGCCTCGCGCCGCGCCGCGCCGTACCGATATCTTTGGGGTAGGCGATAAAGAAACTTATTAGTAAGAAGTTGGGCGAAGAGGAGACGAAAATGGATGATCGTGTTACCTGGGATGGTCACACATCCAGTGCAGAGGCAGCAACCAGAGCTGCCATGGCCAACATCACTTTGGCAGACCAAGTTCATCAGATTCACAATGGAAGAAAGTGTTTCTTTTTTATTGTTTTTTGAAAAACGTTGCTTATACTTACTGTAATTTCCAGGTCAAAGGCCTACTGCCAGATTTGTTTATGCCTTTGCAGAGCCCCGTTATGATTCAAATAAAAATTCTGAATATGACCGATAAGTCGGAATGGAAACTTAATAGACTACAGTTGTGATTTGCTTAGCTTTAACTGATACGGTGGCAAGTCTTAAATCATCGAAGGTTCGAGATGGAACTGGAATGCCTCCAGCTAAACAGAAAATTTCATATGAGCTAAGGGGAATATATATTTGTAACCATAAAAAATTGTTTATAATGTTTTACATTTTGTTTTGCTTTCTTTACTCGTTGGGAAAATCAAATTAAACCTATTGTTGTGTGATCCTATAAACATATAAATATTTCGTAGAATTTAAAACTATGAACAATTAAACATGAAAATCATATTTAATAGATATTAAAAAAAGAACCAGGCGCCTTAGGAATGCGATATCTTGGTTCGTTTTCATCGCCAATCATGAACGTTATAGCAAAGTATGTAAACAAAAAACTGTAAACATTTATATTTTATCTATCAAAAATGATAATGACAATGCTATTTCATTTTAGAAACATTCTCTTTCTTTCCGGTCTTATTCTATTTCTCATCTTAGCTCTTGGCATCCTCGCTTCTCCTCACACCTAACCGTACACTTCTATCTATTGGAGCAGTTGATCTATGCATTACAGACGCAGAAACATCATCAATATCTTGCTCCGCTGTTGAAGATGCATCTTCAAGCACAAAGCTGAAACCAAAACGCCTTGGACATACCTTTTTTTATAATCAGGAGAGTGTTTCTGATATTTTGGGGTACCATTCTTTTGGTTAACCCCATAGGAAAAAAGTTATTAGGGTTTTAAGTTCAAAAATGCATTTGAGAAAAGTTAAAGTGCGTCTGGCAAGCCCAAAGCTGAAACCCAAATATCTTGGATACACATTTTTATAACTAGAAGAATTTTTCTGATTTTTTGATATATCACTTTTGTGGTTATCACTTCGACCCCAAAAGTTGATTTTTGAGTATTTTGGTGGGCGTCTGGCAAGGGGAAGGCTGAAAGTAAAACGTCTTGGACCGACTTTTTTGACATCAGAACACCATCCTCTATGGTTTATATATTAATTTAAGTGGTTATCACTTCGACCCCAAAATCGGAAAAATTACCGTTTTCGAACGCCCACCCCCGCCCCCGGCTGAAAAAGAAACTTGCCAGACGGTCGAATTAAGCATAATACTGCATATATCTACACATACATGTATATACATTTTGGTTATCACTCCTCACAAATCTGCTGCCGGCTTTTGGTCTTAGAGATTTGAAAATGATTTTTACCATTTTTTCGGGATCAATTTGAAATAATTTTTTTAAAGGTTGCAATGATGTTAAGTTTAGTTGAGTCGATTATAGGGGCACAAAGAAAGCTTTACAAAAGAATTCTACGAATTGGACCTTTTGTTTTTATTTGTATAAAAATGAAACTTAAATATATGTAATTTATATTGTCGTATACACAAACAAATACAAAACAAAATTTGATATATTTTTTTTGTTTAAAGTTTTACATTTTATTATAAATGTTTTAAGGATCCCAAACCAACGCAAAACAATCGCCGTTGATGTGGGCACTCTCATTTATCACCATGTAAATAAATTTTGACCGGCGAATGTTTCGCCGCCGCACCGAATGTTGGGTTTGGGAGAGCCTTTGCCATCGATTTTTTTGTGTGTGTAAGTAATAAAAATAAAAAGATTTTATAAATTAGACCAATTCAATATGAACATAAATCAAAGAGCCGAAGATCGTTCTGAAAAAAAAATCATTAAAACCTACTAGAAGCTTCTCCAGTTTCAACAATACTCTGATAATGTTGAAGGAGCAAACGGTGATGGTATCGACTGAAACCAAATGTTGTTAGCAATTAAAAAAAATCAATTTTTTTTAATACTGACATCTTGATCTCCTCCTACACATGGTGTATTTGGAGCTGGCAATGTTGAATATAGTGTATTAGCTCCACTCGATTCAGCATGCTGTCTTATAAGAAGTGGATGAGTTCGAAGGTAAATATAAAAGTTAAACACATTTGGATTGGTGGACTGTGAGTTCTCATTTTTGAAGCTATCATCATCTCTGTACGCAGCGTGATTCCGTTCAACGTTATTCAGTAGAAGCGTGCTAAGACTTGGAGAGTAATTCTAGTGAATCCAAAATCCAATGGATCACAAGAACGGATCTGGATGGGCTTTACTTACATCCTGGCCACCGCTACCATCGGCTTCAATACCAAGTAGATGCTCATTTATCATTTTTGTGTACGTAGACGGCGTATTCATATCCTGTTCACCCTCGTAGAGGCGTGTTAAAACAAAAGATAGTTGGAAAAGAAAGCTACAGCGTGTTCAAAACTCTGGTTACCCAACTACATATAGAAATGCATTTTTAAGAGCAGCTTTTCGCCAACGATCATCACTGAAGTTATTTTGGAAGAATGTTGTCATCTCTTTGCGAACGAAACAGTCCCCAGTCCCCAAACTATTGACTTTTTCTTCATGGCCAAATAGTATAACGCTGCATCCAAGGGATCATGTTTTGATTGATATGCTGATTTAGCTTTTTCGATGCACCGTTTTAAAATTGTTACACTTTTCAACCAATATCCAACACCCAATTCTTTAAGGGTAGACTACAAAACAACATAAAGTTCTGAACGATGGCAATACAATATAAATATTCAAGTTAGAACATTATCTTAACGAAACTGCTGTAAAATATATTCGGAAAATTAAAATTCAATGACTGAAATTAATTAAACAAATGTCACTACTGGTTATATGAACGTCACTAAAGATACACAGATGTCAAAATATGCATGGGATTAATAAGAGATGGCATTAGTTTCTATGACACAAAATGATGGTTCAGCCCGATGACAAGAGATGGCTTTGGGAAAAGATATTGTTTTGGTTTCGCTTGTCCTACAAAAGCGCTAATGTTGCTCGAACTGAATTCTTTGGGGTTTTTGTATGGAAATGTCATTCGGCTGGCTATCCATATCTAATATGTCAATGTATCTTACATTGAAACTGTATATAAAATCCTATGTTCGAAATTAGGAAACTGTGTTCGAGTTCAGGTAACTACTGTTCGACTATTGGGGGATTTGGTTAATTTCAGCTTTTAATTTATTTAAAAAAAAGTAGTTAAAGTTAATAAAAATATGTTGGAAGAAACACAACATTTTTGAGTTTAAGCTTCTAATTAATTTTACATCAAATATTTACGTTGAACGGTCCCCACACAGTAGACGATTACTTTACCATGGACCACAAAGTGTTCGACTATAGGGGAAATGACCCTACGCAATATACACGTCCATTATTGGATTTTGGTTTGCAGTGTCCTGTTAAAAGTGAATTGTAAAATATCTTGACCTTTTAGGCTTCCTTCACTGAGAAACGAATGGACGAATGGATACCACGACTATAGAAGGTGGGTAAATAGTCATAATACTGCAACATGCATCAAGCCAACGTGCTGTGACCCGTCAGCTCCATCTAAGCCAATTCCGTATATCAATGATCTACGGAAGGTTCAGGGAAACTTGAAAGTTAGTGTGAAGGCCAGGATCTGTGTGTCAAAGGTGTGATGACTGATTCATCGTGATGATGTCCCTCCCAAATAGTACTTTGACTGTGGTCGATGTCCAACAACAGCAGAGACATGTAGGATAAAGAGTTGTTAGTTAGACTACTTAAAAAAACAACAAAAAATCTTTCCTTTCCTTCTATCCCTTCTAACTTGTGCCGTGGATTACATTTAAAAAAACCTGTGGTCTTACCGGCATATAATTAATATTATAAAAAAAAGGAAACAGACCTTAGCTCGAAACGTCCTGCCACTGTATCAAGTAAATTTGTTGCCATCAACTAGTTTTAAAAATCAATTCCTCGGCGCTTTTTTTCCATATGTGCCTTTCTTGATTTGATCTTGATTCAACGAATTTGTGATCGATCTTATCAATATTTTCAGAGTTTAGTATGAATGAAACATTGCATCAACCAACGAATTCTTGTTCTGCCCAGAATATGAATTAGTAAGCAATGTTGTGCTTTTAGTCTCTTCCACTAAACTGTTCAATCATTTTCTAAGTTCATACATCAAAATGTTGACATTTATCTTAATACGACCTCACGACTTAATATTTAAGAGTAAAATATAATATGTGTTTGGTTCTGAAGACTAAAATAAGTCAATATCAAAATTTCGCCTGTTCTGACTTTTTACAAATACATCTAGCTAGGTTCTTTCTGATTCTGTTCGTTAAATTAATAAAGCACATAATGTACAAACATATATGTACTTCAGTTTTTTCGTTTTAATTAGTTTTGTAGTTATTAGGTTAGGCGGATATTGCAACCGGATTAAGCTGTTTCTTTGGCAGTCGTCATAACCGGCTGGCGTCGGTCAACTGTTCTTTATTTTGAGATTAAAAATTTAAGACCAAATATTCTGCCTACAGCCACTTCTATAATAGTGTTATGGCCAAATCACAATCACGCGTTAGTTCGCTCCGACTTAGAAAGGCTTTTTACCGACTTTACGATATTACGTGTCATTAAGCGCGACCCTAAAATTTGCAAAACAGAATGTCGCGTCAGGCTTCGGGCTTTGACAAGATAGGAATTTGACAGAATAAAAGATCTGTTTCTTTAAATTAATTTCTCATATTTTCCTTGCGGAAAATGGAGAAGCAAGAGTGTCTCTGTTTTTATTTTATTTTTTGGTGTGTAGAAATTTTAATGTTTGAGAAGAATAATGCAGGGTCAAACATGAAAAGCCAAACAAAGATCAACAACTCCATGAAACGTAGGAACTGTTGTTGTGAAATGGAATTATGAATGGATCGATGTTCATGAGTATGTTTTTACACTTTTCCGGCGAAATCGTCGCCCACTACTTAAAAATCACAAGACCAGCAAATCATTCCATATTTAACATGGAACACAATACTGAAGTGATCTGTTTATGGAAATTGTACACCTGTTCTATTTTTGGTGGGGGAAAGGCACCATTTTAATAATCAAATTTCAATTATAGCTAAAAAAAATATGAAACTAAAAAAAACTCATGCTGTCCGCCACCTTAGTACTAACTCACCCGACGATGCTTGATTTCGGTTATCGGTCGAGAACTGAATAGCATGAATGAATAGACAGAAATGAAGAAACATCCCAAGTTTGCTCGCTAACTTCTACTATTTCGGGGAATTGAGAAAATCCAAAGTTGATCAACTCTAGAGTTGAAAATAAAAAAATGAAAACGTCAACTTTGAGTGAATAAAAACTATTTCTCAAGTTGACTGTAAAAATCCCAGAGTTATGTTCAACTATGACTGAATAAATTAGGCCTTAGAGTGTATAAAAACTATTTCTCAAGTTGACTGTAAAAATCCCATAGTTATATTCAACTTTGAGTGAATAAATTAGGCCTAAAAGTTTGTATACAATCTCCGCAACTTTGTAGATGTTGCAGAATCTGTGCGTTCTCTCGTCTACATTTGCACGACTATTAAGTCATGCCTTTTTTGAAATAAAATGAGTGCGAACGAGAACAAAATCTGAACTCACCTTCGCGATAATCTAACAAATTTCGACAAGTCATGGCTCAAAAGTCGTCGTGCAAAAGTAGATACTGAAAATGAACTGAAAAGTAACCATCATACACAGAACTTACTTTTTTCCCTATCTATCATCGTATAGTGCATACCTAATAAACTATTATATCAAAATATCATTTCATTAAAATGCAAAACTTACCTTATTTATGTACATACATTATATTGTGCGTTTAGTCACTAGGTATGTATTGCAAGTAAATAAAATAGTGTCTTAATTTCTATTAAGAAAACCTACATTGAAAAATAAAAATACTCTGGCATCAGAGGTACGCAAACCGGAGTGAATTTACTCTCCGAAACCTAAATTCATACTTAATCGAACACGTCCAAGGAGGGTAGGTACTGACAAAACAGCTGTGAAGAATCAAACATTTTTGTTTTCTTTTGAAATGAAACAAAATATAGAATAGATCTCACAGGAAATTGATTTATTTTATTGCTTTTGGTAATGTTAATAATATGTTTCCTTGTGTCTATCCAACAGCAAAAGCTGTTTTGTAATCCACTGTTATTTTACACGGGAATATAACAACACAAACGTATCTGGATAGCTCTACATGGGTTTCCGAATGCGGCCATTCTATCCTACTCCCACATTCTATCACACTTTTTTTAAGGTTATGGTTGTATTAATACAAGCAAGTATGGAAGCAAAACATGAAGTTATTTCTTTCCTACAAATTTGGCAGTCGCGTGGAATTCTTTCCCACTTTCAATTTGGCATGTATTAATACACAGTGGGCTAGTGTGGAAGGGCTATTATTAGAAATTACATATTGAAATGTGGTTTGGACGGCAACTTACAAATGATGAAACGTTGATTCGCAAAAGTTTTCTTGGGAATTCAATTTTCTTTAAAGTCATTTAAAAATACAAAATTAAGTGTTAAATCTTCAATTTATTTGTAAAAACCTCTACAATCTCAATCGTCTCCAACATATTTGTCCAAAAGTTCTTGTTTTCGTTTTCTTAACAAAGCTGCTTCGATATCTTTTTGCGACGGAACTGGAACATGAGCTGTAAACCTTGGTGCCAGCATATCCATTGGATCGCTGACATCTTTGGACTGTTGTTTGGATTTATCTGGTGTGGGGGCTGATACAGGATAGATATCTTCCTCTTCTTCATCGTCGAACTTTTCATTGTTGGCTTTTTTCTCTTTCCATTCTAGATGTGCCTTTTGTATGGCCAATTTTTCAGCTTTCTCTTCAAGAGGAATAAGAATTCCATCATCGTCATCTCGATACCCATAATACTCCGCATCAATGTCCTTCATCAACTCTGCTCGAGTTTTCCTCTGCGGTGCTGGTGGTTCTTGCTCGAAGAGTTCTCTTACACCAGGTAAGTCTTTGGCAGCTCCAAAGTACTTATAACCCCTATTGCCTGGTACTTCCCGCCCTTCGGCATCAAACATTTTTGGACCATAACGACGGTAATGTGGTCCACCTAGTGCCGAAATCTGATTCTCCCAATGACGCTTCTCTCTCAGAAGTTTGTTTATTTCATCGTTTAGATCCCTGATGCGGAATTCACCTAAACCAGCTATATAACACCAGAAATATTTGTTATGGCGCTATATACTCTATTCAAATTTGTATTGTTTTACCATTTTGTATTTGTGTAACTTTTTTAGATATTTCCCTGATAATTTCAAGCCTGTACTTTTCACACTTTGGTAGTTCATTACATTCAGATGCCAAATAAGGTCTTCTATCTTTTGCGCCCGTTTCAGCTTCTTTTGCAGCTCTCCATCGAGCAAGTGTAGTCCTGAGGAAGATTTTGGAATCAACTTGTGTTATTTTTTTGTACAGCCACTTACATTGCCTTTTCTGCATTTCTTGCCTTAAGATTGAATTAAAAGATTTTTCAGTTTAACAGTGGTCAAATAATTGATAAAAACTTACCATTTTTAATGATTTTTGTTATTTAAATGTTAAATTTGCTACAAAAATAAACGTTTCGTCCTCGGCTTTTTTTTTGTTCTGATTTTCAGGTTGGCACTTCCTGATAATGAAATGTCATATTTGACAGTGGAACTATAATGCAAACGAGACTCGCGACTTTTAACAAAAATTAACAGGATTGTTAATGAGAAATCTTTGGGAACTCATGGTGGATTTACATGTATCTGCATTTGGTTTCTGCACAAAAAAGGGGATGCCAAACACAACATGTATATTTGTTAGATAGAGAGAAAAGATCAAAATGCAGAAGAACTTCGTTTCTGCATTATAGAAAAGTGCCATAATGCAGAAATGAAGACGAACATGTTCATCTTCTTGATGATTCTCTTTTACTCGCTCGGATTTTTTGTAAACATCTGTCCTGCTCTACTTTTCTGCATTTTGCAGACGAAGATACATGTAAATCCAGCATCATGCAGAGATACATTTCCGTGGCATGTTAAAAATAGCACTAATGTTGGATTTACATGTATCTTTGTCCGACTTCTGCAAAAAAAAAAGGGAATGCAAAATTCAAATTTGCATTTGTTGGATAGAGAGGGAACACCAAAATGCAGAAGATCTTCGTACATACATATTATAGGAAGTGACATAATGCAGATATGAAGACGAACATGTTCATCTTCTTGATGGTTCTCTATCACATGCTCAGAGTTTTGGCATACATTTGTCGCGCTCTACTTTTCTTCATATTTGCAGACGAAGATACATGTAAATCCAGCATAGGGGTTCTCCCAAACCCAAGCGGAACATTCGCTATGCAGGGCGAATCATTCACAATGATAACAAAAATGACAACTAAAAACCAAAAACTGCCGCCGCGTCGGCGAATGTGTTGGTTTGGGAGAGCCTTAAGGCTAAGCGCGCACGTGTAACTTTCAGTCACGAAACAGTTTGGTTGCTAAAATGAATAGGGGGGTTTATATGGACCAACATGTTGTACAACACCGCGTAAATTAATTGATGTTGTATAATATAAACGCAAAAACAACCGGTTTTCAAAATATTTTGAAGACTTGCTGTCTTGTAAAACCATACAACCTATGTAAACAGATGTTGGTACAACTCGATTTTATTTTTCATTTCTGGAAAATTCTCGTCTTGTGAACACGGATGCAGTAGACCAAATAAAGCGGAAAAATGGTTAATAGCAAATTCTCCGTTCTGGAGGCCACTTACGAGCTAGCTAAAGCACCAATGAAGGTAGTTTAGCGAAGGATTAACTAGGACAAATAAATATACCTTGGTGGTTTAGCTAGCTCGTAAGTGGCAGAAATCTTACTCCTAATCCAAG
Organism: Melangyna quadrimaculata; assembly: GCA_949320155.1. Lineage (NCBI taxonomy): Eukaryota > Metazoa > Arthropoda > Insecta > Diptera > Syrphidae > Melangyna > Melangyna quadrimaculata. Next base: position 371,668,059 of record OX439483.1, read on the forward strand.
AGTTAAAGATAGCTTCGTTTATTAATATGGGGGTATGAGTGGTATTTCTTAAATATTTAAGTGGACCCTACAAAGTGAACATTACATGATATGAAATCTAAAATATGAAAGATAACCCATGTATGGATTTTAATTGAGAGTCCATAACATTATGGTCCATTTTACTTAAATATTTAAATCTTCACTTATTAATTTCATTATTAAATTTAGTAGTGTTTTCTTTTGAAAACAAAATCATTTATTCACTTCTCTTGAAATTGCTTTACAAGATTTATTGACATTCGTAGTTCGCATCTCATGTGAAGGGCACTTAGCAGCGACAATAGAGGATTTAGATGGAACAACATGTTGTACAACATGCCCTGATGAAAAATATAAAAAAATGACTAAGTGATGGTTACGTGCGGTACGGAAAATGCCCAAATGAATGTTTGCGTAAAATATGATGGAAATATTAGATAAAGAAGAGGAGGAAAATATGGGCCCTATTATGACTCGCGAGTCGAACGTTCGACTCAAGTCGAACGTTTTTAAAATCACTTATGTCGTCGTTTTAAGAATAGCAAACTTCCACGTTCGAATAGAGCAACATCTCAATTCAACACATTTTTAACATTTTAGACGAATATAGTTAGGTGAGCCACAAACGGTAATGCCAAAAGTCAGATTCGCCAAATATTTCTTGCGACTCGCGATTCGTAATAGATGCCTATGATGGTAGCACCCCAAATCCACAGGCCATACAGACATAACCACAATCCAATCCACAATTGACTGACTGGGCATACTTCTATCTTTTCCAACAACATTCTCTTGCGCATTCAACAAAAACTAAAAAAAACTGACGCACATTTGGCCCGCAAAGAAGTAAAACGCTGCACAACACAATCGTAAAGGGTTTTACTTTGAATATAGTCCATTGAAATGTTAGATTGAACTCACATTTTTAGTAGGACAACATTTTTTTTTTTGGTTTGTGTAGGAGGGGTCAGTGTGAGTATACTATACGAGTTTCGAGGCTGAAAGCCCCCCATTTTGGCCGCCATCTTGAAAAAAGTGGGTGGAATCCGTTTTGTAGAGAAATAAATTTTCTACAATTTTGTCTCAGAAACTTTTTACCGTTAAATCAAATTAAAAAAGTTATAGATAAAATAAAATGAACATTTTCAAGAAAAATGTTATTAAAGGGTCATAACTTATTTTCAATTAATTGAAACAAAAAAATCACTTGTCTTTTGTAGATTTGTACAGTAAAGCTTTTTCTATACTTCAAAATTTTAAAATTTTAGGATGGTAAATGGGTTTACACCAAAAGGTAACCATTAATCTTTTTTATTGATATTTTAATATTATTTGATTGGTTTTAAATATAAGTTCATAGCCCATTTTCACACTACCTATGAGGTAGAGTTAAAGGTGAGCATTTTTTAACGAGGTTTCCCTAGAAGGCATAATCCGAGACGGATTTTTGTTAAACTAAACAATAAAGGTTTATAAAGTCGTTCTTTGTCTTTTAGATGGTCATGGCTGCGGCTCCGGATCAATTATCGCATTAGCAAATTTTGGCTGATTATTGATGGAAGACTCAAATGGAGTCAGTGTTGGAAGTTCTTCGTCCAATAAATTCATCATAGTCAATGAATGTGCTGGCTTCAACTATGTTGCTACATGTTTCCCCACAACAAATTTGGCATGCTGCTGAACATTTCAGTCCAGTTTTCCTGCCCCCACATAATGCACCGTAATTGCCTTTACAATGACAAAATATCATCTTTTATAGCTCAGAAGGCGTTGGAGCTTTGGTATTTAGTATTGCAATGTGCATGCTTGGTGTTTTTTTCCACCCACATTCCTCTGTATCTTTGTATCGACCAAGCCATGATTGAATTTAACGATACACTCGATATTGAATTCTTTAAGAATTCAATTCATATAAGCTTCGCAGGTCCAACAATTATTCAATGAAAAGGTAAAAAATACAGCTTAAAATGATCAAAATGTTTCATATTTAATATGTTTTCATACAAAATGCATAGGGGTCCAGCCAGATGTGTGATATGTGTCGGTTCGAATGTGAACTTTCGAAAAGTCCTTATAATATCCTTTTTAAAAGACAAGTGATTTTTTGTTTCAATTAAGGCTGCTCCCTGACTTGCCGGTATGGTATCGGTACGGTAAAATCAGTCGTACCGCTTGTGTACCGATAACATGTATTTCAATGGGTGCATGCTGATTAGGCGGTAGCGGTACGGTATACATGCGGTATACCGAGCCGCGGTACGAATGGGCAGTAAGCAATCGGTAAATACCGCGTGTGTTGTGTTAAATTTGATAGTCAGATATGGAACAATAGGGAAACGAGAATGAAAAGCTCGTTATAAGTATTCTTTTTCATTTTGTACTTGGATTGTAACCTTTTATCATCTTGTGAAAGTTCTTTAGCCGCAACAAACAGTCGACAAATAAATTTTTTTTCAATATTTGGATGTCACCAGTACTTTTTTCTTTTAATTCGAAGACGCGTATAAATATAACATGCAAATGCATCTTCTTCTGAGGAGAAATTTGTTTCCAGATTCTGAGTTTTTAGATTAAATACCGAAAGTATACCGACAAGTGAAGATACAAAAGCGGTATCGGTATGCTTTCGGTACGGTAAGAAAAGCCGCTTACCGATACCGTACCGACAAGTCAGGGAGCGGCCTAAGTGAAAAAAGTTTACTTAAAAATGTTCATCTTATTTTAACTATAACTTGTTCACTTTGATTTAACGGTAAAAAGTTTCTGAGACAAAATTGTAGAAAATTTAATTCTCTACAAAAAAGAGTAATACATTTTTTCTGTGAAGTTAACGGTACACAAGATATAGCAGAAAAACGGATTCGATACCCTTTTTCAAGATGGCGGCCAAATGGGGGGCTTTCAGCCCCGAAACTCGTATGGTATACGCACACTGAACTCTCCTACACAAATCAGAAAATGTGACTTTCGGTAAAAAAATTTTTAACATTTCAATGGACTAATATGTTTTTATAAATTTCTTTTTTATCTTCCATGTTTCTGGTAGAGATCAATATAAAACAAGGCTCTCCAAAATCCACTTTCGCGCTTTGTCTATCTTTCTGCGAGATTACCAGACGGGAATTTTTATCGAATGAAAATAAAAAATATCACTGAGAACTGGTCTGGATTTGAACATGATAATAAACCCACCCCTTTCTTTCTTTATTCATCACTTCAGATAGCCATCTACTTCAGATAGCCATCTACTCGTCAGAGTAAAAACTAATTTTAAGAAGGAACTATAAAGTGTATGTGATAAGATTTGATTCGAAAATCCAAAAGAAAAACTGGATATTGTGTTGTTTTTGTAATATGTACATATTTTGTTATACAAATACAATCCGAATTGTACCTGGGAGTATCTGGCTAATATCAAATATCTTGAACAAAATAATGTTTTCTGGAAGGGTATTTTTTAACATGACGTACAGAAGAAAAAATATATTATAATATTTATGTTGAAGATAGCTGGCAATACCCCACGCGTATGGCACTACAGCCTTAAACGTATACCACTGATCTCTTTAATACACTGGATAGTGGATTCATATAAAAATCTTGAAGCAAATTGAAGGAAAATTATAACAGTGCAAGTATACAACTGTTGACAGTTGTCAATTTTTTTTTTTAGTTTATAACAGTTTAAATTGTATTAAAATGGTGGTTTTTGTTTACATTTTTTTATTAGCTGATGTTTTTCGCGAGTTGTTTAAATTAATTTTTGTTTATTTTAAGTTTGCAAATTGGACTCTAATTTAGTTCGCTCAAAAAGAACAAAAAAAAAAAACACGAAACACAAAACACAAAAGAAAATATGCAACAAAATAAGAATAATCAAATGTCTGTGGTTTTTGAAATTCATAATTTTAGTTTAAATAAAGATATCGCTACGCCAAGATCGCTTGCCACTCGAGTCTTGAAACAGAATTAATGAATCTTGTAATCGTCCTTTGAAATCAAATCACCCTTGTCAATATCTTCTGAGAGACCATCACAACAATGATGTGTTCTGCAGATTCTTCAATGATACATTGTACCATAGGATCCGTTTTTTTTTTTGCCAAACACTTAACACCTTCAACAAGTTTTGGAAAATCTTGTTGGTGCAGTTCTTCAGCCTCCAATTTAGAGCGCAATCCATCTTTCATGAACAAGACTGGCTAAGATAGTTTCAGTTTGTAAACACACGCATACAATATTTCGAGATACTTTTAATTTAATTAACAATTTTAATTTTATAACAGTTTATAAGACGCGTACTACGGAAAACGAGCGCTTGGTATATATTTTATCTGTTAAATACGCAGAAACAATTCTTAAACTGAATTTCTTCAACATTTATTTAAGTTTGAGAGAAATATTACAATTTTTAATGAACACTTATTAAAATTAATGGAAAACAATAGCAAATTAAACAATTTTATTTATGTTTTGTTTTCGTTTGCGTTTGTACTACAAACAAACCAAACCAGTGCTGTCAAACAAACAGCTGATATCAATGCACGATTTTTTGTGATGATAAAAAACTATCTCTTTCTTTCCTTCGGCAAAAAAAGAGACAAAAGTGTGCAAGGATACAATAGTCAGATTCAATTTGCTTCAAAAAAAAACTGTTATACGTATAGGGAATCCACTATCCAGTGTATTATAGAGATCAGTGACGTATACTTTATGTTTTCATAGATTGGTATCATTGAAATTGGTATCATTGAATTATCTTTTAAATTTTATACCAGGGGCCTATTTCTCCGCTACTACATCAGCTACAATGTAGTAGTATAACAGTTGTATAACATCATTTCTGTTTCAAACATACATTGGTTTTTCAGGTGTAGTACATCAATGTAGCATTGGAGAATCGACTGGAAATATTGGAAAAATGTATGATTCTGTTTCACAGCTTTTGATACTACATTGTTGTAGTACAACTTACTGTAATTTTTTGTTACATTTTCACAATAAAAATATTTGCTGTGATTGCTGTAACAGAATAAAATTGCTACATTAAAAACAAAATATACGAATGTAAGTATTTTTTTTTTGTATTTAAACATCAGAAATTCAAAAAATGTATGATTTATCTTTTGATTTTTTGTAAAAATGAAAATTGATTCGTTGTAAATACACTTTCAGCCTTCTTTCAATTCTTATGTTGAATTCAAAATCTTCGTCGAAAATATTTATATCGAAATCCATTTTTATTTGTGTCTCTTCAAAGTTCAAATATCCCACTTCTAAAAAAAAAACAATTTAAATGGCCTTGTTCACGTTGCACTGAGATATGTTATCTCGAAAAATTCAACGTAAAATGTAATTTGAAGTCAGTTGTTGTCGACATTTCTCTTCAGACGTTCTAAATATATATTTTGCCTTCTTTGAACTCTTAAGGCAAGACCGCACTCAACTTTAGCGGAACTACACTTCACGACGCGGCAAATTATTATTATTTGTATAAAATTGTATGAACTATTTTGCACAAAACGGCAACTGAACTTCATACAATTTCATACGAATCCGTCTGAAGTGTAGTTCCGCTTTAATGCAGTTCCGTCGAGTGCGGTCTAACCTTTATATTGAATTCGAAATCATCATCAAAAATATTAAAAATCTCAAAATCCATTATTTTTTATTATTAATTTTCTTTCGTTATTTTGACGTTCATGGATTTTGGGGTTATTTTGTGATAAAAAAAAGTTTTTTAATCACTTCATTCTCAAATATACTCGTAATCATTTTTATTCAAATCGTTTTTTGCTAACTTATGGTGGATTTACATTTTGTTTGCGTCTGCATAATGCACTAAAGTAGAGCAGGACAGATGCATACAAAAAATCCGAGTGAGTGAAAGAGAACCATTAAGTAGATGAACATGTTCGTCTTCATTTCTGCATTATGGAACTTTCCTATAATGCAGGAACGATGTTCTTCTGCATTTTGATCTTTTCTCTCTATCTAACAATTATACATTTTGTATTTGGCATCCATTTTTTTTTGCAGAAACCAAATGCAGATACATGTAAATCCACCATTACAGACGAGAGACGAAACAACCGAAAAAACGAATGGTGTAGTCGGGGTCTAGGTCTACATCATCCAGCTACATCATACAACTCTTCCAGTTGTAGTTATGAAACAGAAAAATGTAGTTGATGTAGTTCCCTTCAAGCAAAATCACGGACCCAAATTTCTCGGTTCACTTTGGACTCAAAAAAAATGAGTGTCTCTCACATCTTAACAAATTTTCTGTGTATGCATGTTAAAAGAACGAGAATCGAGAGTATTTTTTTTAAGCACCGAGAAATAGAGAGAGCAATAGGCGAAGTATACAATCATTTTGCCTTAATTTCCACCACTTTTTTTTAGTTCAGTTTTGTAGGTAGCGTGGCGAAGACGGTTGCTTTTGTATCTCTTTTTTCTTGTTAAAACTTTGAAAAATTTTTTAATCAGAAATGCAAGTTTCTATTTATTAATTGTAAATTTATATTTGTGGAAATATGTCATGTTTATTAGTGCGAAATAGTCTTTAGAAAACCTTTTATGAATGATAAATAAAAAAAACTCTTGCAATGAAAAAATTCTGTTTTTTTTTTCTGTTTTATTTTTGTAGGCAATGGAGAAACTGGACTAGATGGGAAGTTTTTTTCGTACATTTGGGTTGGGTTTTGGGTATGCCTCAATTCAATCATTTTTTTTTGGAACCGTTTTAGATTCCATTTGGTTTCGGTTCTCCGAGTATGGTGAATTGAAAAACTCTCTCTCTCACAATACATTCACATAATGGCTCCGTGGTGATTCTAATTTCCATACTAATTTGAGCCACAAAACGCAGTTTTTCGATTCGTATTTGGATCCGAATGCGAAGTCGTCCATACGTTGTTTGATACGTTTGCGGACCGAAAACGAGCTCGCTTGCTTGAAGGGTTGTAGAACGTTGCTGTCAGATGTAGTTGATGTAGCTGCTGTAGTAGTATAGCAGTTGTATTACATCATTTCTGTTTCAAACATGCATTGGTTTTTCAGGTGTAGTACATCAATGTAGCATTGGAGAATCGACTGGAAATATTGGAAAAAAGTATGATTCTGTTTCACAGCTTTTGATACTACATTGTTGTAGTACAACTTACTGTAATTTTTTGTTACATTTTCACAATAAAAATATTTGCTGTGATTGCTGTAACAGAATAAAATTGCTGCATTTAAAAGAAAATATACGAATGTAAGTATTTTTTTTTTTGTATTTAAACATAAGAAATTCAAAAAATGTATGAATTACCTTTTGATTTTTTGTATAGTCGGTGAAAATTGACTCGTTGTAAATACACTTTCGGTCTTCTTTCAATTCTTATGTTGAATTCAAAATCTTCGTCGAAAATATTTATATCGAAATCCATTTTTGATTTGTTTTTTTTTTATTTGTGTCTCTTCAAAGTTCAAATATCTCACTTCTAAAAAAAAAACAATATAAATGGCCTCGTTCACTTTGCACTGAGATATGTTATCTCGAACAATTCAACGTGAAATGTAAATTTGAAGTCAGCTGTTGTTGACATTTCTCTTCAGACGTTCTTAATATATATTTTGCCTTCTTTGAACTCTTAAGGCAAGACCGCACTCAACTTCAGCGGAACTACACTTCACGTATCTTCAGAATAGATATTTATTTCTCACTTTTGTTCTTTTGTACAAAAGTAGGCCTATGTAGTTAAGCCTTTATTTTTAATTATTAATTTTCTTTCGTTATTTTGACGTTCATGGATTTTGGGGTTATTTTGTGATAAAACAAAAAGTTTTTTAATCACTTCATTCTCAAAGACCCTGTTTAGATTGGGAAGTTTGTGCACGGACTTACACCAGTTTGTAGGAAAGAGACGTGCGGAGTAAGTGGTCTCGTGAGGCATGTAGAAAATATAAACACCGGACTCACGAGTCTGCTTTGTTGTTCTTTCAATATGGAAGTTGTTGTTGTTTCAATGCATTTTGAGGCACCTCACAGTTTGTAATGTAAACACGGTGGCACTCACCAGTCCGTACTCAATCTTCCCAATCTAAACAGGGTCAAATATACTCGTATATAAATTATACTCAATTACGAAAAACTATTATCCAATTCAATCATTTGTATCCAAATCGTATCTTGCTAACTTATGGTGGATTTACATGTATTTGCGTCTGTATAATGCAGAAAGTAGAGCAGGACAGATGCATACAAAAAATCCGAGCGAGTGAAAGGGAACCATTAAGAACATGAACATGTTCTTCTTCATTTCAGCGTTATTGGACTTTCGTATCATGCAGAAACAATGTTCTTCTGCATTTTGATCTTTTCTCTCTATCTAACAAATATACATTTAGTATTTGGCATCCCTTTTTTTGTGCAGAAACCAAATGCAGATACATGTAAATCCACCATTAAAGACGAAAGACAAAACAACCGAAAAAAAGAATGGTGTAGTCGGGGTCTAGGTCTACATCATCCAGCTACATCATACAACACTTCCAGTTGTAGTTATGAAACAGAAAAATGTAGTTGATGTAGTTGTAGAACGTTGCTGTCAGATGTAGTTGATGTAGCTGCTGTAGTAGTGGAGAAATAGGCCCCAGATACTTAGAAGAAGAAATAGAGGAAGAGGTATTTGTCACATATACAGTGGACGTGAGTGAAGCAATTTTTGAGAACCTGGGGCCAATTTCTCAGATAACACATCACATACATTTCATACAACATACAACGTTTTCATACATCATACACTTCATACAATATTCTGTTTCTCAGATTTCATTGGAAGTGTTGTATGATATTTTGTTTGTTGTATGATGTGTATGATTTTAACATTACATTATTAGTGACTGTGGGGATAATAGGAATCTCAATTTTGGGGTTTTTACGATTTTAAAAAATTATTATATACATAAAATACTACAATTTTAGTAATTTACATAAAAGTGATCATTTATTTACAATATATCATGGTGAAGACGTGTTGGAACTTCTTGAAATTATTATACATACATACGTGTCAGAAGACGCCCTAGAATAATAAAAGAACGCATAAATTTTAATCTTGAAGATCCTCATTTTGTTGAAAAATTTATCTGACTATTAAAAAGAAAACAATGAAAATTGAACATAATTTTAAATTTTTAGAATTAATAAATTCAAAAAATACTTACTTATGTGTACTTCCTTTTCAGTTTCTTTTAATCTACAACAGTATTTTATGTTGTATGAATTGTATGAACATTTTGTGGTTAATTTGCTGTATGATGTGTATGAAAAATTTCTCAGAAACAGAATCATACAACATTCCAATATTTCCAGTGTAATCTCCGATCATACATTATTGTATGATAGCGGATCAGACAACAAATTTGAGAAACAGAAATCATACAGCAGAACTGTCAATATCATACATTGAATGATGTGTATGATTTGAGAAATAGGCCCCAGAAGTGTCAAATCGTTAGCGAAAAAACAAAGAAAAAAAAATTGGTACAAGTTAAAACCCAAAATAATATAAGAATTACTTTGAACAAACAAATAATTTAAATTGCATTAGATAGACATTGTGGTGAGCTTCTTATAAATTCAAAAAAAAAAACATGAAGTGCATTGTTCAGGGGTGTGGAAATCAACAAAACAAGGTGGGTAAAAGCTTTTCCTTTCACAGGTGAATTTTATTATATTTTTCTCAAAAAAAGTGTTGTAATGATTTTGTCTTTAGATTGATGAACTATTAAACAATATATTTAAAAAAATAAATAAATCGGGTGGCACAACGGCTCATGAAGAACCAGGGCCTAGTGACTAACAACTCGCAACCATTCCTGTGTGCGCCTATCGACAGGAATGGAAGGGACCTACAATTTTATGCCGAATCCGAACGGCTAGACGAGAAGCACTTATTCGGGACAAGTGATACTCTTGGAGGATTTGTCAATTCCTCGCAAGAGGCAGTAGCCCTGAAAAAAACTTTTTAGTTTTTTTTTTAGGTGGACGAGGCTGGGAAGCGAACCCAGACCTCCAGCGTGACAGTTGAACGCACTAACCATTACGCTACGGGCTACTACAAACAAATATATTTAGACACTTTAAATTAAGTCAAGAATATTATAGATAGGTAGGTAGAAATGGCGGCCACGGGCAGTCTAGCCCAATTAGCGCTGAAGTGCGCCATTTTGATACCATAACTCGTTTGAACCTGTGGATGGAATTGAAGAGAGAAAATATGGGCATATCCTCAGGATAACGTCCCTTTTTATTTAGTTTAGAATAGGATTTTGTTGTAGCTGTTAGCACAATCATCAGAAAGTGGATCACTCACTCAACCAGATCAGCACCCGCACCCGCACCATCCACAGTTAGCCCACTAGGCAGTTCGTTGGCTGACACTGGAGCGTCCACTGATCTGATTGGATGATCATCCGGCCGCTGTGCACCACAAACCCCCACCAGAAACCTTGTCCACTATCTTGTGATCATAGGGAATCGACGGAAGGTAAAATGCAGAAGTAGCCGAAATTTGTCCTAGAGCCATTTCCTCGCGTTGAGAAAAGAAAGCAAGTCTTTGATCTTCATTTCAGAAAGTTCGTTAATGTCGTCAAAGAATGCTCTTGAATATTGAAATTTAAATATTGAATATTATAATTTAGTTGAAAATGTGCACATAATTTTTTTGTTAGAATTTAAGAACCAAAAATGTCAAACTGAAGTTCTCGTTAACAGGTGTGCATGAGATTATATTAAAGGTTGAAAGGCGCAACTATCTGTTAAGCGGCCTTCTTTCAGTCCTCGGTATGTGTGTCACAGACCACCTTTTATGAAACGACCACATATTCGACATCGCCAAAAATGCTGCTAAATGTTTAGGTTTTCTCCGTCGATGCAAGAAATTTTTCTCCCCTTCGGATTTGGCTGTGATCTACAAAGCCTTTATTCGTCCATGACTTGAGTATAACTCACACATTTGGGCAGGTGCTCCAATAACCCACTTGAGTTTATTGGATAGAATTGAAAAGAGAGCTCTTAAAATGATAGGTGAAAGAACTATAACGGAAACATTCTCATCTCTTGAACACCGTCAAAATGTTTCATGTCTTTCGTTATTTTACCGTTATTTCCATAAACAATGCTCTAGTGAAATAGCCAGTTGCATTCCTCCCCTTAAAAAATTCAACCGTAATACTCGCGCTTCTAGGAATGCCCATCAGTTTACCCTTGAGCCCAATTTCGGACGTACTGTTAAGTACAGAGATTCTTTCTTTAGTCGCACTACTCGAATGTGGAATGCTCTACCCAGCTCAATTTTCCCCTCCCATTGTGATCAGAAGTTCAAAACCAATGTGCATCGGTATCTCCTTTTAAATCCCCTCCAATCTACCTAATCGCTCGTGCTGTGTATATCATCTTAAGGGTAGTCACAACCCCTTTTGCACGCGCTTAATATATAAAAAAAAAAAAAAAATTAAATCGATTTTTTACGTTTTGAGTTAGTAATAAAATATCTATTTGTTCCGTCGCCAACTTATAAGTTCATATTTCAATGTTAATTTGTCTGTTCAGTAAGGTGTCTATCAGTTCATATTTGGTTGTTCATGGTTATGTTTAAAGTTTAATCCATTATAAATAATATGTTCTTCGATAGTTAATTAATCTACATAAATAATACAAACAGTTAACAGCACCTGCTTTGAGAAAAATATAATAAAACTCACTCTTACCGCACTTACTGTTTTTTTGTTGATTGCTAAATAACTACTCTATTTTATTCACTTGAAAAGGTTTGTCTTTTCAAAGTTTTTTTTTATATATATGTGTCTTGATTTGTAACACTTTTTTATTGTTCTTTTTTAAAATCACACTAGCGAGTTGACATATCAGATTGACAAATTGCTTCACGCACGTACTCTTTCTTTTTTTTAGAACATTCCACTAAAACAACTTCGGAAAATAACAAAAATGACTTTTCTGATGTCGCCCTAGTGCGTTCAAAGAGCACTCCGTCCCTGCTGTAATGCATTTGTGTTTGTGAGACCTCACACCATTTTAAAAATTGCTTCACTTTTTTCCAACAACGGCAGTTCCTCTATTTCTTCTTCTAAGACCAGATACGATGTAAACGTATAAACTTCATTTTATGTATCTTTTCATTCTTTAATAAAATTTATCAGGTTATGGGCCCAGGAGTGGTCTCCGTAATTTATTAGTTTAATTTATTTGAGAATTTGATTAAAGTAAAACCGAAAGTTTCAAGATGAAAAATTTCCAAATTGAAAAATTGGATGAGTCCAACTACGATGTGTGCAGCATGCAAATGAAGAGCGTCCTGATTCATGGTGGCCTGTGGCGAATCGCAAATGGGGAAATGAAAAGGGAATCACTTGCTGATCCTGCTGATACAGCGAAATTCGATTCCGACGACCAGAAGGCTCCTGCAAATATAATATTGAGCGTGAAGCCCGCTCAATTGAGTTATATTAAAAATGCAAAGTCTTCGTCTGAAACGTGGACAACCTTAATCGAAACCTATGCGCCAAAAGGTCCCATACAAAAAGTGTGCCTGTACAAACGTCTACTTAGTCTCCGTTTGGTGGATGGAGGTAATATGGTGTAACATTTGAATGTGTTCATTGAAGTGACGGAAAAGTTGACTGAGGCTGGAATCGAAATGCAAGATGAGCTTCTTGTTATTATATTGTTGTCCAGTTTGCCCAAAGATTTCGAGAACTTTGTCATTGCAATGGAAACCCGAGACTCGTTACCTAATTTTAGTTTCCTCAAGCAAAAACTTCTCGAAGAAGCAGAGAGAAGAAAAGAAACCGAACAAGGAGATGTCCATGAGCAAGAGTATACGGCACGCACATTCACAAAGGCTTTTGGAAAGAAGAAACAGAACAACAAGAAATCCTTCACGGGCAAATGCTTCAACTGTGGTGTGGTTGGTCATCGTTCCAGAGACTGTGAGAAGGCACACAACAAGCATTGACTGTGATCGCCGCAGCAGAAACTAAACCACGAAGCGATGCATGGTACATAGACAGTGGTGCGACGGCTCACATGTGCAACGACATGAAGCGATTTGCGAATTTTCAACAACACAACGAAATAATTGGATTGGCAGGCAATAAGTCAATTGTTGCAGAGGGAAAAGGTGATGTACCTTTCCAATATAAAAATATAGATTTGTTGTTTCAGAATGTTTTGTTTTCCGCAGAGCTTCAAGCGAACTTTCTTTCTGTCAGCAGAATAGATGAAAAAGGTCTACCAGTCCAATTTAGAAAAGAAAGTGCTGTGTTTCGTGGTGAAAATGGGTCTATCATTCTTCATGCCAACAAAAAGGATGGTCTGTTTGTGGTTGATGAGGGCGTTGGGCAAAAGGTGTTTGTTTTGCAAAACAAGGGTGATTTATGGCACAACAGATTTGGCCATCTTAATGACAAGCAGTAGCGGATCTAGGATTTGGCTGTGGCTTGGAGTTTGGAGATCCAGTTTGTACATATGAAGTTATACAGGTTGTCCCTTAATTCGTCAAAAGTATTTTAGGGCATGGCTCTTGGGTGTATTCTAAGAAAAAAATATTCTACAGTAAGGGCCTATCTCCAATTTTGATATCATTTATCGGGGATTTAAGAAAAGTCTTATTTTGGTGTACCCTGACCCATGTTTACGGTAATTCCGATGTTAGTAATAATGATAGAAACTTCGTTTAGGCTTTTTTTTAGAAGAAATACCAGCATTTGTAACTGCGTTTAGATGAATTTTATATCTTTTCTCAGTCTTAAGATATTCAGTTTTTAGCCTGTTCCATTTTTCCTGCACATGCTAATTTTTTGACTTTGGGGTCAATTTTCTCCAAAAAATGTGTAATCAACATGATGCTTTAATAATTTTTTTGAATGTATGTAACAATACTATAATTAAAAGACATCAACAAATTTGCCGAAAAACCCATAGATTTCATGATAATTTGGAAAAACAGCGGCAGGTAAAATTAAAAAAAAATGTTTTTTGAAAGGCCACCGACTCGTGATAAAAGGTCAGCTAGTTTCAGTAATTGGTCAGCCATAAGTTTTTTTATTAAAGACTCTTATACTGTAACCTTGTAGTAGCTCGTAGCGTAATGGTTAGTGCGTTCAACTGTCACGCTGGATGTCTGGGTTCGCTTCCCAGCCTCGTCCACCTAGAAACTAAAAAAAAAAAGTTTTTTTCAGGACTACTGCCTCTTGCGAGGAATTGACAAATCCTCCAAGAGTATCACTTGTCACGAATAAGTGCTTCTTGTCTAGCCGTTCGGATTCGGCATAAAGTTGTAGGTCCCTTCCATTCCTGTCGATAGGCGCACACAGGAATGGTTGCGAGTTGTTAGTCACTAGGCCCTGGTTCTTCATGAGCCGTTGTGCCACCCGATTTATTTATTTATACTGTAACCTTGAAACAATCTTTAAAAATTCATTAAAAAAAACCTATGGCTGACCAATTACTGAAACTAGCTGACCTTTTTACCACGAGTCAGTGGCCTTTCAATTGGTATACTTTATTTGCGAATATCCCATAAATGAGGTGCAAGTCTTTAAAAATTAAATTAAACAAAAACTATGGCTGACCAATTACTGAAATTAGTTGACCTTTTATTAGGTCTAGGTAACCAAAAAACAAGGGTGATTTATGGCACAACAGATTTGGCCATCTTAATTACAACACAAGTCTCTTCAAGAACTGTATGCAATGGGAATGGTAAGTGGGTTAAATGCAATTAACAAAGATGCAGTGTGTAAGACATGCATGGTAAGCAAAGTGCATTCGCTGCCATTTCCTAAGGAATCGGAGCACCGATCATAGAAGCTGCTAGAGCTTGTCCACTCGGATGTTTGTGGAACATTTGATGTGGAATCACTGAGTGGCTCAAGGTACTTTGTTACCTTCATAGACGATATATCCAGGAAGATCCATGTTTACTTCATGAAGGCAAAAAGTGAAGTTTTAAGTAAATTCAAGCAATTTAAACTCCAAGTCGAGCGACAAACCGATTGCAAAATCTAAACATTACGTACCGACAACGGTAAAGGTTAGACCGCACTAAGCGGAACTGCGATTCAAAATAATTTGTATGAAATTGTATGAAGTTCAGTTGCCGCTTAGTGCGATATAGCTCATACAATTTCATACAGATAATGTTTTGCCGCGTCGTGAAGTGTAGTTCCGCTGCAGTTGTGTGAGGTCTAACCTTAAGGATTATGTGAATGCTGAATTTAATGAATTTTTGCAAAAGATGGAATTCAGGGACAGCTCACCGTCGTATACACACGACAGCAGAATGGGGTGTCCGAACGTGCCAACAGAACGCTGATTGAGATGGCACGGTCAATGTTGATTCACTCCGGTGCTGAAAAGAGTTTATGGGCGGATGCTGTGATGACTGCGGCCTACATCAGGAACAGGTGCCCAACTAATATACTAGATAAAAAAATCCGTTTTGAGGTATGGTATGACAAGAAACCAAATGTGAAACACCTACGTACATTCGGTTGTGTAGCTGTGAGCATGAAGAAACCAAAAGTTAGTAAATTCGAGGCAAGGGGTGAATCTTATATCATGATCGGATATTCTACAGTTTCGAAAGCATATAGACTGTTTGATAAAAATACCAAGAAGGTGGTAGAGTGGCGAGATTTTATTTATTTTTAATGAGAAGATGTTCGACGGCAGCCACAACAACGATGGTAGCGGTGCCAGCAGCAACAACAACAACATTAACAACAACATCAGTAGTAAGAAGCTCGAGGACTACATGTATTTTCATGTCGACGATGAAGCTGACGTAGAAGAGGTAAATCCTGTGAAAAAAGGACCTACAAAAAGCACTGCCGATGATGAAGATAGATATGACACAGCTGATGATGAAAGCGATTCATATGATGTGGATGTTGAAGGGGATTCGGCAGAGAATCCTGACGGTGCTGTTGTGAAATCTGGTGATGATGTCAGTCGAGTTTTGCGATGCGGCAAGGTTTACAACAAATTGCAGTTGTTAATGAATGTGAAAGTGCCTCAAACTGTTCATGAGGCGGTATCGTCGACAGACGGCGAAAAGTGGGTTGCTGCAATGAATGCAGTAATGACATCATTACGAAAAAATAATACGTGGACCATAGTTGAACTACCAGAACAACGAAAATCCATAGATTGCAAATGGGTTTTTTCCTTAAAGCGACAAGGCCCGATTGGTGGCAAAGGGCTGTAGTCAACGATATGGATTCGACTACGAGGAGACATTTTCCCCGGTGGCTAGATACTCAACAATTAGGATGTTACTAGCGTTGTCTGTTGAATGGAAAATGCATCTACACCAAGTCGACGTGGGAAACACATACTTGAACAGCGATTTATGTGAAGAAATTTATATGCGACAGCCCGAGTACTTCATAGACAAGAAAAATCCAGAAAAAGGTGTTGCTGCTGAACAGAGCAATATACGGTCTGAAACAGGCAGGTAGAGAATGGAATACCAAGCTTGATGGTGTTTTGACAAATATGGGATTTCAACAAAGCAAAAATGGTCCCTGCTTGTACCTGTCAATACAAAATGAAGAATTGATGTTGATTGTCGTATACGTGGACGACTTGTTTATTGCCTGTAAAAACTTGAAGAGTGTGTTTGATGTCAAAAAGAATCTTTGTGCCGAATTTGATCTGTACGACAAGGGTGCAGTTCAACATTATCTAGGCATCGAAATAGAACGTGATGGTGACACTGGTGACATCAAGATAAGTCAGAAGCAGTACATAAAAGATATCCTTCGGCGATTTGGATTGGAAAAGTGTGTCAGTTCCTTTGGACCCCGGGCATAAGCTGCAATTTGATGGTGAGTGTCAGAGAGTTGAAAAAAACCAATATCAATCCATGGTTGGCGTGTTAATGTATCTTGCCATAACATCGAGGCCAGATATACAACATTGCATAGGAAAAATGGCACAATGCAACGCAGATCCACACATAGAACATATGCAAGCAATAAAGCACATCTTTCGAAACCTATCGGGTACTTCTGAGAAACAACTGGTACATAAACGGTCTCAAACATCTTCCATAAATGGCTACGTTGATGCTGACTGGGGTGGCGATGACTCAGATCGTAAGTCATTCACCGGCTTTGTTTTCTTCATTGAAAATTCGCTGATAAGTTGGGAATCAAGGAAACATTATTCTGTTGCGACTTCTAATGGAGGTGGGATGGTCAAATGGAGATGCAGTAATATTGAATATTGACAACCAGGGGGCGCAGAAGTTGGCGAGTAGTCCTGTACTTCACAAGCGAAGTAAACATATTGACATAAGATATCACCACACCATCAGAAGATAATGTGGCAGACATTTTAACAAAAATGTTGGCAAAACCTAAACATGAAAATGTACAAAACTTTTGAATCTAAATTAACGATTAAATTTAAATTTTTATTGACGAATAATTGGATTGAAATTTGAAATAACGATTCATTTTGATTTAAATTAAGATATCAATCGAATTTTATTATGAATGTGAATTTGAATATATGTATGTAAACGTTTTATTTTTCAAATGTAAAGCCTCAACTACATAGACCTACTTTTGTACAAAAGTACAAAAGTGAGAAACTAAAATGCTCGCTAAAGAAACATTCTTGCAAAAAAACGTACGGAAATTGTTCTGACTTCTCACTATTGTACTTTTGTACAAAAGAAGGCCTATTTAGTTAAGGCTTAAGTGACATACCCGTTGAGGGGGCGTGTTGAAGATAGCTGGCAATGCCCAACGTGTAGGCACCACAGCCTTAAACGTATACTTTATGTTTTCATAGATTGGTATCATTGAATTAATTATCTTTTAAATTTTATACCAGATACAAAATAAACGTATAAGCTTCATTTTATGTATCTTTTTCATTCTTCAATAAAATTTATCAATTTAAAGCAAAATTGTATGAGTATCAGAATTTGTTCATGGATGTTATGGTAATAATCCCACCCTTACTCCTAAGAAAAATAATCTTTGACCACAGATATATTTGGGGCCTTTTGGTGGATTTACATGTATCTGCATTTGGTTTCTGCACAAAAAAAAGGTATGCCAAATACAAAATGTATATTTGTTAGATAGAGAGAAAAGATCAAAATACAGAAGAACTTCGTTTCTGCATTATAGGAAAGTGCCATAATGCAGATATGAAGACGAACATGTTCATCTTCTTGATGGCTCTCTTTCATTCGCTCGGATTTTTTGTATACATCTGTCCTGCTCTACTTTTCTGCATTATGCAGATGAAGATACATGTAAATCCACCATTTTTGGATTCATTCATCACAAATAAATCGTTTACTCCAACATTTTATTGATATGCATACTATTATAGAAGTAGAACAACTTAGAACATGTTTGTAACAACTGTCAAAATCAGCTGCTGTCACTTGCAAGTTGATATTTTTTTTAACAAATTTCGTGGCTCTTTGTGCTTTTACTTTGGAAACAAACAAATAAACATTTAAAAACCAACATAAATTGAATTAAATTAAATAGTGTAGTTAAATAAATACTATTTCTAATTGTTTTTAATAAAAAGTATTTCTTGCTGTGCAGTGAGTCTGCACGCATCTCTGCATGCAGAGCTGCACACGAAACACATGTGCATAGTTTCTGACATTCATGATGCATAGTTATGTCAAACAAATACATGAAAGCACAGCGTTGCCGATGTCACACAATAGTGTTGGAATGAGATTTTCTTCGTTGGACGATGGTAGGATGGCAACGCCGGCTTCATGGATTTTTAAACAAACATCACCAACACAAACAAATTTTTTGAAAGAATGGCAGGTGATGTCAATATGAGTAATGCCAAATAGCAATTATTTAGAAATTTTCGTTTTTCAGTTGTGGCTGCAATGAAACTAGGCAGCAAATTTAGAAATAGACATCGTGCAGCGCTGCGCTGCATGCAGACTTTGAGTAATGCCTAAAACAGATGTGCAGCTTTTTCCATGCAGCGAAATTAAATTCCACAGGTTCTTATGGGAGCCAATTCACTCAAAGTTTAATTTTTTTTTTTAATTTAATTTATGCACATCTGTTTTAGCCATAAATCGGCTCCCATAAGAACCTGTGTAATTTAATTTCGCTGCATGGAAAAATCTGCACATCTGTTTTAGGCATAAAAATAAAAAAATGTTTTTCTCTTTTATGGTATTTTTTGTTAAAAAACCCGTTTGAAGAACCGAATTCCAAAATTATGACAAAGTTAACCAAAGCCAATGATGATGTATTCTAGAATATACCAAATAAATAATTTAAAAACGACAATAGGGCTTTTTAGAAAAAAAGCAATATATCTCTGTCTCATAGCTTCTAAACGTCAAATCGAAATTTTGGGTTAATGACGTTTAAGTGTTTGCCGTTTTTTTGTCTTAGTGGTGCGTTCTTGTTTGTTGCTATGATCAAAAACAAGAGTTGCAATGTCAAAGTTAAAGAAGTTACTTTTTATTTAAGAACGATCAAAGTTAAAAAATTGGGAAGGGGTTGAAAAAAAACAAGAAATAATAAACAAAAGACAACATTTTTATTGCGTTAAATTTATTGATAAATAATTCACTACCAAAAATGCATGGTTCTTTCAAATGAAATCACTATCAACTGCATTTTTGCATGAAATCGAATCGTAATATAAAACATTTGTAATTTGTTTTTGCTTTTTTTGTTAATTTCTTATGAGCCACACATTTCTTTATTAAAAAATTGAAAAATTGATTCATAAAACAATTCCAAATATCAAAATCAATAATAAAACAATTAAATTTATAATAAATCATTACAAAATTGAAAACAATTACAAATCGGAAGACGAAAAGCAAACACAATCTAACCACAAAATGAAAACTCAAAGTAACTTTTTCTTATTAAAAGAACGATGAAGGTTAAATAGTTATAAACAAAAAGAACGCACAAATGTCATTAACCCAAAATTTTGGCTGTCAGTTTTGAGTTTGAGAATTTGGTAAAAATCCCCATTGACTTAACCACAAAACTTTATTTCCGTTATTCGAATTTTTTGAAAAAAAGCTGATAAACAGTAGATACCTATATTATTAAAACATATCTAGAAATTACACGTACGAAGTATTATCAAAATCTCCGTTTTCGTAGAAACTAGATACAACTAAAATCGTTGCATGTCAAATACCCCTTCTATATAATAAAAATACTTCACACCAAATTTGAAGCAAATCCGTCCATTCGTGTAGGCTCTAGTTCGTTGTACATCGGTGGTGCGTTCCTTTATTAACCATAGTTAACTATGGTTGTTATGTCAAAAAAAATTGTTGAAGTGTCATTGTTAGATTTAGTTGGAAATTGTTACATTTCATTTAGGAACGATTTGTTGTTAGATATTGTTGATCTGTCAACCGAACACTGGAAATTTTTTTTTTATATTTTATTATCAAAATGAATAACCAAGCAAATATTGTAGTTGCTCTTAATTTACTGAACAAATTCGAAAAGGAAATTGAAGTAAGTTTTAAAATAAATGTTCGATTAGGTATTTACAAAAAAAAAAACAAATTAATCACTAATAAACATACACAATTTTGTTGATAATATTACCATTTGAAGCAGTTACACACAGAATCATAATGTCTTTAAGAGTATACTCTCCTTTTTGGTTCACAATTGCAGTAAATTCCATTTTAATTTTTTAATTTTATTTTTTTTTCAGTCTATTTCACTTCACAAAAAGGTTTGTTTTGATTCTTTAATTTTTTTTTTTGTAAACAAACCTTCTCACATTAGGTGACTTGACAGATCAACACTTTCAACTCATATCATGGAGATGAGTTGGAAATAGTTACGAATTGTAACTATTTGACACTAATAAACTGAATTTAGGAACGATGTGATGACGTCATATAGTTACAAATCTAACTATTTTGTAATAAAGGAACGACCATTGTTAACTATAGTTAACCATAGTTAACTATGGTTAATAAAGGAACGCACCACGGACATCTTATCGAAAATTACTTTTTTTGACCTCTCCATAATCGTAAAAATGTTAATTTTGATTAAAATCTCCAATTTTTGTTGACAGGAAACCAATGTTTGCCCTAAAGACCAAGTTAAAAGTCATTATAACATAGAAAGGATGATCAGAACGTTTTGCTCTCATTAGAATAAAGAATAACGTTTAAAAGTACCCTAAGGTCACGTGGCATGTTCCAATCAAATATTTCAGATTGATAAGCTCCCACCTTCCGCCTCTTTCCATCTGCCAAGACAAAAAATCAATGCGGTGATATTGGAGGACTTTGAATATATATAGAGGGTGAAATTCTTCGTCGATACCAATAATCAAATTTTATGAATTAATTTCTTACACCTTACCTTACCCATAGTAAATTTTCTATGTTTCCTTGGCTATAATAGGAGTTGAAAATACAATTTTAGAGAATTATCATTTCTCCATTTAAATAAAACATAGAAATTGAAACATATTACGACCACCCTATGTACATAATTATTATGTACCCACATGTGTGTATTGTACAATATGTAGGTACAATAAAAAAAAACATTTAATTTCAAGGTGAATAACTGCCGAACATACTACAAGGTACATAAATTCGGATCAATATGAAATCTATAACAATGAAAACAACTTTAGCAATGGCATATGACGAGCTTAACCCCCTTGGAATAAGGGTAGAATATTTGTTTTTTTCCTGACAACAAAATAAACTACCAAAACATTGCTTTTAAGAGCTCAGTCATTGGTCATGTGTGAAAATATAGGCACTGAGGAAAGTAAAAGGACAAGAAGTTTATGACAGTG
Organism: Melangyna quadrimaculata; assembly: GCA_949320155.1. Taxonomy (NCBI): domain Eukaryota; kingdom Metazoa; phylum Arthropoda; class Insecta; order Diptera; family Syrphidae; genus Melangyna; species Melangyna quadrimaculata. The sequence continues at coordinate 371,689,975 of OX439483.1, forward strand.
CAGGAAAAAATGCCAAAAGAATATTCAGAATTAAGTTAATATTTTCCGTGTTAAAATTTCGGTCACTTAATTCACTTCTGATAGTAAAAAAAATAATCTAGTAAGTTTGCATCACTAATGATCAATTTTAAAATCAGAAAAATTGTTTTTTTTTGTCCGATATTAGTACTTTATTTAACTTGATAGTATTTTGTTGGTCGGCCGGCCTTTGCTAAAAATGAATAATGAAGAACAGAATTCCGATATAATTAAATATGACGAAGAATCATTTGATGATGAAAGCTCTGAAGATGTTTCTAGTGATGAGGAGTCAATATCAGAACAGTCTAGTGTTGGCGAATCGTTGGATGAGTTCTTACCAGATAATTCCTCTATAAAGGTGGGTACTTTTTTTTTTAAATCTCTTAAAGCGATAGGTACTTTCCTCTTTGCAATAAAAGCCGTGTTCTTATGGAAGTGGTAAAATAACTAATGAGTAGATGAAATTCGTAATCTAAATCTAGTTAGTTGTTCCATCTGCTCATTATTTACAGGATACTCATTTGTAGGTTCCATTGAAAATGTATTAAATAACATTTTATATTTCTGAGCAAATGAAACAATTTTAAATTAGATAATTATAATTTTTGCAACCACTTCATCTTTAAGTTCAATTGCAATCGAATTTAAAAAAAAGTTAGAGAGGTTTTCTTAAAAAAGAAAAAACATACACCCGTATTCATAAGAAACACTCCCGTGTTTAGGAAAATTACACCTTGAAATACGAATTTCCTGGGCTCAAACTAAAGACAATTGCTTACTGCTCCATTTGAGTCTGGAACACTCTTATTCCATGGTGTAGTTTTCCTAAACACTGGAGCTAAAATAACTATTTTTTCTTTATGAATACGGGTGTATGTTTTTAAGTAGAGATCAAATATGCTAGTTCAGCTTAGTTTTTTGAGTTACATAATATAATGTAAAGATGTATGTTATTTAAGAACCGTTTTATTTAAAGGACTGTAAGAATTATGAAAGTGTTGAGATCGTTTGTGTTTACGAACTACAGACTACCTTTTAAATGACTTAAAACTTTCACTCTTTCCAGAGTGTACCAGATTTAATTGATAACAATCAAACTTTTGAACAAAATTGTGATAATATTTCGAGTGTTAGCTCAGAGGACGCTAAAGTAACGCACGATAATCTATCAATCAACAGAGACGTTGAAACTAAGAATGATGCTAAGGCAACATTAAGTACAGCGGAAAGTGTACATGGAATTGATGAGAGTGAATCAGATGATGTATCTACCGAAGACTTGACGGAAAAAGTAAAATCACTAGCTATAATAAATGGAGAATGTTCTCTCGAGGTTAAAGTTCCTAACAAAAATCAAAATTTAGAAGCAGAAAATAACGATGACGACGTCGACGGTGCACAGATTAATTTTTGCCAACAATCTGAAATTGAATTTATTGTTACAAGCCAAACTCCAACTAGTTTTAATTCCGAAAATTATGCCCTTCACATGGAAATAACACAAAAGCCAACGCGTTCTAATACCAGTTTGCAAAAACAAAGGTTTAATTTAAAAAAAAAAATACTCATTCAAGTTATGAAAAATATCATTTTTTTTTATCTAGAAATACTCACAGAAAGAGCCTTAGTTTTTCTAATGAACGAATGCGAGAAATTGAAAGACACAATCAAATTTTGTTGCGTAAGATCCTAACTAAAAAGCCACGTAAAGATTTTGTGAATCAAAATGTAAATTTGTTTATTTCCTGAAGTTCTATAGCTTATGGTAAGTACATAATGATTAATGCTTTTTATTTTAGATTCAGTTTCCAAACTCAAGAATGACGACTTCTGCTGTTAATAGAAAGAAACAACAGCGTCAAATTGATCTGGATAATCAAGTTTTGAAAAGAAAAATTGAGGCCATTGCTCTGCGTCGACCACAAATACTTTAACGGTTACACATTTTTTGTAATACCGTTTAGGATCTCTTGGATGATTTATACATATTTTTATATACATATGTAATTGATTTACATAAAAAAGATTTTTTATAAAATTAAAAACTTTGCTTGCGTTATGATTATTTGTTTTTTTTTAGTCGACAGTGTCTTCATAGTTTAAAAAAAAAAGTTGGGAATTATGCCTTATTTAAATAAATAAACCGTATCTAACTTAGGTCGAAGTTTAAAGAACCTATTCCAAACTCATAGACAATAATTTCAAGTGGCAATGGCACAGTGGATATAGTGTTTGACTGCTAACCTGGACGTGTGGGTTCGAGCCCTAGTTTAGGTAGCATTCTTTTCTGTATTCCCCAGTTTCAACTGAAAGCCACCCGTGGAATTTTAAGAGATAATTAACATCCTTTCCTTCTATTCCTTCTAACTAGTGCCGTGCATTGCATTTAAAAAACCTGCGGTCTTACAGGCATATACTTAAAATTATTATTATTATTAATGGAAAATGTCTTAAAGTAAGACAAAGTTTATAAACACGACCGTTAGGTGTTATTAGATGAGAAAATGAATGCACAGAAATTTCTTTCATATGGGACTATAATCCTCTTTCAGGGTCCGGTTATCATCTAAAATTAATACATTTTTTTTGAAAGAATTATTCAATTGATTTCTCATCGATCTCGAATGTGAGCAATATTAATTTGCATTGCTGACGCGGTATTTCAATTTCCACTTAAGACAGTGCACAATATAGAAATAAGGAAACATATCTAAAAATAAAAGTCTTGTTTTTCGCAAAACAGTTATAAAAGCTTCATAAAACTATAGCTTCTGTTAGACATAAATACAAATATAATTAATTCTATTTAAGTTTCTAATAAACACTATTATCTGACCTGAATGCAAAATATAAACACCTGCAAATAATTTTAAAATAATATCGCCCTTAATAAAAAGCGTAGATTATTGGTGATTGATAACTGCAGCAGATATTAGAACAGCCCATTTATTCATACACCTAGCAACTTGTTAGTTTTTTCTAATCTTATTTATGCTTCAAAGTTTAAATTGAAAGACAGACACATGCAAATTTAAGACTGTTTAAATCACTGCTGATTTATCAAAAAAAAAAATATAATACATCTATCCCAAACTCAAAACTGTCCAAACTGAAGACTATAAACTCTGCAATTTCCTCAATTGATACGGAAAAAGATTTCATAAGGTGATATACATATAATTGGCAGAAAAATGATACATAGAATACAGTCAAAATCCCGTATATACAGTATGCTTTGTTGCGTACGGTAGCTTTAATAAATTGTTTGGAAATTCATGTTAATCTATTTTTTAAGAAGTCATATACGTATGCAACAATGATAAACACAAACTTTTTAAGTCACCAACTTAAATAAAATTGCACTTTTGATTGAAAAAGCCTTCTGAGGTTTTGATCTAACATAACTTTACGATGAAGGGGACGTGCAAAAATTGGCTTTGTAATAACGTCTGTCAATCTGTGCGCCATTTTGTGGTATATCAAAGTCTGAAACATACAAAAATTGGCGTTACAAACAATAACGTACTAGGCCCAAATAACATAGAACATTTAGGTACAACTTTGTGTTATTGAAAAAAAGTGTAAACATCAGTTGGGTCTCGTTTGCTTCTCATGGTCCGAGTCAAAAGAACTCTACTAAAAATTTAATTTATTAATTGGCTTCCAAGTTAAGGATTAAATCATTCAGAACAAGTGTAAAGTTTTTGAATTTCGGCGCCCCGACAGTAAATACGATATTTGTACTGTTCTGTTCGGCGACAATATAGAGATCAGCCTCCATCTAATCAGTTTCAATACAAATCGAGGTAGATATATATTACCTACTGCGCCGATCGTGTGGTGGTATGGTAAGCCGGTAGAAATGTATATCATGCTTCATGCACCTTACAATTGTGTTTAATTAAGCCATTAGGTGCTTTTAGTTCAATTCGTTTAATTGCCTTCAATTTATTATCAGTCATATCATTATATGCATTTTCCCCCAAATAAAGTTGTCACTAATCTCATAAGCCATACGGTACGCATAGTCTTCCAAGATAGAAATTTTAAGCTTTCAGTATTGCGCGATCGTTCGAAGTTAGAACACCTCATAGACACAATAGAAAAAAATCTTTTTTTTCAAAATGAAGAGTCAACCAATTATCGATAAAATCGTAGAAAAATTACAAACAATCGATGCATCAAAAAGAAATACTTTTCTTATATTTCAATTTAATTTTAACTCAACCGACGGTAGTCTTTTGAAAAGTTTTGGTAAGATTTTTTAATTGGTCTACCTGGATGAAAATAAAACAAATCGAAACAATACTAAATATTGTGCCTTTCTTCTCTTACTATAGTTCTTGATTTGAAAGATCTTAAGATGTACGAAGGAACTACTGCCAATCCTGATAGTGAAATAACTGTTGGAGATGAAGAGTTTTTTAAGTGGGCAACTCAACAAATAACTTACGAAGAACTACAAGCTAACGTAAGTTAAATTCAATTGATTAAGAATTATTTTTTAAAGTTTAGTTTTGTTTGTTTCATACATTTTAGAACAAAGTTCAGATAAGTGGCAATTTAGAAGCTGTGATGAAGTTAATGGATAAGTTCCATAAGTAATTTTTCTTAAAATATTGTGTTTTCTATTTTTATAATTATAATATTTTAGCAAAAGTCAATAAAATTTTCATGCGTGTTTAATTTTTTAATTTATAATTAAAAAGGAAGAATATCAGCCTATTCTGCTAAACGATTCGATCGAGTCTTACGATTCACGTGAATGATTCCTTACATCTGCCTAAAAATATTTCTGGAAATCTTCTATCCTTCGATAGTCCAGGAAAATTAGCTTTTTACAAGGAAAAAATTAGTTCAAGGCTGAAATTTGGTATGAACATTGGTAATTGGACTCTTTATAGACTGAGAAAGTTCATAGGCCACGGAAAAGAAATCAAGTCTTTGATCTTCATTTCAGATAGTTCGTTAATGTCGTCAAAGAATGCTCTTCCGAGTGACTGTTTTCTAGCTTTGGCCAGAGCAGGGCATTTGCAGAGGAAATTAACTACTGTTTCCTTTTCCTGCTGGTCCTCACAGCTCCGAAAGTGAGTATTGTGAGGTATGCCCAGCTTTGCTGCATGCTCTCTTATTGGCCAGTGTACGCTACAGGTTGCAACTACCCAGGCTATGTCTTGCCTGGGTCTGCGTATTAGATCAATTGTTCAGTTCTTGTCATAGGTTGGCGAAATCTTCCTAGATATAATACAGTTTGATTAACTGCTCCACCTACGGTTTGCTTTAGTGAGATAAATTGAGAGAATGTTGCCCTTCAAACTCCAAGCGGAATGTTGACTCTTTCCGCAAGTGAGCCATGAAGGGCTGAACCTTGCCTGGCCAGCTCGTCAGCCTGTTCATTGCCCTCAATGCCACTGTGAGGACCCAGATAAGAGTGACGTTGAGGTCAGTGTTCAGACCCGCAAGCTCATCCCGGCATTGCTGGACCAGTTTGGAGGATGCTGTAGCTGAATTAATGGCTTTAACAGCTGCTTGAATGTCTGTAATAATAGCTGCATTACGGTTCTGGTTTGGATCTGCTTTTAGTAACTTGCAATCTTCCCTGATTGCCAGCAATTCAGCTTGAAAGACGCTAGCAAGGCCAGGTAGCCGAAAGGACATAGATACATTTAGAAACTCAGAGAAGATTCCTGCACCAACGCCACACTCCATCTTTGAGCCATCAGTAAAGATAGTTGTGTCGAAATCTTTCGTCACGACGTTATCATTCCAATCCTTCCTGGATGGAAATTTAACTTTGAAATCCTTACTGATACTCATTGTAGGGGTGCAGTAGTCAGTGGGAGTGGAAAACATTTCCATTGGAATCAAGTCTGTGATATTGCTGTGACCATAGGGCTTGGCAAACCAAGAGTTTGATTCTCTAAGTCTTAAAGCGCTGCAAGATAAATCAAGTGGTAGAAGGTGCAGAAAATCACTTAAGGCATCAGTCGGGCAGGATCTTATAGCCCCTGTCGTGCCAAAGCTAGCAGAGAAAGTTCATAATCGATCCGAGGACCGCTGGCTATTTCAGTTCCAAGGGGTCAAAGGTCATCAAAATGGTTTTTTTTTAATATAACTTGAAAACGGTTTGGTTAGTAAAAAAAATTATACAACAAACTTTTAATTGAGGCAATTTCTCACAAAAGTGTTCCTATACATTTTCCGTAGCACTTACCGTTAAAAAGTTATAGCAGTTCAAACAATCGCAAGTATAGCGAAATTAGCCCTTTTCTGCACTTTCTTCCACACATAGAGGTCAAGTGCCCACGTGCATTTTTTGAATCTGGTATCCCCAGGAGGCCTATTTCACTGTGTTTTGCAAATAAAATGTATGTAACATTAGATACTAAGCAATGTTTGAAAGTCTGAGTTTTCTTATGGCGTGGTAAGAAATGACTCATCATTAATGTCCTCTTCATACGGATCAATTTGAATTGAGTTTGTACATATCTGTCCACAAGTTCACAAACTATTGAACATTTTAACCCCGCTTTTCTACAACTACAATAAGAACCGCAACCTTTAGTACAATTACAAAATATTTTTGTAAGAAGTTCATCAGGTGCTGGTTGGAGCAGAGTGCTAATAGGCTCCAACACATTATTTCTCTATACCCATCCCCAGCTTTCAGGATTAGTACTATCTGTTCCCAGCCAAGTTTGAACTTGATAGTAAAATCTATAAAGGTTTTATTGAGCAGGAGCAGATGATGGAGGAAGGGAAGATAATTGTACAGCCTTGTCGAGCCTGGTCAATCGGACAAATGTGGAATATCTTAGTGCATTGATACTATCTTCTTTTTTAGGTGCTTTGTAAAATGCTAGAACTAGGCGTATACCGTTCTCATTAATAATATTTTGAGGGCAATTGCCTCTGGAAAACACTTCGGCATATTTTAAGAGATCGTCACTCTTTTGAAGAATTTTAATTTGCCTTTGTTGTAGAGAGTAGAAGTGGCTAAACTTTGAGTACACTATAATTTAGATTCAATTTAAGCTTTACCTGGTTTTTGAAAGTAAATCTTTTTGTCTCCAGGAGTCCGTGCTATAAGTATTGCTATTAAGTCAACATCCTCTCCTACAACAATACTCGTGCGTTTCTCAGCACAATCTATGGCCGTTTCGATAATCAAAACTTCAGCATCATTTTTGGCTCACTAGGATGTTAGCAGCCTTAAACTTTTCACAAAGCATAGCAATGAGTCGACTTTTGTTGTTTGCATTAGCGAGAAATTGTTGTTGGGAAGTTGACGCCGCCGTCATTGATGCACCAAACAAAAAATCTGCTGATGAAGGAACTGAAGCACACCGACGAGGCTCCTGGGAAGCTTTTATATTGTTTCGCTGGTCCTTATAGCCATCGAACATCTAAACCAAACCGTTTTTTGAGTTACTTAAAAAGAAAAACACACTGCTATAACTTTTTAACGGTAAATGCAATGGACAAAATTTATATGAGCATTTTTGTGGGAAATGGCCTCAGCTACAAGTTTGTAGTTATTATTATACATTTTTTTCTAAACCAAACCGTTTTCAAGTTATTTTCAAAAAACATGACCTTTGACCCCTCTATCAGTTTATAAAGAGTACCATTACCAATGATCACACCAAATTTCAGCCTCGAACTAATTTTTTCCTTTCTTTGGCACTTTTTTGTCTATTCTTACTGGACTACGAGTGCAAAGCTTTAACAATATTTATTATTGGATTTCTAAAGAGAATCTAATTATTTAAATTATATTTTGATATCAATTTATAAGCATTTGGGAACAAATACCTCAGGCGGCGACGCATAGTAGAATACAAACATACGTTTAGCAGAATAGGACTGTATATTTCTTAAAATTAGTTTATATGTGCTGGGATTAATGAGCGCAAAAAGTAATTAATTCACGAAAGAGAACGCATGAATTTTAGAAAGAAAGAAAGAGATGGCATTTTTTTCCGTTTCTGTCTTTCTTTCTAAAAATCATCCGTTCTCTTTCGTGAACTAATTCTTTTTTGCGCTCGTGCATCCCACCACTATATCAATGAAAAAAAAATCGAAGGGAAACATCAAAAAGTTTTTAAAACAAGGAATGTACCCCCATGTGTTGGTATCCTTATGTCTGCTTCGAAATAAATTTACTCTTCCTTTGCATTTTATTCAATTTTTTAAACATTTTATTCGCTTTAATTTTCAGACCTGGGAAGAGCCAAGTAAAACAAGTCCCATATTTCACAAGAATATACACCCCTTAGGCCAGTCAAAGCGCGATGTAGTTCTGCATTTTGTATATGTTGTTGGGGCATGTTAGAGTAGTCTGTAGCTAATGCAGCTTCGAAAAACCTGTAATCGCTACAGGAAAAATGCAACAGTAAAAAACGATAAAATCACACTATTTTTCTGATATTTTCCTTTATAAGTTTGGAAATATGCAATTTAGGAAAAAAACATCGACTATAAATTTGTTTGTTATAAAATTTTCTACAAGACCATATTAGTTTTAAATTCATGGTAGAGTGAACCATGAAATTATTTTATTTTTTTGGTCCACATCCCTCAATCTAATTTTTTTTTATTAAAATCGGTTGCCACCGAGCAGTTCAAATTTCCCATCCCAAGTGCATGTAGATTTCCATACAAAACTCACCTTATTTCACTCAAAAATTCGTTAAAAAAATTTTATGAAAAATCTTTTAATTTTGAGGATATACAATAGACATACAAACCTATACTAAGTACCGACCTTAAGGACTGTCAAAGAAAATTATTATTTTGAATGTTTTTTTGTATCATTATGATTACTGGGACGGGAACGAAGAAATTCGAATATTTCTAAAATCAATCCCACCCTAATACACAAATAATAATTTTCCAACAGAAAACATATATTACTTTTATGGAAACCTATTTTTATATTAATATTTAGTATTTATGGAGTTATTGATTAGTTTGCTTTAAAATGAGCATTCATTGTATTAGTTAATAATAACCTTAAGTATTTGATAAATAATTCCTTTTGTTGAATAATATTGATACTTACAAATAAAAAAGTGAACAAATGGAAATTTGGACGTGAGCTGTATTTCAAATTCATGACTTTGCGCAAAGAATCTTAAGGAAAAACGACACATTAGTAATTCATACGTCGACGAAATAGGTTGAATTCTATGTAATAGATAAGAGGGCATATTTGATTGAACTTGCCAGCTTTTGTTTAACGTACTCTCTGTTGAAGTTAATTTAAATTTAATAACAGTAACATATGGTTATGGAAGAGGTCATACTGTTAACTGTTATTTTTATTGACTAAGGGCCCTGTTTTGATTTGAAAGTTCGACTCAAGTCAAGCAAGCGACTTCAAAAGGAAGTCAAAAAAATTGCTTTTATATGCATATTTTTCAATCGAGTGTTATAGTATAGAGCTTAGCGCGCACATGCAACTCTTACCGAAATTAAATAGTTTAATCACTAGTTGATCGATGAGCGCCGCACATAAGAAACTTTTTTTAACAACTTTTAAATTTTATAATGCCAGGAATCGAATTGATTTTTCACTCAATCACCTTTTTAGTATGATTTTCTACATAATTTTGTAAATATTTTTACACACAATTGCAGCCTGAAATTTTAACTTTAATTGCAAATTTCGTTTATGTATATCCAACAAATATAACTCAAGTTATAAGCCTTATAAATTGGCAAAATCGGCTTTTTTATTAGGTTTAATGCAAAAATGTAATGGAAAATCAAATTGATGAGATCTTTTAACAGCATTTTAGTATGAAATTTGTTGCCCCATCTCAATAATTTTTATACTGAATGTAGCATTTCATCTTTATTTAAAGACCTTAACATTGAAGATCTGATAATTATAATCGAAGTTATAATTTTTTGAATGAAGCCATCTCGGTTGAAAAATTATTTTTTTAAATTCGGATAACTTGCTTCCTCACTGAAGCTCGTCTGCGGCGATGAATATCTACCGCCGAAGCAGAGCAACTTATTTGGGATGATCGTTTAGTTTGTGTCAAAACACAAACTGTTTAGTTGTTCCAATCGGTAACTGAATAGTTTTTGCATGTGCGCGCACTCTCATATATGAGCATGGGATTCATTTTAGAAACCAAACTGTTTCGTGACTGAAAGTTGCATATGCGCGCTTAGCCTAAGAGTCGGCAGCAAATTTTGGGAGTTGATGTATACCAAAATCTGAGTATGAGCGATGATCTGTCATTTTACCTAAGTCCAGACACCATAATGTTGATAATCCGACTGATAAAACTCAAGATATAAGCTCTTCAAGCAATCTTTATTGGTTGTTTCTTGGAGATTTATAAAACGCAAAATATAAAAAAAAACAAAGTCTCCAAGAAAAATCGATTAAGGTTCGCTTAAAGAGCTTTATCTTGAGTTTTATCAGTCGGATTATCAAGATTATGTTGTCTGGACTTAGGGAAAATGACAGATCATCATGGTTTTTTTTTTTTTAAAGTTAATTGAAAATTTCATACTTGAAATACCAATACTCGATTTTGGTTATACATCAAAATTACTGTTGGCTCTTGTACTATTAGTTTTTTTTTTCAATTGATTGATTTTTGACAACCATTTTAATATTTTTTATATAAAGGAACAACAAAATACGGCTTATAAATGTTATGCACAATAGTGCAGTTTATTATCTACTTGCACAACCATGAAAGGAATAAAGAAAAAATCTATTTATTGACCATTGTTATTAATGTAAATAATATTATTATTACCTTATCTAAAAATACGTATACACTTTAATTTCGAGATTTTATTAGTTTATATAAAGTTTTCTCCAAGGGCCTTTACTACTTTCAAAGCAGCTTCACCATTTTTTTCAACGAATTCTTCTGTATTTTTCTTTTTTAATTTTTCTTTTCGTTCAAGTTCTCTGTATATAAGCTGGCCGATCTAGAATAAAAATTAAGTTTGTCATTCATTACACATACCATTGCTATAATTATTATGTGGTTAGTTAAATATGCACAAGGCGCTGGTTTTTTATAGCCAACTTAATGATGTCCTGTTGGCATCTGTTACGAATTAAGGAACACCTTATTATCAAAACGGAATACTTCACTAGAAATCAAATAATCTGCATTAAGTCTTAAGAAGTATGTTTGTATAACTGGTCTCATGCTTGTCGGATGGAATTTGTTCTTGCACCCGCTCAAAAAAACCATATCAGACTTTACGTACATATGTACTATCATATTGCGAGAAATTTTTCTTTACTCCTTTTTACATTTTAATATTTAATCTATTTGAACCACGTTAATCGAGATTTTATTTTCTTTGTATTCTCGAAAAATTTCGATATGTTTCTTTTGAGTACTGTTGTGCTCTCGAAATTTTATAAAAAACTTAATTTTGATGTTCTTCGTATTTAGAGGATACAAACAAATCGAATTATAAACCAGAAATTTGGACCATTTTTTGGTAAAAATTGTGTTTAATTAATTTTTTCTGAAATGCAGTCAATCAAATACCTGTACCCAAAAAGTAAAAAGAAGCAATTGTTACTGGATTCGTCTGTTAAAACTTAATATTAGCTCATCCACTAATACTTAATCGAATTAAATTTGTATTCAATGTTAAATATTAGTTTAATATAAGAACTCACATAAACATCGACAGCTGCATACATTTGCTGATCACTATCTAGAGGAACAACATTCCATTTGCTCATACGGACTTTCTTATTCTTGTCAATAGCTTTATCGCACTGAAAATGAAGGAATATCATCCAAACAAGTTTCTTTATTTTCAATCCAATTTTACTTACAATATAGTTAGCCAGACGACCTAGACTCCAGCGCCCGCCAGTATTGCACACTGCATTGCACCATGGGCCAAGATCAATGCAATTTTCAATGAGAATATCCACGGTTACCTCTGGAAAATCTCTCTTGAGCTTTCTTATATCACTGTAAAGTCGACAAAATTGTATATAAGTAAGAAGTAAGAGAATTTTGTTCAAAGCATAGGTATGTACTTTTTAATATTAACTCCATGTAAACGAACTTTAGGATGTGACAGTAAGGCCATCAGTGAGGCTGGGATTTTCGGCAATGGAGTCAAATGAAAAAGATAACATTCTTTTTCGTCCAAGCAGAGTTGCATTAGTGCTAGTTTGCCGGGACCTGTTTGGAACGTGAATGGCCATTCCAAGTCAAATGCTACCGGGACGATTTCACTTTCTTGTTTATCGACCCATGTCCTAAAAAGTAGTTAAGATAATAATAAAGAGACTAGGTATATAGACAATTCAAAAGCTGGAAAACGATTCTTGGTGGCGCTAACTGGCTTTTATCGTAAATAAACCTACAACTACAGTGTCATAAATTTATTATGTCGGTTGTGTTATATTAGATTTGTTGAATAGATTACATACATACATATTTGGAAATTGTTATTAATGTTAGCGCTTAGGGTGGGCACTGTGTACCACCAATGAGTTTATTTCTTATATCTTACATGAGTTCATCTGATGTAGCGGCAATGTCTATTCTGTCTATACAATATTTGATTGCACCTTTGAATTTGATAAAGGAAAGCTCCTTTTCGGGTATTTCAGGTGAGGGAGTTCCATCTACAAGAGAGCCTTGACTACGCGTCGAACGGGTGCTCCTCCTTTTTGGGGGGTTCTCATCATTTTCAGGTTCGGGGATTTTATTATCTGCATTTTTTGTTTCCTCTTTTATCTCATTTAACTTCAATAAATAGAATGTTCTTACAAATTAAGGTACCCAAGTATTTAAATTTCACCAACTTACCGAAATTTCGTCGAGTGTTGGTGTTGTTCGCTTTGGCCTTGGTGGCATTTTGGCACTTTGGAATTTTATTAAACACTTTTTTGAAATTATAAAAAATAAGAAGCCTGCCTTTTTATGGTTAACAGAAATTATTAAAAACAATTCCAATATTTTTGGTTTTTTTTTGTATTTGTGATTAATTATTTTGAATACCAAAGGACCAGTTCCCGCCAAGGAGCAATACTGGGTTTACACAACTGAAGAAGTGCAAGTCCCTATACCCCACTTACATGAGGTATTGAAATGAGCTTCAAGGTAAGACCGCACTAGGCGGAACTGCGATTCACAATAATTTGTATGAAATATTATGAAGTTCAATTGCCACTTAAAGGCCTACCACACTAGCCCACTGTGTATTAATACATGTAAAAAAAGTGGGAAACAAATCATGTAGAATAGTGTGGAAACAAAATATGAAAGCCCAGCCTACACAACCCGACATTATATCCCACATTCAATCACACTTTTTTTTGGGTTAAGGTAATGTATTAATACAAGCAAGTGTGGTAGCAAAATATGAAAAGTCATTTCTTTCGCACAAATTTGGCAGTCGCGTGGAATTCTTTCCCACTTTCAATTTGGCATATATTAATGCACAGTGGGCTAGTGTGGAAGGGTTATTAGTACTATATAATTTCATACAAATAATAAGGGTATTCATGTAACGATATAATTTTTCGCTTTGTAGAAAAATATAATTTTACGCAAAAGGTTACATGAACAACCCATTAGAAATGTTTGCGTTAACGATAGAAACAAACAGCTAAGTTAAGTCAAATGTCAAATTAAACGTCACAATGTTTCTAAGGGTTTTTTTTCTACGCTTATCGTTTCAAATTTGTGACATAAAATTCTATATTTTGCAGAAAATTTTTCTCATAAAAATTTTTACAGTTCATTTCTAGCGATAGAAAATTCTATCGCTTTTAACTTTCTATGGGTTTTCTGTGTTTGCATGAATACCCCTAATGTTTTGCCTCGTCGTGAAGAGTAGTTCCGCTGCAGTTGTGTGCGTGGTCTAACCTTCAAGCAAACCTATTAGTCCCCTTTGACACAAGGAAAAACTGAGCTGCCAGCAACTGAGAGTTTGTTGTCGAGAAGGGCAAGAAGTAAAGGGATCGACAAAAATTTCCCCGGTCAATGATTTGAAGAGATTTGTATCACATTTCTTCTCACACTGATCTAATGTGCGGTCAACCAATAGACTTATAGGAAAACAAACGCAATGAACGCACACATAACTGACTGCTATCGTTGTTCTGTAATTTTTTTGTTACTGCCCTCTTTCCTTTACACTAATGTGGATTTCCTTTCAATAAAAAAAAATCAAATCTGTGAAGGGGAAATTTGATTTGTTAAGAAAAAAAGATCAATTTTTCTAAACAAATCAAATCTTTCACTACACGAATTTTTTTGCGAGTTCCTTACAACAAAAAAACGATTTGATCTCCAATCGTTGAAAGGAAATCGACATAAGATTCACTCACACCCATCTAACAAACTCCATGGGTGAAACACAGCATGGTCTCGCATTCTTTGTAAATAAAGTTCCCTCTTAAGGTTAGACCGCACTAGGCGGAACTGCACTGCAGCGGAACTGCGATTCAAAATAATTTGTATGAAATTTAATGAAGTTCAGTTGCCGCTTAGTGCGATATAGCTCATACAGTTTCATACAAATAATGTTTTGCCGCGTCGTGAAGTGTAGTTCCGCTGCAGTTGTGTGCAGTCTTACTCGCATAAACTCAGTTGCTACCAACTTTGTGTATAGTCGCCGAACGGTTCGGAGCCAATTGGCTTCGAGAATGTTATAGTAGATAAATAATGTCAAAAAGCTTTGGAACCGAACCATTTGGATATTCAATCAGTCGGAAAACCAAGAACCAAACTGGTTGCCAGCCATTCGGCCCGGTCCTGTATGATGGCCATCAGCTTTACAAGGAACCAAACACAAACCTCTTCTAATATGTTTCTTCGTGTGGTACACGAGATTTTTAATGATTAAAAACAAACTTCAGCAAAAGCTGCAGCAATTGATTGCTTCGTGTGAAAGGGCTCACAAATGCCTTCCCCATATTCACAAATGGAGTAAGCGACGAGTTCTCACCGCAAAGAAGGGCTTAAGAGAAATAAATATAAGTTTTGATTCGCGCGTTATCTCTTCAGCCTTAACACCCGGACTCCACAGGCCATGAACGATGTCCATAATTCAATCTACAATCCAATCCACAATCTGATTTGTATGGATATGTCACTGCTTGGACATGGATTTTTGCGACTCCATTGGATTTTTTTAGACATGTTCCATAGTCCGGCCATCATTCATATGGCCTGTGTAGGCGGCATGTAAGGCTCTCCCAAACCAATGCGAGACATTCGGGGCGGCGAAGAATCATTCGCAGTTGGTGTGGGCACTCTCATTTATCATCATGTAAATACATTTTGACAGGCAAATGTTTCTTTGCCGCGTTGGTGTGGGCACTCTAATTTATCACCATCTAAATTAATTTTGACTGCCAAATATTTCGCTTTGGTTTGGAAGACCCTTTATCTTGGCAATCTCACTGATGCCTCACAAGTCACAATAACCTCATAACTCGTGCTGTGAACTCTCACCTCATCAAAACTTTAAAATTATTATCTGCTCCATGGCATATCACAACTCACTTTGTTCTTGTGTGGTTTCTTATGGGGGCTTCCACAGAATACGAAATTGTGACCGCCAGATACAAAAACAAACTCACAAAAAAACGACTCCACAACACAACCCAACTAACAAAATTGCTTCCAATTTCAGACTTTAAAGTGTCATTCGTTTCTTTAGTGACCCAGAAATCCTTCTGACGGGAAGCCAAATCGGTATAGGAGTCAAAGGTGATATTACTGATCCATTAGACTTTCAATTACCAATTAGATCAGCGTTACAATGCGATGAACTGATGTTTCTTTAATCCTATTCAACAGTGATCCAAATAAATATTAATGCGATCCTTAAAGTTAGTATCTTGCCCGGGTTCCTGTAATGTTTATATAAGCAAATATGGAAAGTCTTATATTGCAAACAATTACAACTCTCGAACACCGCCGTAATGTTTCATGTCTTTCTCTATTTTACTGCTATTTTTATAGTGAGTGTTCTTGTGAAATAGCCAGTTGCATTCCTCCCCTTAAACAATTCAACCGTAATACTCGCGCTTCAAGGAATGCCCATCAGTTTACCCTTGAGCCCAACTTCGGACGTACTGTAAAATACAGAGATTCTTTCTTCAGTCGCACCACACGAATGTGGAATGCTTTACCCGTCCCAACTTTCCCCCCACATATCGATGTGCAAACATTCAAAATCAATGTGCATCGGTATCTCCTTTTAAATCCTCTCCTACTTGCCTAATCGCTCGTGCTGTGCTAAAAACATTTTAAAGGTATTCATAACCCCTTTTGTGCACGCTGAATATAAAAAAAAAACGCCATGACTCCATTTTGCCACCATTTGCATTTCAAGTAAAACGTGTTATGTGATTGTAATAATTATTTTGTTATAATGCGAATGAGCGCACGCTTTTTTAGTTTTGCAAAAATGTGGGCATCTTTATTATTTGCATGAATAATTATGTGCAATGAAAACATTAGGATCTTATATTAATTCACGTGCCGCAGGCACGTTTAGATAAATTAAGGTTTATAAAATTCTTTGAAGGAGATAGTCAATTGGTTTTAATGCTAATTATTTCTTATAAGAGATTGGCCGAGCGGTTAGCGAGCTCGACAAGTAGAGCGAGGCATCCAGAGTTCGATGCCTCAATTCATTCATTTTTTTTTGGAACCGTTTTAGATTCCATTTGGTTTCGGTTCTCCGAGTATGGAATTTAAAAACTCTCTCTCTCACAATACATTCACATAATGGCTCCGTGGTGATTCTAATTTCCATACTAATTTGAACCGCAAAACGCAGTTTTTCGATCCGTATTTGGATCCGAATGCGAAGTCGTCCATACGTTGTTTGATACGTTTGCGGACCGAAAACGAGCTCGCTTGCTTGAAGGGGAACTGACAGTTTGGCACTTTTATACCCTTCAAGCAAGCGAGCTCGTTTTCGGTGCTTTTTAAAAAACAATGCTACCTACAAAACTGAACTAAAAAAAAAGTGGTGGAAATTAAAACAAAATGACTGTACTATCTCTATTTCTCCGTGCATACAAAAATTCTCTCGATTCTTGTTCTTCTTTTTACATGCGTACAGCGTACACAGAAAATTTGTTAATGTGTGTGAGACACTAAGTTTTTTTGGATTCTCAAGTGATTCCAAAGTGAACCGAGAAATTCGGGTCCGTGATTTAGCTTGAAGGGTACTTGACAGTTCTTTTCTATGTCAATGTGTTTTAACCTTATTTTTTTTTGCGGCAACTGAAATTCTTGTTTTGTTTAAATTATTTTAAAATATTTCATTAAACATAGTTCAGTAGCTTAACCCCATTTCAATTGAAAAAAGTTTAATAGAAAATATGGATAGTGAAACTAGAGTAAACACATTTTTTGTATCAGAAAAAATATCAAAAATTCGATGGGTACCCGAACAATTTAAAGATTGCGAACGTTTTCTTACGGGCAGCTGGGACTCCACCAAAAATTCTATAAAATTGTGGAAACTTGAAAAGAATCAATATTCCGATCAATATGATGAATATGTTCCAAAATGCAATGATACTGTTAATATGAATGGAGATGTAAGTGGTTTGGAGCTGCTGGGCTTAGACAACGCTGTCATATCTTCATCAGATGGTAAGGCATCCTTACTAAGGATATACGTCTATTACTTCGCATGTTTTGTATGTTAAATGTTAATTCAGGAATTGTGACAACTGTTGCCATCAACAGAGCAGTAGAAGAAGATCGTTTACGAGCCACTGGCCAATCAGAACTTTTGCATAAAAGAAACTCTGGTAAGCCATCTCCTTGCACTGGTATATCGGTGTTTAGCAAAGATATTGCCACCGTTGGCGAAGACGGAAGGTAAGAATACAAATTTCTTTAAGGTATGATGTGGATTTTTAAGAATGTTTACAGACTGAACATCATATCGGCAAACAACTTGAGAACTATCAAGTCAATTGAAGCAGACAGCTGCTCTCTGAACGCTGTTTCATACATAAGTCCAACAGAAGTAAGTTAAATTTGTGCCTTTTGCAAGAAACCTTTGTTTATAGCTCCCGTTGTAGATTCTCGTAGCCAATCGAATGGGAGTAATCAAAATGTTTGACATCAGGTCGGATAGTGAAGATCCAACTATTTCATTTATGATTTCCTGTGAAGATGATCGTAAATCTAATTATGTTTCCTGTTTAACGTATCACCCAACCCAAAAACACATTGTATGTTAATTCAATTTTTTAATAACCTTTAAATTGACAAAAAAATCATATTTTAGGTCCTTGCTGGAAGTGAAGAAGGTTCTATCACAGTTTGGGATCTGCGACAGCCCGGTTTCCCTGCCTCGTATTTGAGCGCCCACAACAGTGCCATCACCGAAATTGGTTTTCACAAATCCGAACCATCGAAACTTTTTACTGCTTCCGAAAATGGAGAAGTTTGGCAATGGACACAAAATATAATGATGATTCCAAATGATATGGAACCACAAATGATGCGCCAGACAGAATCTGATAATATCAATCCATGGTTGAATGGAGAACGTGCCAAGAGCCGTATCAATGTAACATCGTTAATTACAGATTTGAGAAAACCGATAAACTCTTTCGATTCGTATGGAACAAAAATCGTTTGTGGCAGTGATAGTGAGGCTGTGTATTTCATTAATAGTTGCATTTAAGGAAAATATTAAATCATATAAATAATTTGTTTTTAAAAATCTGGTCGTTTTCAATTGGTCTTTAGGAGTGTTTCTCTGTGTTTTGGTTCAATTTGTTCATTTATCACTTAGACAAGCAATCCGACGAAAAAGACATTCATGTAATGTGTATTCACTTGTTATGAGACCAGAAAAAGAAAAACTCATATAAAAACATATCTCAGAACAGCCTACGCAAGGCTCTTTGAGTGTAACAGGATACAGGAGTGAGAGAAGAACCAAACTGAAAATCCAAAGATCGATCCAAAGTACATTTCTAGTCACCGGCGAAAATAAAATAAAATGCTTTTTTTTTAACTGCAAAATGGTTTCTTATGTTTCAATTAGGTTTCTTATGTTTCACACTTATTAACACAGAAAAACGCGAATTGATCTACATCTCCGAAATAGGTACTCCATGTTTTTTTTTTTTTTTTTTGAAAATCGAATAAAAAATAATTGTAAAAACCGTTAAGTTTTTACAACAATGGAAAGGCATATCAACAACGTAAACCGCAACCTCTTTTGAGGATTTGTTGGCATTCGACACGCAGACTTTTAGTTTTGGATCGAAAATGGATGAATTACTTTGAATTAAAACATCTCGCGAACCAGACCTCGCAGATAAAATTTAATAAGGTTTTTGAAAACCTAGCTTTGCAAAGATTTTCAATGTTTCGAAACTGAATAAAGTCACTTTGGATGTAAATATTTCAAGAACTAAATTTTGCACATAGAAGCTTTTTTTTTTTGATGTGTTGATAGTATTTGACAATAACTTTCTTTTGATGTAGGTACATCACGGAAACTTTCGTGAAAAATTAATTTTTTTAGAATAAGAACATTCGAAAGGGTTATCAATTCTCTATTCAATAACTCGTGAACCACAACCTCTTTTCTTCATTGATTAACTTTTTTTAAACCATAATAAAAAAAAATAAACATGAGGTGAATCAAAACCATTGTTCTTTCGACAACACTACTAGGCTTCTACAGTCTACTAGTCACTTCGTGGGTGACCCATTTTGAAGCTTTTTATACTTTTTTTTTGTTAAATGTACACTGAGAAAACTCGAAAAGAAAATTAAAAATGTAAATAATGCTTTCATTGAGAAGTACTGATATCGTCATCAGTTAGAGTCTCTTGTTACATTTCAGACCATTTTGTTCGATGGCTACCGACACAAATAAAATGTACAAACAAAACTGCACTGCAAATATAGTATAATATTATTTGGTTAGCCCAAATGGTGTTATCAGGCCGAAACGCTGTTTGGGCTAACTGTCGCACACAAACACTTCAATTGAAAAATTATATTTAATATTATGTACAGGTACATAATATCTACTCTTGCCGTGAACCCAAAATTTCAGTATATTCAAAATATTTTTTGATTTTATATGATGTCATCAATAAAGAACTTCTAATAAAAAGGCGGAAACTGCTGAACATTTGCGAGCGATTGGGATTCACCATATTTTTGCGTAAGAAATGCAGTTTAAATGATTCAAAAAAAAAAAATACTTTTAACAGATTTTGTCGGAAGGAAAATTGGGTTGGGAGTATGGGATACTGCATGAAAAAAAACTTGTTGATAGTAGGTCGAGTTGGGTATCGTTTCCATTTATTTTTTGATGCTGAATCGAACGAAAACAATGTGGCAAGACGATAATCTTCTATTAAACACCTACCAAGATATTTTTGGAACTCTTTTTTAGTATTTGGCCGATATTTTGAGATCAGTCCAAAAAGTGGAGCACTTTTTTTGAGAGGTAGTTCTTGTGTAACAGGGCATCACATTCTAGCATTAGCGATTTTAAATCTTACGTCTCTCAAAAAATAACTCATTGATATCATATGCAAGGACAAAGCTATTAGCATACCTTAATGAAATAAGTTAGTTATTATATTTTCAAATCCAATTTCAACTCAGGACCTCTTTACAAAACCAGTGGTCGGACAAACTTTTGTTGGTTGTTGCGGCGAGGCCGACCACTTTTGTAAAAAGAGCTACTTTTTTAACCTTTGCATTTAAAATGCATTTATGTAAGTGGTAAAAGCGTTTTTCTAGGCTATATGAAATAGTTTTGCATAGTTGTCCACCTGTTAATCCTTTCGGTACGGATGTGGTACAAGACAAAGAACATTTATATGGACTTGTA
Organism: Melangyna quadrimaculata; assembly: GCA_949320155.1. Taxonomy (NCBI): domain Eukaryota; kingdom Metazoa; phylum Arthropoda; class Insecta; order Diptera; family Syrphidae; genus Melangyna; species Melangyna quadrimaculata. The sequence goes on from OX439483.1 coordinate 371,710,873, forward strand.
CCACATCCGTACCGAAAGGGTTAAACGCAATGGATGCAAAAATAGCTGTTTTTACAAAAGTGGTCGGACTGGCTACAACAACCAATAAAAGTCTGGCCGGCCACTGGTTTTGTAAAGACGGCAGCCTAAGCTTTCATTTGATACCCCATTTATAAAAATCCATCATGGTTTAGGTATCCTAAGCCAAAAATGCAACCGAAAAAGTGCGTTATCTACCCATTGGCACGTGAAAAACCTTGTCCCACCAGCGGGTTTGTTAATGTTAAGACTAAAGCTATGAATTGGCATCATTCATTTCTGAAGCCGCGATGAGATAGGTAAACCTACGGTCCCCTCCCGTACTATTAACAAAGTTATACCTTTTCAGGAAGATCTTGAGACTCATCTTGAGTAAGATGTGATTCTAACTTCACAAGCTATTTCAAAAGCCTTGATGAATGTAGTGCTTAGTGGATATTAAAGTTATATCTGACGATATAGATGTATTTTTGCTTTTGATGCACCACTATATATAACACAACTGAAATTAAATATTTATCATGGAACCTACATAAGGAAAAAGAGCATTTATTAAAATCAATGAAAATGGTTGCGATACAGTGGCAGGATTATTTGGCATGAGAAAAAAGCAATTCTTGGTGCTTAGTTCTAGAAACAATCTTAGTACCAACCCCGACATGCCAGACTACTTAAAACAAAAGGAATTTTTGCTATCGTTCACACACACAAAATTTGCTGTGGGCTCTGGGTCTACTACGTTAGCTTTCTTCTCAGTAGTCAGTAAGGGGCCAGTTATAGCTATCATTGGAAACCATCATTGAAAAAGTTAATTGTTGATTTTGAGACCCTTCGAAAGTTTAATCATTGAATATTTTAATGCTGAAATATAGCTTAGGACTTCAAAATTATTTCTCCTCCAAAAAAAAATTCATTTTGGCCCATATCTTCTCCATAACGTAACTTTGATTTTTTCAATGATCATTGGTAAGGTAGTTCTAAAAAATATGTGATTATTTTGATGCCAAAGTAAAGCTTATTGACTTAATATTTATTTCTAGGTAAAAAAAAATTCAATTTTGCACAATTTTTCTCATAAAATGACTTTTAATTTTTCAATGATGAACTACCTTACCATTGATCATTGACAACATTAAAAGTAACGTTTTGCGAGAGATATGGGTCTAAATTAATTTTTTTTGGAGGAGAAATAATTTTGAAGTCCTAAGCTATATTTCTACATTAAAATATTCAATGATTAAACTTTCGAAAGGTCTCAAAATCAACAGTTAACTTTTTCAATGATGGTTTTCAATGATAGCTATAACTGGCACCTAATGTAGTGTTAATAAAACATCGATAGTTTAATCGATTAATCGATTGTTTTGAACTATCGGGACTATCGATAGTTTGAAAAAAATATCGATAGTCGTCAAGCTGATGTGTTTATGTTGTTGGGAAAAAATGTTAAGAAACGAGTTGTCAATTGAGTGCTGTAAATTGAAATATAATTTCTGGTACAAATTAATCTAATTTAAAATAAATATAATAAATTATTTAACTTGGTTGTGAATTTTAATTAATTTAATTGTTATTAGTAGAAAAGGTTTTGGATTCGAAAAAAAATTGAACTCGAGGTAACAGTCAAACATGAAAAAACGGCATGGACTATTTTTTGGGGTTCGATATTCTCATTAGCCCTTTTTCGGTTGAAATGAAATTTTTTAAACGTTGTTTCATATGAACATTTATATTAAGGACAACAGTTTTGAAAAAATAATAATATGCCTTTAAAAAAATTAAAAAAAAATTTAACATTTTGAAAAAGTGTATTGAAGTTTTTAAACAAATTGAAATTTTGTTATTTGCAAAACTTATTTCATTTATCATTTAAATTAATAACACTATCGATTTTCAATCGATCAATCGATAGTTTTTTCAAAAACAATCGATACTATCGAAAACTCCAACAATCGATGTTTTATTAACACTACAGTAATGACAGCGTAAGAAATATGCTTTATTCTTGATAGGCAGCATAAAATGAGCAAATTCAAATTAAAAATAATTCACTAAAATAAGCATCTCAACATATTTACATATTTTTTTTCAATTTTTATTAAAAATGGGAACTATTTAAAATTATTTTTATTATTTGTTTTAATATTATAAAAATCAGAACTGGGTACATGACTAGAGATTCTCTTGGATTACAATAAGATTTAAAGTAAGTATTTTATTTTTTTTAAATTTAAGTAACAATTTTTGTTGACTTATTCTATCGTACGTACATAATGTTTCAATATTTACATAAAAATGGGATTTAATTTCGAGGTTAATTTTAATACTAAGCACCTGCATATAAAAAATGTAAAATTTATCAGGTGTTGCATAATGTAGGTATGATGGCCGTATTAATATTTCATTTATTTTTCTTACGTATCAATTTAATTTATCTAATTAAATATTATTTATTTTTGAATTTGTATTTAACACATTTTGCATTTGTTTTGATTTTATGCGTGTTTTCATTACTTTTGCTATAATAATAAATAATGTATTTTCAAATATTATTTTGATAATTTAAAAACATTTAATGGAATGTATACGATTTATGTATAAAATTCGTTTCAATAAATTCGTTTTCATTATGTTTTTTTTTTTTAATTTTTATTTACACTAGCATAGTTACAGACCTAAATAATTGATATATACACTTAAATATTTGAGCATTAATCTAATTAATCTTTTTTTAATAAGTTTTGTTTTTCGTACATTTTTCCCGAATCATGCATATAATTGCGCTTAGAAATTTTTTTTTGTTAAAGAGCACCCACAGGACATAAATTTATATTGTTTTAAATTAATTAAGAAAACGTTCCATTCGGGGATTATTTAGTGCACAAAAATAGTATCCAGGATAATTTTGTGATGTAGGGCCAATGTCGCTTATGCCGTAGTCGTTAAGAGGGTGATAGTGGTGAAAACCTTTGGGTTTTTGTCACGATATCAGATTGTTATTTGTACCATGAACTCGCATATGACGATTAAGATTTCCAGATTGAGAGAACCTGTAAAAAATATAAATAAAATTGAATTTATATTTATGAATTACGTATGAGAAAAGATTGAATTGATTCAAGTTCTTTTATTAACATATTAATCCAAGCAAGTATTAAAAAATTAAATGATATACATAGGTACATATAGCCAGTATCTTTACTTAGAAAGTTTATAACATATGTTCTATATAGGCATAGTGTTGGGTTCAAAAATGTTTGTTATTTATGAGGTTATTGGTTTCATGTCAAAACTAAATTTCGAGAATTCCTAAAAAAGTGATTTTTGACGTCCGTCGGTCTGTTTATCTGGGTGTGCGTGCGTCTGTGCGTCCTGGTGTACATCGACCCAGAGCCTCGTAAACGGTTAGACGGACTTAATTCAAATTTGGGATGAAGCATTTTTATGTGATGTGAGGAGAAATTAGAATTTTTGATAAGCTCATCTAGAACGGGTAGCTGTCATGCAACGACTTCGGTCGCATTACGATCTATAACTCCCAAGAGAATTAACTCCCACTGTCCAAAATGAACTAACTCCCAACTATTTTTAAAGTGTGTAGCCAAGAGAAATAAATAAAAAAAATATATAAAGAGAATATAAGTTAAGTATTGTAAGAGCTGCCGCTAGTATACCTATAATAAAAAAAATGGACCGATTCATTAAAGTATTGCACTATAACTCATTTTAATGGATGAATCGGCGCATGTTTGTATATACATATGTATTTTCAAAAACTTATTTCGAACACAATTTTATAATACAGAAGTGATTTAGGATTTAGTTCCTTTAAAAACTTTGTTTTTATTTTCAAAAAATTGGGAGTTAGTTCATTTGGGATTTAGTTTATAAGGAATCAGGTCCCACTATTGGGGCTTAATTCATTTTCATATTGGGACTTAGTTCATATTGTATTGGTCTTTAGTTCCTATAAAATAATGTAAATAAGTTCTTAACGAATAAAATCCCAATTTTGGTGGGAGTTAGTTCGTTTTGGCCAGTGGAAGTTAATTCTTTTGGGAGTTTGTTCGATTATATCAAATTTTCTCGAAAACGGCCATAACGATTTTGGTTAATCTTCGTACATATAATCTCTAAAACAGTTTCAATAATACTACACTCTGGGTTCATAATTCGCCAAAAACTTGGAATAACAGAAATAAAGTTTTTGCTCATTTGATTCATTAGAATAAACATTACTATTTGTTTTATTTAAAAGCTGAATTTTGTAAAACAGAACCAAAATAAAAAACAAAACAGAATTTTGAAAAGCTGAGTTTATGTAACAATAGATTGAATTTTGAAAAGCAGAATTTCAAAACCAGAACTTCGAATTTTTTTTGTATGAAATCAAACAGTTTCAAAATTAGCAATTTTAATTTTTTTTATTATTTTCTCGTAAGCAATATAAAAAGATTCAAGGATTTTGTTGGAGAAGGATGACATACTTACTTTACTTTACTTTACTTTACTTTACTTTTGATGGCGCTCACAGCCCAGGATGGGCTTCGGCCTCAACTAACAAGCCTCTCCAGCCAGCTCTGTCCCTAGCTAGCCGCTACCAGTTGCGCACACCGAGTGCTTTGATGTCATCATTCACTTGATTGCGCCACCTGTTACGGCTTCTTCCTCTGCTGCGTACCCCATCGGGGTTGGAATCGAAGACTCGTCGTGCAGGTGCGTTGCTGCCCATACGCTCCACGTGCCCCAGCCATCTCAGCCAATGTATTTTCAGCTTTTTGACCAAGTCAACGTCGCACACGAAGAATCTTCCTCTCAAAGCACCCTAGCAGATTTTTATCCGAATCTTTCAGTGTCCATGCTTCTGACCCATAAAGCAGGACCGGGATGATTAGGGTCTTGTATAAAGTCTCCTTGGTTCTCTGAGAGAGGGCCTTACTACTTAAATTCTTTCTTAGGCCGAAGAAACAGCGGTTGGCAAGAGTAATTCTTCGCTTGATCTCTGCACTGATGTCATTCTGCGATGTAATAGTGGAGTCCTTGACAACTTCGAAGTTATATCTGTCCATCGGGATATTTTGCCCGAGTCGACGATGTTGAGATTCCTCTCTCGATGACAGCATATACTTCGTCTTGTCCTCATTAACTGCCAATCCCATTCTAGCCGCCTCCGATTCAATGCTCGCAAATGCCCCTGCCACAGCTCACTTCGGTTTGCCGACAATGTCTATGTCATCCGCATATGCAAACAATTAAACGGACTTTTGATAGATTGTAGCGCTGGTGTTGACATGTGCGTTGCGTACAATGGCTTCAAGAACGATGTTGAATAGGTTGCATGACAACTCGTCGCCTTGCCTCAATCCTTTCTCAACATCAAAGGAATCGGTGGTATTCTTACCAATTTTGACGGAGCAGCGAGATTTCTCCATCGTCATCCTGCACAGTCGGACGAGTTTGGCAGGGATGCCGAGACTCGACATGGCTCTGTATAATTCGTCCCTTTTCACGCTATCCTACGCGACTTTAAAATCGATAAAGAGGTGGTGTGTATCGATCTGGAATTCCCGGGATTTTTCTAAAATCTGTCGGAGTGTGAACATTTGATCGACGGTTGACTTGCCTGGCCTAAAACCGCACTGATAGGGTCCGATCAGATCGTTGACAAAAGGTTTTAAGCGGTCACACAGGATGGCCGACAAGATTTTATAAGCGACGTTTAGGAGACTAATTCCTCTGTAGTTGGTACATTTCAGAACATCTCCCTTTTTATGGATGGGGCACACTATACCGAGGTCCCATTCATCGGGCATACTTTCCTCCGACCAAATTTTGCAGATGAGCTGGGGTATGCTCCTAGCCAATTCATCTCCCGCTGATTTAAATAGTTCGGCTTGTAAGCCATCCGCACCAGCAGCCTTGTACGACTTAAGTTTGGATATCGCCAGCCGCACTTCGGTTAGGTCGTGTGGACGGAACTCTTGGCCATCATCGTCCAAGTTGAATGGAGCGTTCTGCCTATTAGCAGCATCTTGGCTGTCTTCGCCATTAAGCAAGTGTTCTTTCCAGATCCTCAGCACTGACTGTGTGTCTACTACCATATTCCCACTCTCATCTCGGCAGGCTTCCGTTCTAGCCTTAAATCCTTGGGTGGATCGCTTCACCCTCTGATAAAATTTTCGAACATCTCCCCTACCGCTACAACCCTCAATAGACTCTACCGCCCGCTTCTCGTGCTCTCTCTTTTTCCTCCTGAGAAGTCGTCGTTCCTCTTTTCGTTTCAGCCCGTAGAGCTCCCGGGCTACTCTCTCAGCAGCTCTTGTTCGAGTCTGCAGCATTGCCTGGTAGGCCTCGTCCTTAGCTGCATGCGCTAGCCGGCAATCTTCATCGAACCAGGGGTTTCATTGTATTCGCCTAGTGAAATCCAGCACATCAGAGGCGGCACTTCTGATGGCTTGTTGACAGTGTTTCCACTGGTCCTCTGCACTTGATGCTGGTGGTGGACCTCCTGAGAGATTAAGAGTTACGTGGTCTGCAAAAGTTCTGGCGGTCTCTTGCGATTTAAGCTTCTCGACATCGAATCTTTTCACAGCATCTGCTCTGCGTTGTCGCGTCATGGATATCCGCATACGTAGTCTAGCTACCACCAGGTAGTGATCCGAGTCAATGTTGGCCCCTCGGAACGTTCGGACGTCCAAGATACTGGAAGCATGTCTCGCGTCTATCGCAACGTGGTCGATTTGGTTGACGGTTAGTTGATCACGCGACCGCCAAGTCCCCTTGTGTATATTGAGGTGTGGGAAGTAGGTGCTTGAGATGATGAAATTTCGCCCCGCCGCAAAGTCTGCCAGCCTGTGTCCGTTGCCGGAAGTTTCGTCGTGTAGGCTGTGTCCACCGACTATCGAACCAAAGATGCCCTCCTTTCCGAATCTTGCGAAATGTTCATAAATTTGCCTTTGATCCGGATTGTGACCAAGTGCTCGCTTACACTTCGGAAGCCCAAGACTTCTTGCCTAAGTCTTCCCCTTATCACAAAACCACAACCAAAGAGCCACTGACCCTGTTCCTTCAAGCACCCGCCGTAGGAGATGTCACACGTTTTCAGTCTCCGTATTCCCTCTCCATCCCATCGCACTTCCTGGATGGCTGTTACGTCAGCCTTTAGCCTGTCCAGGTTCTCCACTAAATGTTCGGCTGCACGTGTTCTCTATAAGGACAGGACGTTCCACGTGCAGATCCGAAATTCATTGTCCTTGTTTCGTTTGCTGGGGTCGTCAACTTTAAAATCATCCATATCCGAGGCTTGTTGTTGTTTCGGAACAACTTTTTTTTACGTGGTAGGGAAGTTACCCCGACGCACAACCCCCGACCCGGAGGACCAGACCCTTCGGATAAACCGCTCCTTATAGGCCTGAGCTACAAATATGTCGTAGTAGCCAATATAAGGTTCTCACTAAGTAGTTCAACCCAACTGGAACTGTAGACGCCACCGTTGATTCCATCTAGAGATTTCGTCCGCTGCCTTCTCGATGAAAGGAAAAGTGCCTTAGTGGGAACACTCCTCCCCCCCTCTCTCGTTGGCTGTCCCCAACAGCTTTCCACGGGGGAAGGATGACATAGTCAGACAAATTTTGACATTTTGATCAAAACACTCGAGATTTCAATCAAACTTAACATTAGAATGATGAAGAAGTCCAAAAAGATGAAGTTCACGCAATCTACTCTTGGATTTTCTATACTTGACATTTGTTGTAGTGATTTCGACTTTTTGACAAGATTTCAAAACTGTTTGTAATTCGTAAAAATGTTCTCGGCTTAAGCAGTTTTGGTGGCTGAGACTCATTTTTTCGTAAATTCGCTAAGATTTAAGCTTCGACAATTCTCTGGGATTAGCGGTTAGTTAGTTTTACAAATAATTTCATAAGTTGTAAGCCTAGTACCTATTTTTTACAATTCTCTGCTAGCTTTAACCTCGATGTCGTTCTTTTATGAAATTTCCTTTGGACTTAGCGGCGAGGATTTTTCTGAAAATTTTACTAGGGGACGAGGAAATATAGTTTTGCGATGCGTATTTTTAGGAATTGTATTTTTTTAAATAGGATTTTTGTTTCTTGAAGTAAAACGAACAATTATGTTATTATTTTTGATCATTCACTGAAAATAGGGTTTTTTGTGTGATAACACACTCGCAGTTAGGCTGCATAGCTTTCGCTCCGTCATTTATATTTATTTATGAATGTTTGAATGTTCAACAACCACTTGAGTGGTCTACCACCATTGTATTTTGGCTGGAATTATTGCAATTTCATGGCTGCCACACCAATCATCAGATACCTTTCAGTGGTGCTTAGTCTTTATGTTCAATTTTAATTTATAAATTAGTGCCGTCAATTGGAATCGAACCTAGACCAGCTACCTTGTAAAAATGCTAGTTGTCTCAATATGCAATTAATAAAGACAAAACCTTACATTGGATGGGCATGATCAGGTGACCTCGGTTGCGCAATGCGTAGTGCATAGGCCTCAGAGGTAGCTGGTCTAGGTTCGATTCCAATTGACGGCACTAATTTATAAATTAAAATTGAACATAAAGACAAAAAAAACCAGTGCAAGTGCAAGTGCATAGAAAAAAAAAAAAAAAAAAAACAAGTCATCATAACCGCAGCTACAACAAAAATCAACAAAATAGAAATGAAAAAAAGAAAAAAAAAAAAAACACAGTGCAACGAGTGGTGAGTCCCTTCTTTTCCTTTCCCTTTCACTTCTTATAGACAGGTTTACTTGAATCGTTGTATGCACTGTGTGTTCCCCACATAGAGCATCACATCATTTAAGCAAGCCTGTCGTCAGATAGATAGCTGTTTAGTTTTTCTAGTTAACCAGGGGCGGCTCATTACAATTTTGTCACTAAGGCATAACACTAGTGTCAAGTTGTACTGAAAAGTTCAAATTGGGATCTGGAATAAATATTCAACTAAGTTAATTGTCTGACTTGGATTATCGCTATTTTTGAATATTTTAAATGGTTGATAGATTTAGTTTCGATTTTAGCAACATTCGTGGCCTTAGAAAAAATGTCTATGCTCCGTATGTATATACTGTACAAAACAGGCCAGCTGTTTTGGCACTGAGTGAAACCCAGATAGGTGAAAATTCTGATCATTCGGAATTTAATTTATTTGGGTATAATTTAGTGCCATTATTCTTTCCACACCATGGTCTTGCCGTTTATAACGGGTGATTTTTTTGAGGTTAGGATTTTCATGCATTAGTATTTGACAGATCACGCGGGATTTCAGACATGGTGTCAAAGAGAAAGATGCTCAGTATGCTTTGACATTTCATCATGAATAGACTTACTAACGAGCAACGCTTGCAAATCATTGAATTTTATTACCAAAATCAGTGTTCGGTTCGAAATGTGTTTCGCGCTTTACGTCCGATTTATGGTCTACATAATCGACCAAGTGAGCAAACAATTAATGCGATTGTGACCAAGTTTCGCACTCAGTTTACTTTATTGGACATTAAACCAACCACACGAATGCGTACAGTGCGTACAGAAGAGAATATTGCGTCTGTTTCTGAGAGTGTTGCTGAAGACCGTGAAATGTCGATTCGTCGCCGTTCGCAGCAATTGGGTTTGTGTTATTCGACCACATGGAAGATTTTACGCAAAGATCTTGGTGTAAAACCGTATAAAATACAGCTCGTGCAAGAACTGAAGCCGAACGATCTGCCACAACGTCGAATTTTCAGTGAATGGGCCCTAGAAAAGTTGGCAGAAAATCCGCTTTTTTATCGACAAATTTTGTTCAGCGATGAGGCTCATTTCTGGTTGAATGGCTACGTAAATAAACAAAATTGCCGCATTTGGAGTGAAGAGCAACCAGAAGCCGTTCAAGAACTGCCCATGCATCCCGAAAAATGCACTGTTTGGTGTGGTTTGTACGCTGGTGGAATCATTGGACCGTATTTTTTCAAAGATGCTGTTGGACGCAACGTTACGGTGAATGGCGATCGCTATCGTTCAATGCTAACAAACTTTTTGTTGCCAAAAATGGAAGAACTGAACTTGGTTGACATGTGGTTTCAACAAGATGGCGCTACATGCCACACAGCTCGCGATTCTATGGCCATTTTGAGGGAAAACTTCGGAGAACAATTCATCTCAAGGAATGGACCGGTAAGTTGGCCACCAAGATCATGCGATTTGACGCCTTTAGATTTTTTTTTGTGGGGCTACGTCAAGTCTAAAGTCTACACAAATAAGCCAGCAACTATTCCAGCTTTGGAAGACAACATTTCCGAAGAAATTCGGGCTATTCCGGCCGAAATGCTCGAAAAAGTTACCCAAAATTGGACTTTCCGAATGGACCACCTAAGACGCAGCCGCGGTCAACATTTAAATGAAATTATCTTCAAAAAGTAAATGTCATGAACCAATCTAACGTTTCAAATAAAGAATCGATGAGATTTTGCAAATTTTATGCGTTTTTTTTTTAAAAAAAGTTCTCAAGCTCTTTAAAAAACACCCGTTATAAGGAATGATGTTGCGTACCAACTTCAACCACAATATGGTTTGTGTTCTACCACAAACTAGCCCGTAGCGTAATGGTTAGTGCGTTCAACTGTCACGCTGGAGGTCTGGGTTCGCTTCCCAGCCTCGTCCACCTAAAAACTAAAAACTTTTTTTCAGGGCTACTGCTTCTTGCGAAGAATTGACAAATCCTCCAAGAGTATCACTTGTCACTAATAAGTGCTTCTCGTCTAGCCGTTCGGATTCGGCATAAAATTGTAGGTCCCTTCCATTCCTGTCGAAAGGCGCACACAGGAATGGTTGCGAGTTGTTAGTCACTATGCCCTGGTTCTTCATGAGCCGTTGTGCCACCCAAATTATTTTTTATTTATTTTTTTCTAACACAAACTTTAATTTCATGTGGTTAAAATTTACGGTAAATAACATCATACACACATGTTTCATTTATCGAAGCCCTAATTTGGACAGAAATTCAACTTTTAACGAGTTTGATGCTCTGTCCGACTCCATTCAAAGAATTGTTGCCCATTACCCTCACACTGAAATCGTCATTGCGGGCGATTTCAATGTACACAATTCTAATTGGCTTCGCTTTTCGGGTCAGACATCACCCAAAGGAAGGTTTGTTGAGGTCTTTGCTGAGTTAAACCACCTGACTCAGCTTGTTGACGAGCCAACTCGAATCCCTGACGTTCCAGGTCAATCCGCCAACACTCTGGACTTGTTCCTAACCTCTGACCCTGATAAATACACTATTAGTGTATTATCGCCTCTAGGCACATCAGACCATTGTGTCATATCTGCGAATTTCTCGTGCCACCAAAACTCAGTTAAAGAAAAAACTCCCAAGAGAACCGTTTGGCAGTACGAGAAAGCCAACTGGGACGGTCTCAATGCTTTCTTCAGGAACTTTAACTGGTCACTATGCTTCCTCGATAGTGACGTTGATGCCAGTGCAGATATGATCACAAATTTAATTCTTTGTGGAATGAGAAATTTTATCCCGAATAGGGTTAAATCTATCAAACCCAAAGAAAACTCGTGGTTTGATTCGAGCTGTAAAGAGGTTATTAGGGTTAGAGAAGTAAGTTTCCGTAGTTACAAAGCCAACCCTACTGAGGAAAACCGGAAAAAGTTTCAACAAGCCAGAAAGACCTGTAACGGTCATATTAGAAGAACCAAATTTTTGCATGACCAAAAATTAAGGCAAAAAATACTACAATGTCCCAATAGTAGTAAAAATTTTTGGTCATTTGCAAAAAACATTCGAAACACTTCTTCGTCTGCGGTTCCAACGCTCGTCTTCAACGACACACCTGCTGTCAGCTCGCAAGATAAAGCCAATTTGCTCGCAGCACAGTTTGCTGTTAATTCGACGCTGCTGTGATAGAACTCCGCCTGTAATTGAGAGCGTAAACTATTTTATGGGGCAAATCTTCTTTCGCACTCGTGCAGTTGCTAGAGTTCTAAAAGATCTCGACATTCACAAATCCGCTGGCCCGGATAGTATCCCTCCCATTGTTCTGAAGAGGTGTTCTTCAATGCTGGCAAAACCACTGTGTAAGCTTTTCCATCTGTCCTACTCTACTGGTCTCTTTCCGAGTGGATGGAAAACAGCATTTGTCCAGCCTGTCCCTAAAAAAGGCGTATCTTCTTCACCCTCAAACTATCGTCCAATTGCACTTACGTCCCATCTTTCCAAGGTCATGGAAACGCTGATCAATTTTCAGCTCAAGAAATATCTCGAAGAACGAAGGCTTCTTAATGACCGGCAGTACGGCTTTCGTAGCAATAGGTCCACTGGTGATCTGATGGTATATCTCACCGAACAGTGGAACAAATCTTTACATCGTTTTGGAGAAAGTAAGATTATTGCACTTGATATTTCAAAAGCGTTTGATAGAGTTTGGCATCAAGCTCTCTTATCGAAAATGCGCGCATTTGGTTTCGATGAATCTCTTCTTCGTTGGATTAGAAATTACCTTCCGGACCGTTCAATACAAGTTGTATTGGACGGTTTCAAGTCTGTAATCCACAAAATAAATGCTGGTGTGCCACAGGGCTCCGTTTTGTCTCCGACTCTCTTCCTTATTTTTATAAATGATCTTTTGTCTGAAACTTCTAATCCATTAAACTGTTTCGCTGACGACAGTGCCCTCAGCTTCTCATATTCGTTTACAGATTCTCATCCATGTCCTTCGGTTGTGGAACTTGCACTGCAGCGTATGATAAGCTCATTAAATTCTGATCTCGACAGCATTGTCCAATGGGGAATCAAAAATCGCGTAGAATTTAGTGCTTCAAAAACTCAATGCTGTCTAGTGTCGTCAAAACGAAACCCATCCCTCATGCCACTACCCATGAGTGGTTCGTGCATTGAGGAAACCGAAAAGCTTTAAGTCCTCGGTATGTGTATCACAGACCACCTTCTGTGGAACGATCACATATTTGATGTTGCCAAAAATGCTGCTAAATGTTTAGGTTTTCTTCGGCGATGCAAGAAATGTTTCACCCCTTCTGATCTGGCTGTTATCTATAAAGCCTTTATTCGTCCAAAACTCGAGTGCAATTCTCATGTTTGGGCAGGTGCTCCAATAACTCACTTGAGTCTATTGGATAGAATTCAAAGAAGAGCTATGAAAATGATAGGTGATAGAAATATAACTGATACATTTGCTTCTCTCGAACACCGACGCAATGTTTCATGTCTTTCGTTATTATACCGTTATTTTCATAACCAGTGCTCTAGCGAAATAGCCAGTTGCATTCCTCACCTAAAACAATTCAACCGTAATACTCGTATTTCTAGGAATGCACATCAGTTTACCCTTGAGCCCAACTTCGGACGTACTGTTAAGTATAGAGATTCTTTCTTTAGTCGCACTACAAGAATGTGGAATGCCTTACCCGGGACTATTTTTCCCTGCCATTTTGATATTCAAAGGTTCAAAACCAATTTAAAAAAAAAAAAAAAGGAATCTGATGATTGGTGTGGCAGCCATGAAATTGCAATAATTCCAGCCAAAATTCACTGAAATATTGTTGAATTTAAAACACTAACATTTATTTTATTTTTTAACAACGTCACAAAATTAATTTCGAATTCCTTACAACAAAAAAAATTCGAATTTTTCTGAAAATTTTTCTAAAAATTTTTTTAAACAAAATCGATTTTTATGCTGGCAAACAAATCTTGCGTTTTTAGCAAGATTTCACATCAATCAAATCGCATACAAACTAATCAAGATTTGAGATTTCTCATGCATCAAGATGGAATTAAATCTTCTTATTACAATTTTGTGACGATGTTAAAAAAGAAAAGAAATATTAAAGTGTTTCAAATATTATTTAATATTTCAGTGAATGATCAAAAAAATATAGATAGTTGTGCGTATATCTTCAAGAAACAAAAATCTCATTAATAGAAAATGACATACAATTCGCGAGGAAAACACGTTGCAAATTTATTTTTCTTCGTCCTCTAATGAAATATTCAGAATAGATCTTCGCTGCTGTGTCTGGATGAATTTTGGATTATAATTTTTTTACTTGATTACGCGCACAATTGTTTTTGTTGATTTTTTTTTTTTTCAGACGAAATATATTTGCTTTTAAATTATCAAAACAACTCGAAAAATATAATACACTTTAATATTTGTTTAACGCGCACCACTTCTTTGTTTTGTGCTTCTAATTCCATTTTGAAGTATGAGAAATGTCAAAACAAACTAACAAAGATTTGTTTAGGCAGCATAAAATCAATTTTGTTTATGCCGTTTTCCTTTGGAAGTCCGGAAGCGTCCAGAAGCGTTTTCTGAAACCATTTCATTGGCACTACGCTTCTGACGATTCTGAGAAGAGAAATTCGATTCTTAATTTCAAATCAGAATCCACTCAAGAAGCACTATAATACAATCAAAGGTCACCACAAACTGCAATGTACTTCATGTTTTTTTTTAACTTTTCATTTTAATTTAATTTGCATCAAAATCTAAGTTTGTGGTAAATTTTAATAAACAAATTAAGAAAAGATATTTAAAAAATATTATTCGGACGTTCGGAGTTGATAACCTCGTGTTTTACATTTCGCTTTTTGTGTGGTATCAAATAATTTTTATTTGACGATTCACATAGAAAGATACCATTCCCCAGAATTGAGTAGAAGCATCTTGGACTGTTCCATTGGATTTCAGAATGAGTGAAACTTTGAGTGAAACCAAAGGAAAACAGCATTAGAAAAAAATCAATTTGTTCAGAAAAAAATCGATTGTTTTGGTTGTAAGGAATTTGACATTATATATAATGGCGAAGATAAATTGGTTCAATTGCAGAGAAATAGATCCAAGGAAAAAATGAAAATTTGGTAATGTAAAAATTATTTGTACCTATGTTTTAATTATAATTTTATAAGAAACTTTGCCAAATCTCATTTGATTGGTCTATTGAAGAGTGGCTAATAAGCTGCCGCCGGCGCACAGGCCCCGGTTTGCCGCTCAAAGATCCGGGGCTGATTATCGAAGTACATATTTCTATACATCGTAAATGTCTATAACCGCATTATAGTTGTAAGCTATAAGATCAAGTTCATGCGATCCAGTCGTGCATATTATTTTTTTAAAATTTAATATGCAACCTTTCCTAAAATTATTAATTAATTATTAAATGCTTCGGAAGTCCTAAATTAGTTGGTTTGTCTTCACCTGACCCTATTTATTGATATACGTTGCACCGAGATATTTCTGAATAAGATGATATTAAAAAAAAAAAACTGTTTCTGGTCCTTAAAGAACAATTTTGAACCACTGTATTACGTAGTCAAGAAGTTGATATGAGTTCGACTTCTTTTAGTTTTGTCTCACAATTTTTTTTGCTTGACTTATTTTATATTAATAAAACAATATTTTTGATACTGTAATATCAGGGAAAATCGAAACATTATTTAGTTCAATTGGATTTTTGAATGATAACGCACTGGCAGTTAGGCTGCAAAGCTTTCGCTCTGTCATATTAATTTTGAATGCTGATATGAAACAACAACCACTTGAATGGTTCATTATTTTAAACTAACGTTTTCTTTCTTAGACAAATTATCAATTAAAATCATATTATGTGTGTATATTTATCTGCTATATGTGCACTTTAAAACGTATCCACACCCTGACACATTTAAAAACATTAAAATGAAGTTCTGACTTCAGCTCTTCTGTTTAAATGGCTCTTATCAACATTTTTAGTCAAATTCTAAGGTCGGATGCTTTTTAAAGTTTTTTTTACCAAATATTAAACAAATAAATAAATCACGATCTTAGTAAAAACAACACTTAACCGAAGCTGATGATAAATCAAGTGGTTGCTAAAATTGCCATTTAGCGCATTATTTATTTTTTATTTATTTTTTAATATTTATTCCTAGAACCATCCACTTTCTAGTGTTTGATGAAGAATTAATAAGAGCATTGAATTTTGAAAATAAAAATAGCATTTAATTACGTAACATTAAAAAAAAATTAGTTTGAATCATTTTTGTTTTAACTTTTTTTTAGTTTGAAAATTAATGTTTACAAAACTGTCTAGGAAATCAACTTTATTTAAGAAAAAAATGAAAGAAGAGATTTCTGGTAGGTATTTTTAGAAAATTGTCCCTCCCGACTAAACGGGGGGAATAGATCCCCGTCTGGCACAACTCTTTTATCGTCTCTACTAAACCAACGCGCTTTTTATAAAAACAATTCATTTTTAATTTCATGTACAGGGCCTATATATGCCACAAACTCACCTAAGCAAGCATAACTTGCACTGGTAGGGTTTTTCTCCGCTATGTATACGTAGATGCTTAGTAAGTGTCGAGCTATCGGAGAATGATTTCTTGCATGATGAACACCGATATGGACGTTCTCCAGAGTGCGTTCTCATGTGCGTGGTAACACTCGAGCTCTGCGAAAATCGTCTATCACAAATTGGACAACGGAACGGTTTTTGTCCGGTATGTGTGCGTACATGAGCTGTGAGGTTGGCTGCTTGTGAAAAACTTTTGTTGCAATCAGGACACCTGTTATAGTAGTTCGTACAAAAATTTGAATTATTTGAAATAATTCTTAACCTAAAAATAATTTTTTTCTTACCTATAGGGTCTCTCACCAGAGTGCGTTCTCAAGTGGGTTTTCAATGTGCTAGGGCGAGCGTATGTCTTACCGCAGAGCCTACAAAGATTTGGCTTGGATTCTGATCCTTCGTTGCTATCTTCGTCCTCGAATCCACCGCTGCCAAAGGACTTTGTGTCTCTAACCTATAAACAAAGAATTTAAATTCAATTGGTTGATTTTAGTGTAAAGTTTGCGTCCGAAAAAAATGTAAATGTTCGTTAAGACTGCTTTCACACAAGGAAACTGAGTTGCTGGCAACTGGGAATTTGTAGGCGAGAAGGGGAATGAAAAAAATCAACGATTTTGAGGAGATTTTTGCATATTCCTTCTCACACTGTCCGAAATGTGCGTTCAGCCAATAGACTTTAAGGTTAAACCGCACTAGGCGGAACTGCACTGCAGCGGAACTGCGATTCAAAATAATTTGTATGAAGTTCAGTTGCCGCTGAAGTGCGATATAGCTCATACAATTTCATACAAATAATGTTTTGCCGCGTCGTGAAGTGTAGTTCCGCTGCACTTGTGTGCGGTCTAACCTTTATAATGGAAACAAACAAAAATCTCTAGCAATTCAGTTTCCTTGTGTGAAAGCTACAAGGCAATTAAAGGAAAACGTCAACAAAATATCCGGCAACTGGTTTTCCTGTATGAAAGGGACTAACAGTGTTCAGAACTGTTAACTAGACTCAAAAACATGACTCACCAGGGAATATTGTGGACTTTTTGGTGGTGAATAGGATTGGGTGGGTTGTGAGTAGAAACCACGGTGTGGTGAAGTTTTCTCTTCAATTTCACCAGGAGCTGGAGCTATTGACTGGTTACTGATTGGCGGTCTGAAATCAGCTGTAAAGGAGTACGTTGTAGCTGCCGGGTAATGAGATGGACTCAGCAACGGTGGATACAAAACGTTCACGGACGAGGATGAGTTTGGTGGGGTCCATTGCATTTGCGAGCATTGCATTGGAACAGATGCCTCCGCTCCATACCCGTGCATGGTCATGTTCATGCTAACATTGACACTCATGCTAGGGTAGATGGGAGGAGTAGCGTGCTGGTTGCATGTAGATGGAGCATCATAGTAACACGATTGTGATGCTGTACTAAGCGCATTATTTGTTGTGTTTTGTTGTGCCTGGGTTTGATTGATGAGTTGCGGGTGTACTGTATATGACAAAGATGCCTGATGAGGATTAGCTGAAAAACTGAACAATATTTTTTGTACATTAAAATATTTTTTGTTCTTTTAATTTGTTCAAAATTACTTATATGAAGCACCACAAGGTGAAAATGGGAATAAACTTGGCAATGGGTCGATATCTAATGGTGGTAGACCTGGAAATGTGGATGCCATTTCATCCGAATTCCAATATGTTCCCAAATTTGTTTGTGAATTAGGTTGAGGAGAGCTGTATGTGGAAAAGTTTTTTTCTTTTATAGTTGTTCAATTATTATTATGAAGATAAAATATAAATATCTACTGACGACGTTAACTGTGTATATACCTTAAAGGAACACTGTTGGTTTCAAAGCAATTTCCTGATTCAAAATCAGAAGCGCCTAATGCTGGGATAGGTAAAGAGGTGTTCCCCTGGCAGCAAAGACAGCCCACGCAAGAAGCAGCACACTCTTGCTGAAAATTAAAAACAAACATTAGAAAAAAATAACAAATAAAATAACCGTATACCAAAGATTATAAGGACATAAAGTTTAGATATTCGAGAATATGCCAACAACATAAAGGCAATTTGCTCAAGAAGCCTGATAACTTTATTTGTTCGATGTTTTTGGCAAAAACCTGGTATGCCAAACTATTAAAGCTGTTTTAAAGACAACATGTATGAAATTTAATTGAAATATTTAGAACCATTTTCGAGTAAACTTGATACAAACGAAATTGTTGTATAGCAGCTACACGGTTCTAGATGAGCAAGAACAAAAACTTAAATTTTTCAATTATAAAGTGGAATAAAGTGCGATTTAAAAACAATTAAAAGCACCCATTAATTATCAACAGTCTTATAGAAATTAAAAAAAAGGTATTAAATCTAAAATCGTTACATTTAAGTGTAGACATAATGGATTGGTTATGAAATTCTGCGTGATATAATTCAAAAAGTATAATATTTTGACACCATCATCCTGTGCAGTTTAAATATCACTTGAGTTGACAATTCGAGAGGGTGATTTCTGTGTTTAAATTGTTTTCTTTTTCGCCAGATTTTTGGAGGCTTATGAGTTTTATTAATTGGTACCATGAAACAATTTACAAAATATATTAAAACAATATATTTTATGCTCCAAATTTATAATGGAATGTCATGGAAAAGCATTTCCCAAAATTTAAAATCTCTATTCCGAGTATCAAGCAAAGCTAAATAAAAACCGCACTATCTTCCTCAAATTTTGAGGATTTTTTTTCAAGTTAATTAGGGTGTACTCCAGAAAATTAAAAACAAAGTATTTCTTAAACTCAGTTTAGCGAAGACGTTTTTTCTACCCAATCTGTTAGGGGCCAGTTATAGCTATCATTGAAACCCATCCATTTTGAGACCCTTTGAAAGTTTAATCATTAAATATTTGAATGCACAAAGATAACTTACGACTTCAAAATTATTTCTCGTCCAAAAAAAATTAATTTTGACCAATATCTTCCCCATAACGTAACTTTTAATTTTTGTCAATGATCATTGGAAAAATTAAAAGTAATTTATGAGAAAAGTTGTGCCAAATTGAATTTTGTTTTACCTGGAAATAATTATTAAGTCAATAAGCTTTACTTTGGGATCAAAATAATCATTTATTTTTTCTTCAAAATCTCTCAAAATTGACAATTAATATTTTCAATGATGGTTTTCAATGATAGCTATAACTGGCGCCTTTAGAGAAAGTGAATTTTGGAGTACCAATTTTTATTAGTGGAATTGAGTTTTGAACTTTCACAACCTAATCTGACCTATAGCGACAGCGAGGTATCCTTCGGAGTGAAATATTCCCCGCAACGCTTTCTCCGTTGGAGGTTCAAATTACATTTGAGGTATCCAATTTGAAGTGCTTATTTTTTTCTTTTACTCTTGTCCTGGAAACATAAATTCAAGGTAAAAGAAAAAAACAAATACCTACTTTCTTTAATTGTTTTTTGTTGGTTTTTATTTCTTACATTTTTAACAATTTAATGCAAATCTGAAATAAATTCCTGAAGATGTCAAAATATCAATCAAAAACACATAAAGGACGACTCGCGTAAAAATACCTTACAACACGTTAAAAAAGTTACATCAGTAGAGACATTGCTAAGCAATTAAATATATGTTGGTATGGATTTTCTGCAGTTTCTATGTTTCAAACTTCAACTGACATCGTTCAAAATCAACGTCGGTCGTTGAAAACAGGCATGCGCCGAGAACGACAGGAGTGTATACAGATGAACGTTTGAATGTCTGTATACACTCCTGCCTTCCATATAGCTCTGAACCGTAATCGGCCGATAATTCGGTTTCAGTGTAAGCGAACCAGAAGCAAAAATCCTCGGATTCGGCGGAAATCGGAGATAGTTTTGGCCGGACTTTCTTTTTAAATACAACATTTTATGTATTGTGTATAACTATTATGTTCTTTTTTCTGTAAAAACAACAATTCGTAAAGTGTTCGATATAACAATTTATTCTAAAGCAACTAAAGCAACAACAACGTGTTGAAATTATCAATAGGCGACTTTTTTGATATTCGCCCCTATATTGCGATTGTCAATTACTGATTGATAGTTGATAAATATTGGAATTTTGCATTTTTTAACCCAATTTATTCAAAATCTAATCAACAATTCATCGATTTTTGCCAATGTTCTTGTTTGTAATTAACAACGGCTCGATCATTCTCAATCACCAACATTTTTAGCACTTGTCTTGTTTAATATTGAATTTTAATATTTATCAACTATCAATCCATGATTGATAATAGCAATAGGGGTCAATATCAAAAAAGTCGCGCATTGATGATTTCAACACGTTGTTGCTGCATTAGTTGCTTTTTAATAAATTGTTATATCGACCACTTTACATTTTGTTGTTGAATGGCACCACCCTATTTCTTCGTGTGGGGGTACTTGAAGAAACAAGTTAAGTATACATATATCATTAAACTAACCACAACCTCGATGCTTAAGGACACATAGGAATCTTAATTACTGAAATTACACCGAAATTTTGCACATTGCTGTTACGCAAAATGTGCTTAAAAGAGCTCGCTTTCTCGCCTCTGCGCCACGGCCGGAGGAGACCACTTGACCGACATCATATTTCATTTAACACAGTTATTGAAAGAAAGAAAACATCAGCCTGAACATAAAACGCACCAATTAACTTTTGTAACAGGGATTTGGATTCATTATTCTTTAAAATTTGACTTTAACTTGCTCGTATCCAAAATCGTTTACTCTTAAAAAGCTAGAAAATCGATAAGATTTTATTTTTCTACTAAAAAGACATTATATGACATTTAGGTGGTCATTTTCTGGTGCTATTTTCTAATACGTCAACAAGCTAAGGCCCAGTTTTTCAGTGGTGAGTTAAGCCAGAGTTAGTTAACTCTGGAAATATATTTGTCTATAGTTACATTAAAAGCTGTTTATAAGTGAAGGATACATGCAGAAAGGCTCAAAAAGCACGGAAGATAAAATATCATATACATTTGTTGATATGTCATAAACATTTGTTGATATATGTATACTCGCATATATTTGTTGAGTTAGTAAACTCTGGTAAAAGTTTTGACTATAGTCACGTCAAGGAGCAGTTTTTAAGTGCACGATGAATGCAGAAAGGCTTAAAAACCACGGGATACAAAATATCAACAGCATTTTTTTTAGTTAATTCAGAGTAAGCTATCCAAATTTGTTGAGTTAACTCGAGTTTAACTTTAACCACGCACTGAAAAACTGGCTGTAAGAGGCACAAAACAAGAGACACAAAACAAATCAATATAAAAAATGCTGTTACCCCATATATGTAAAAGCAAATTTCGTGAACAGTTTTTTATAGAGAAAAACAATGAATTTGTTAGCCTCAAAACAACCGCAGGGGTCTCAAATTAAAAGCTTGGAAAAATGTTTGTCCAAGAACAAAAAACTTACTAGGTACCTCTACCCGCAAAATTACATTAAAATGCTATTTTATCGCCATGCAACTATTTTTTGTTTATACCAAGAGCGAACTTAAGAACGGATTTTGATAAGTTTGGTGTTTTTAGAAAGAACGAAGTCTTATAGTTCGAATCCAACTATTCGCCTGTGAAACATGTACCTACCTAAATTCTCTGCAATCACTGTGGCATATATTCTCCAGATCCATTAACCACGAATGATATCCCACGTCAAACTGTGAACTAGGAGCGGTCAGAAACAAATGGATGCAGACATTAATCAACGAAAATGGAACTGCGTTGATCATACAGCAAGGAAACCAGACAATAACAGGACAGGGTACAATGCGTAAAATAACAACCAAAATGGAAGTCAACTGTATTGGTATGGAAGATATTCTCAGAATGTTCAAACGTGCGACCCTTTGCGTCAAATCTGACAGAGGGAAAGATTTTGTTGCTGATAGAGCTAGCTCCAGACGGAGTTGAAGTGCTGTTCTGTGTCCGATATTGATATACAAATGTCGCTTTTTGCTTTGGTACTACCCGTAGATTTTATAAGCTACGAACTTTCTTAAGATTTTATATTTATTTTATATTTATTTATTTAAGGTTCAATTTAAATCCTTCCGATAATTTTACGAGAAATGCTTTGTTTTTTTTTTTACAATGGAATGTATTAAAACTTACTAAAGATTTCTCGGAGATTAAGAGAAATATTACAGATGTCCAAACTAAACTTTGAAGATAAACTTTTTTCTTTCAGAAATCGTTAAAAAGGTGCAGTGCCACGGAAATAACGCCCGTAGGTCTTATTTCCCATAGAAAAATGAAATAAAACCCCTGGGGGTTTTGGCATTTTTGAAATGAAACAAAAGCTGTGGGTTTTAAATCTTTTACTTTTGGGTTTTAACTTCATTTATAAATGGACGATAACAAACAATTTTAATTTTATAATGTGAAT
Organism: Melangyna quadrimaculata; assembly: GCA_949320155.1. NCBI lineage: Eukaryota > Metazoa > Arthropoda > Insecta > Diptera > Syrphidae > Melangyna > Melangyna quadrimaculata. The sequence goes on from OX439483.1 coordinate 371,733,674, forward strand.
ATTTAAACAACCTGACGCGATGAAGCAATTCTGAGGTCAGGTTTGAATTCAAGGCACCGACAGAGAAAAAGAAAATCAGGAATCTTATTCACTTTTAGTCCGGATCTGTTCCACTATTTCTTCAGAGTCGCATTTATTATAACTGAACTTAATTCAATTGCTTTTCAAAACGCAGCTATAACAATTATGTACAATTATTTTGAACCCCAGGACTTGTCACAGTGCGGAGATTTTCAGTAACACAAAAATACGTTGTGTTGGGTGCTTTCATTAAACGAAGTTCAATGTATGTAACCTCTTTATGTATAGTTAATAGTCCTTGAGGCTTGAGGTAACCGTAAGATCATCATGGATTTTGAAAAAGTAAACACTTAACATAATAGTCAAGAACATATTTAAAAACCTTTGGTGGGGCAATATAAGTTCTTACACGTTCCTATGCTAGGAAAATGATCATTTCGGCCTGCATTTTAAATTCTGAAATAAGAAAATTCTAGAATAAACTGATGAGACTTTAAGGTCCTAGAATTTTTCAGCGACATTGTTTTAAGAGTCTGAAATATTCAGCACTATCACGAATTCCATCGTAATCGGAAACTTCTAACGAATCTCTAAAAAACGAATCACAAAATCCATCGTAGTGGAAAATCCCATACAAATTGCAACTACGAACGGATTTGGTGATAGTTTTTTCTGGATTCGTAAAATGTTTCCGATTACGATGGAATTTGTGATAGGGCTGATTAAGTTTTCATAATTTATTCCGGTCTTTTTTTAACAGTTTTTCGGACAACATTACTTTTTGACGCGCTACGCTTTTTGGGTCCTCTGTTCCAATCTGTTGATCCGCTTAGGGTATGTTCAGTCGCCAAGCATTAGGCGCCAATGGAAAATTTAGTTAATTGGGTTACCTGCTTACTCAATCCAAAGCAGGGTTTTTAATTCGTTCCGGACAATTACCAATGTTGCTCAAAAAAATTCTGTTTTACCGGTAAATTCAAGATTGTACCAAAATTTGGGGTCTTAAAGTGACAAATACAACATGCCCAATGAAAGTTGTCACGAAAAATTAATTTTTATAAGACGTAAAGCGAAAGTATAAATTGTTAATGTTCGGAGTAGTTGTTAAATAACCAGCAAGAGATTATTCGAAAACTAGTTTCGTAAGGAATGTGGTCTTTTGGCTTTCATTATTGGAATACCACTAACCACAAATACAACCGGAAGTAGAAGTATCACTAGCGGTTTTGCAAATTTTTGGACTAAAACTATCGGTTATTATTCACTTTTTCAAAAGCTGTGATGAGGTACGTTATTTTTCGCAGGCCTACCGTAATGTTGTTATTATTTTTAAAAATAAACACATATATTATTAAGATTTACCTATTATAATTAATAAAGCATGTATTCCAGTAAGCTTTTAAATAATGCGATGATTATAATTATCACTTTCACTTTTTAATATATTTTTTTTTTTTTTTATAATTTTCACTTTGGTGTTGTTTAGCTTACGCACATTTATCACTTTCAATGACTCATTTATTTATGAATTAGTAATTATAATAACTTTCGATATTGCTTAAGTTGTTTTTAAGCTTTTTTTTTTAATTCACTTAACCACAATTTAAACCGAAATTACCTGTGGACTGTCCAATGCCAACCCGAACAATGAATTGTTGGGAACGTATCCCGTTTCAGCTTCCACAGGACCTCCATTTGAGACATCGCACGATATGTACATAGCTCCACCCTCTTGATCTTCCAGTGAATCTGTAAAATAGAAAACATAAATAAAAGTAAAAGGAAAGTTCAAAGGAGATACACTCCAAATATTAATATGTCATGCGCCAATTTTCCATACACACATAAATCAACTTCCTTGATATTTTTGTTATTAAAGTTTTTTTACCTAAGAAAGGTATGATGCTTACGTACCTACATCGTTAAGGAATAATTCCATCATGGCTTCCTATAAATGATTCATTGGAACGCAATTTTAATGCTTTTGATGAAAAAAATGGCTTCCTATAGAAACCCATTTTCAGATTTTTTTTTTTTTGCGGAAACCAAACCATTAGGATTTTTTTTAAACCAAATAAATAATATTGATTTTATAGTTTCGAAATTTAAGGAAGCTGTGAACTAGAAAGTATGAGTCAAATAAGAAACATTTTGTTTAGAAATAATATTATTTTGTATTTATAAATATTATTATGCAAAATAAACGCACTTGTTCTTTCAATTAATGCGACCTTACCGTTTAGACACAGACTGCGGTTTCATAAGATAGACTATACACATTCAGACCGCAGAAAATTAATCTTTTCTTCTCATTTCCAATTATCACAATTTCTTTGAATCTTTAGTTAGGTTCAAAGCTAAGAGCAAAGCGAAACGATTTGTTTTGAGGATCGTTACGATAACGAAATGGACGAGTATAGTGCAAACCAATAGCTTTCAATAACTTTTCAATGCAGCCTCTACTCCAATTGAATGGTGTTGATTTAAGAATGGATGCAGCTTGAATGCTAACAGATTTAAAAGCTTCAAATTGAGATTTGAAGAAGAATAAAAAAAAAATTCAAAGACAAAAATATTTCTTATCTGAGCCAATCTAACCATTGAAATCTGCATAACTGAATTATTTATCGTATTAAAGGTCGTATTCTCTGTATATACAAGAAATGGGGCTTCCGGATAAACACCTCCAAATCGTAGCTTGTGATGTCATCAGGGGTAGCGATAATCGCAGTCCAGCCAACTGCACAAGCTTGGTTCTGAAACTTCCGGATGGATCTACGATAACAGCAAAAATTAAAGTGAAGTGGGAACCCCGAAGTCAAAATTTTTGGGTGGGGTTTATAAGAATCGTTTGTCCATCGTTTTTCTACGTTTGTCCAACCAAAAAAATCGTGTGTCCACCCACAGGAAAAAAGTTATTAAGCTTTTCTTTTCTATAACAACTCCCCAAAATCAAAAAACTCATCTACTGCCCCAATAGATGACTTAGGAAGATGAGACTTAGTGCATTCGTTTGTCCACCGGCTGTTAAACATTATTCACCAAAAATAATCGCTTAGTTCAAAAGTTTTTCAACATTTAATTTTTATAGCAACACCAAAATCATTTTAATCCCAATCGTTTGTCCACCGTTTGTCCAGCAAAACAAATTGTTTCGACCTTCGTTAAAAAGTTATTCCACATTTCGGTGGACAATCGATTGGGATTAAAACAATTTTGGTAAAAAAAAATTAAATTTTGTTGGGAAATGTTGAATAACTTTTGAACTAAGGGTGAAAAAACGATTTTATTTGGTGAACAATCTTAAACACCCGGTGGACAAACGAACACACTTAGTCTCATCTTCCTAAGTCATCTATTGGGGGCAGTTTTTTGATTTTGGGGAGTTGCTATAAAAAAGAAAAGCTTAATAACTTTTTTCCTGAGGGTGGATAAATGATTTTTTTGGTTGGACAAACGTGGACAAACGATTCTGATAAACCCCACACAAAAATTTTGACTTCGGGGTTCCCACTTCACACAGCTTGAGTTGTTAAGGTTCAACACGCACTCAAGAAACGTGCTTAAAAAAGCAAACTGGGCCTTCCATCAGTTGCACCCACTGATGAGACGCGCAGAAACGGACTAAGCCAGTGATTATGTACAAGCAGCTTCTGTGGCTTGTTATCAGCTTTTGCTTCCCAGTTTGGTTCTCCATCTCGAAGATGGCCATGAAAAACTTAAAGTTATTCGACCGGCTGCAAATGTGACATCACAGCAATGAGCGTCTTTACACAGAGGTGAACATCATCCCTCAGGACAGGTACCTACTAGTAAGCTAGTAGGATACACCAAGAGTTACCCGAATCAACTGATAAGAAGGATGACCACCGAGCAGCGACAACCTGAGCAGATATACACTCCGCTCCACTTGAATAGAAACAAACTTTTTTTTTACTATCAGAGCATGTAGCGCTTTGGTAAATTGATAAATTCACCTTTTGGTTTTATTTCCTATAAGAGGGATCTATTGCGAATAAAACTGCAGGGACAGAATTATTCAGGAAAATACAATAAGGTTATTTTGTACCACTTTTCTAATTACTTCATTTGAAACACTGTTTATTTTGCGCCACTTGAATAGAAACATTATCTTAAATAAGGAAACAATTTGAAAAACTGCAAAAAAGGGGATAATTTTTTATTTGTAATCATATTTTAATAAAGTGTGCTACTACCTTTATTTGAAATAACTTGAAAAAACTGCTGGAGACTGAATCGTGCAGTTATTTAATACAATTTAAAGAAATTGCACTTCATGCTTCTTTGATTGCAGCAGTAAGTGATTCTTTGTCCTCATATTGTCGGTCAGAATCTTAAACTCTACGAACCATCCATCCCCATACGTTTTCAATAATATTTATAGGTCCGGAGAATACGGTGACCATTGAAATAAGGTAACATGTGTATCGGATAGCCAACTGTTAATGATCCTTGTGTTGATGATTGGCACGTTGTCTTTTTGAAATGTCCATGGTATTGGTCCAAAGACATCGGTAAACTTAGGGAAAGCTTTTTGCAATATTTCCTTGTAGTAGTTTGCCGTCATTTTAAATGTAGGAAACTCCAGGCCAATTGTTCCAAACCAGAAAATCACCAAACAAATTTGCCCAAACAATTTTCACACTTCTAATTATTTTGTTGGCAATTGTGCGTAGGGGAAACTTGTTTTCCACGGGTACTTCTATTGTGGCTTTTTCTGCAGGGTTTAATGGTTTTCCGCGGCCCATCTTTTTTATGATCAAAAAATTATTATTTGCAATCCACACTTCTATTTTATTACAACATTTTTTCTTCTTACCGCAATCTTTAGACACAAAACGCACACTGTTTCTATTCAAGTGCCGCAGAATAAAACAGAAGTAATTAGAAAAGTGGTAAAAAATAATCTTATGGTATTCTCCTGAATTATTCTATTCCTGCAATTTTATTCGCAATAGATTTCTCTTATAGGAACTTAAACCAAAAGGTGAATTTATACATTTACCAAAGCGCTACACGCTCTGATAGTAACAAAAAAGTTTGTTTCTATTCAAGTGGAGCGGAGTGTACCTAAGTACGATGAAAACCCTGGTCGAAAACATCATCACGGACAATGAGCAAGCAGTATTATTCTACGCTGACTGAATGCCAACCCCAACCCATCCCGCCACCAAAACCACAACTTGACCGGGACGGAATACCCGAGGACAATAAAGTCAACCGACTTTTAGATTAGAGCATCAATCAAGCGGATCTAATTCTCAGTAGTTAATACTTATGCATATGAAGAACATTAAAACTCTAAACGTCTTCAGGATTATTTACAAAATCTCATTCCAGCATTTGTCTTGCGATCAATATAATTAGTAAAGCCATAAGAAACCATATAAAAAAACCCTTTTTCGTACTCATTTTCAAACTAACATGGAAGGTTGAAAAATTTTTCTCATAAAGACTTGATAGAATGAGTTTTGAAGGTTTGCATGAAACAACAACCTTTTGTGTGAGCTACGATTAAGTTTTTATAAGCTAGCATTACAGCTATTTCGCGGTTGCCAGACAAATCAGATTGTTTAAGTCGTTTTAGTGTATATTATGTTCATATTTAATTTGAATTATGTTCAATGTGTTCTGTAGCATCAGTAATTGTTAAGTATATTTCACCATTCAAAGACATTATATCTGAAGCAAATAAAGACGTAGAAAAGACCATCAAGCATATTAATTAACGCTGATGAATAAAGAAATTAGGTATGTGACCAATAAATTTAAAACGTCACTTAACTCAAACGTCATATTTAAGACTTAACTTAATTTTTTTAACCATTCATTTTAATAGAAAATGTTATTTTCAGCAAAAGATCTTTTAAGTAAAAATCTCAAATTCGACTTAGTTTTCGAGTTTTACCAAAAATATTGAAGTTACCCGTGCGAACATTTTTTCAGAAATGCATGGGTGAATTTGGGTGAGTTTTGTGTTTTAAGCACGCTTTATTTCCAGACAAACATATTCAATAATAAAAACCCGTAAACGCAATTGTTCCTCACTAAAAGGTAGCCTTATATATAAATTAACAATTATTAAGAATCTTAATAAGGGAGTTGTATAGGTAGGTACATACCTAAGTCTCAAATTAAAATTAAATATTTTATATACATTTTGTGAAGAATATTCTCGCACTGATCCACTGTAAAAAAAATATACCTACCTACACTCAAAACTATGTCACCGCCATTGCAGATGAACAAACTCCGCCCGTAGCCAAAGCCACACCTTATCTCAATGAATTCGTGTTATAAAATTGATTTGTGGTTGGATATTTTTTTGTACCTTACTTTACTTGTATGTGTACGCTTATAAAGTGAATCAACTAGTGTGCGTGTTTAGTTAATAATAAATTTTGTTCCAAAAAATCATATTACATTCTTTGATTGAGATTAACTGGCTAAAGACAATGGTGGTAGATGGAGGTAGTACTGTCAAAGTGAACTACAAAGTGGAAAAATTATTCTTGCTTCAACAGAAATGGATGGTATGTATATTTAGGTAGTTTTCACAAATTCTACATCTACATACTCCAGCTACGTTCCATTATGTATTTAGTCAGAAAAGGACGTGAACCTGTAAGGAAGTTTTATACTTACCCACTACCTAATATAAAAAAAAACTAAAATTGGTTTTTCAATTTGGCTTTCAACTTCAAGTGTTGCGATAGTATTTTGAAAAATTGTTGATTTAAGAATATTTTATTATAACAAATGTTTTATTTTTAAGTTTTACAAAGCAATGGATAGTAAGATTTTTTTTAAATTATTTAACAAAATTAAGAATATACAGGGTGTCCCGTAAGTAATGGATAACCCTGAAATGCCGCATAGTAGACTTTATGACCGTCCTGAAAACTGATAAAAAAAATTTCTATCCCAACCACAAGAAAAGTTATATGCATTTTTTTGTTCAGTGCATTATTTTTTTTCTTACTTTACATTTTTGAATACCGCGACTACAAGTGAATGAGTTCCATCATTTTTTTTTTTTGCAGGAATATTTTACATTACTTGTGCCAACACATAAGTAGAAGAAAATTATTATAACTGTTGGACTTCTTGAAGAAAAAAATTATTTAACATTGAATTTCAATGCAAAATGTGAAAACAAATAATTTTTGAAAAAGTTAAATCATAGCTGGTATAAAAAAAATGCATGAATACCTGAGTGGCCATCTATTTTAAAAATATGCGCGTTAAATGCAGATTTCAAAATGGTATTACTTATTATTATATCTAGAGTCAATAGCAAGTTATTGGTAAAAATCTGCAATACTAGAGTAAATTTAGCAAAAACAAAAGTTTTCAAAATTAGCACAGTAAACGTGAAAATAATACCAAGCGTTGAACATAGCAGATTTTTGATTTATTGGGGCTGTTTCTACGATGTTGTCCTAATGATAAATCCAAGCTTTCAACTTCTAGGGCCGAATGCATTATTGATAAAAATGTCAAAAAAGTGCAAAAAACGGTTACATTTTCGAGCTTGTTTTGAATTTTACCTGTTCTATTGGGCTTTAACAAACCCATCAAATATTTTGTTGGTTGCTATTAGTTTATTTGTTATTTTCTCTAAACAAAAAGTTTTTGAGCCAGCTTTTAATCACATGATCACTTAGTTAGAAAACAAAAACAAAAATAGATAATGTTTTAATTTTTTTTTTATTTAAAGCAAACCCACTCTTATACAGGTTCTGCACCTCCGAATAAATGAACGTCTTAGTGAACGTGCAAGGTTTTGCTCAGAAATTTGTAATGCAGCTGCCTCCACACGATTTCTTAGGTCCTCTAAAGACCTGATCGGCTTGCTGTATACGATTTCCTTAATGCATCCCCAATAAAAAAAAATCAAGTGGATTTAGGTCCGTTCACCAGACCATAAAATTGGTCCCAGACGTCCTATCCATCTGCCTGGATATCTGGCATTTAAATATGCCCAGGCACAGCATAGTGTGCTGGACAACCATCATTTTGAAGCCAATGGGATTCCTTTAGTTCTTGAGGCACTTCTTCCAGCAAGGTTGGGAGATCATTTTGGAGGAACTCCAAATAACCTTGGCCAGTTCAAATCCCCGGCAACACAAAGGGTCCAATTATTTTCCCATTGAGAATCCCAGTCCAATAGTTTATTTTGAATTGGTACTGGGACCTGTCTTCCCTCATGATGTTTGGGTTTTGTAGTGCCCAGAAGAAGTGGAGATTATGGAGATTAGTGTAGCCATCTCTTTTAAATGTCGACTCATCGCTCCAAAGAATTTTGTCAAAAAACTGCGGATCTTCTTCAATTTTCATTATCATTTGTCGACATAAACTCATTCTCGTTTCAAAATCTTGCGGCTGGAGAGTTTGCACCCATGTTAGGTGAAAGGGATGATATTTATATTTACTTAGCACATTATGCGCAGTCGTCTTTCCGATCCCAGTGCGTCGTGCTATTGCTCGGATTGATACTGTAGGATCTCGGTCAAGTTCCGCAAGCACTAAGTCTTCGGTATCTCCTCGAGGGGGTCGTCCCACGCCAGCACCACCAACACCACTACCAGGCAGCCTTCCTTCCGAGAAACAGCTATGGACTCTAATAAACACTCGATAATCCGGGTGACGTGCGTTAGGGTACCTTTCCCTATACAGAGTCGCAGCTTCGTTTGCGTTGCCTCTGCACTCTCCATAAATGAAATGCATGTTTGCATATTATTGTGCACAATACAGAATACGTGGCATCGAAAAAGTTCAATCAAACGTCTTAATTATCAAAAAGCAGGTTCAGGAAAACAGCTATTTAGACCGTTAATTTTTCTGAAGAATGAACAATAAAAACGATATAAATAAGTGTTCGTCGTGGTCTTAATCTTATGATTTAAGATCAAATTACAAAAACTTTAATTCAAAATTTAAAAAACTTACGATTTTATGCGTTCTCACTTTCTCAGGATCTTACAATTTACTATTCAAAAAACACAATTAAAATTGAATCAGAAGACTTTTTGTTTGGAGAAAATAACAAATAAAAAATAGCAACCAACAAAATATTTGGTGGGTTTGTTAAAGCCCAATAGAACAGGTAAAATTCAAAACAAGCTCGAAAATGTAACCGTTTTTTGCATTTTTTTGACATTTTTATCAATAATGCATTCGGCCCTAGAAGTTGAAAGCTTGGATTTATCATTAGGACAACATCGAAGAAACAGGGGTGGAATCGCGTAAGGTGATTTGTGATCATCACATTTTTGATAGTCACATGTGATAAGATTTTATTTTCCATCTGCGTAAGGTGATCACAAAAAATTAGTGCAAATTTGGTATCACTTTGAGAGAAAACACATAATTTGTACACATACAAGTTAGATTTGACATTTCTCACAAATCGACTTGAAGATTTTCTCCGTCGCTTAGCCAAGTTTAGGTAATAAAAAGAAAATGAATATTCAGCAGTGTTAAAATTGAACAAAGTTAGTAATTAATTGCAAATAATAGATAAAAACTGTGCGTTCGTAGTTTGTTAGATAACAAATAATCGGAAATAACTCAGTTTCAAGTGCTTAAAGCACAACGTTGCCGGTGTGTTCTTTGGCGGATTTTAAGAAACCCGCTCTTCTGCTTTAAGTTATTGAATTTGTTTTTTACTTGATGATTAAGCGAATTAATATTTTGTTAAATTTTGCAACCGTTCACTGAACAAAAAAAAAATTTGTTCCAATTAAAAAGCCGTGACAATTCAATGCTCTTGAATATTCATAACGGATCTGTGGGCTCAATATTTTATGCACTTAATTCTTGTGGACGCCATCATTTTTTGTCTAAATTCCTGTCAAATAAAAAAAAAATATTTTTAAAATACAAATATAATTTTTTTTTTTTACAGTACAAATTTATTCAAACAATATTTTGACTTGATTTGTATGAAAGTGATAGCAGAATAGCTGTCACACGAAATAGTCACAAAAATGTGATTATCACATGTGACTATCACCTTACGCAGACGGAATTAGTTGATAATGACATTGATCACAAATCACCTTAGCCGATTCCACCCCAGCCAATAAATCAAAAATCTGCTATGTTCAACGCTTGGTATTATTTTCACGTTTACTGTGCTAATTTTGAAAACTTTTGTTTCTGCTAAATTTACTCTAGTATTGCAGATTTTTACCAATAACTTGCTATTGACTCTAGATATAATAATAAGTAATACCATTTTGAAATCTGCATTTAACGCGCATATTTTTAAAATAGATGGCCACTCAGGTATTCATGCATTTTTTTTATACCAGCTATGATTTAACTTTTTCAAAAATTATTTGTTTTCACATTTTGCATTGAAATTCAATGTTAAATAATTTTTTTCTTCAAGAAGTCCAACAGTTATAATAATTTTCTTCTACTTATGTGTTGGCACAAGTAATGTAAAATATTCCTGCAAAAAAAAAAATGATGGAACTCATTCACTTGTAGTCGCGGTATTCAAAAATGTAAAGTAAGAAAAAAAATAATGCACTGAACAAAAAAATGCATATAACTTTTCTTGTGGTTGGGATAGAACTTTTTTTTATCAGTTTTCAGGACGGTCATAAAGTCTACTATGCGGCATTTCAGGGTTATCCATTACTTACGGGACACCCTGTATATGAAGCATTCGACTTCTTTGAATAGCATACAAAAAATGTAATTGTTAATTAAAATTTAATTGAATTACGAATGTATACATAAGTATAATGAAATATTTAGGATTGGTATAGGTATACTACTCTTAAAACTTACCCAGAATTATTTTCAAGAGTTTGGAACGTTTATGTAAAAATCCCATGACATGACTTCCAGTCTTAACAAACAAAATTTAATTTTTGTTCTTGTATTTTTTTTTCGCTTCATTTTGTGGAACATCTTAGGCGCCTGGAAAATAAAAACGCAGAATGAAAATACGATAGAAAAGAGTAAGAGTATTATCTTAGCATCTACATAATGTTTCATGTACCTATAGTTTAAGAAGGGTCAGATCATAGAATGGACTGGGGACTGGGGTTGAGAGGTATTAGTTGGATAAAAAAAAATAAAATAAAATAAATTGGGTGGCACAACAGCTCGTGAACAACCAGGGCCTAGTGACTAACAACTCGCAACCATTCCTGTGGGCGCTTGTCGACAAGAATGGAAGGGACCTACAATTTTATGCCGAATCCGAACGGCTAGACGAGAAGCACTTATTCATGACAAGTGATACTCTTGGAGGATTTGTCAATTCCTCGCAAGAGGCAGTAGCCCTGAAAAAAAAACTTTTTTTTTAGTTTTTAGGTGGACGAGGCTGGAAGTGAACCCAGACCTCCAGCGTGGGTTCAAACCCCCCCCCCCCCCCCCCCGAAATGTATAAAATTAACTTCCTCGCATACGAATTTTACTCTTAGTTTTTGAGTTTCCAGTTGAATAAAGAGATTACCTTTAATATGTAATGGCTTATCTAATTTTGATTAAAGGATGATGGGCAAATTTGTATGAAATCTGGTCGTTAGACCAACACTTATGAAATTAGTATCAAATGAAAGGAGATGTTGAGCTTCTCACATAAGGGCAATATTTTCAAAATCATACATGGGAAACTCGAGATATTTGAGCTTGAAGTTGGGGATTGCAAACACCATATTTCAGTTTTTTTCGAAATAACTGTTCATAACTTTTCATATTAAAGACGCAGGAAAATAGTTTTAGTGTCAAAAAAAGGTAGTTGTCTCGTTTTTTAAATAATAGTAAAGTTAGTAAGCTATGTTTTATACACTTTGAGATATTAAGTTTTAAAATCTTGAATAAAAACTTTTTTAGCACAGGCTTTACACACCAATATCTTAAAAACTTCAGTGGTACCGTATACTTTTTTAGCACCACCAAAAAGATATTTTTGAAACCTTTAATTGAATATTATAATAAAGTGTCCTTTGCTCAATAAATACCTGCTTATAAACAAAAATTGTTCAAAAGACACCTTATAATGCTTATAGACCGGGAAAAGGAGATTCTAAGTTAAAAACAAAAAAAATTATACAGTCTAAGGACTAGTATCGACGTATAATTTCTCAAACACAAACACAAACACACTCTGGTTCGGCCGATTAAGTCATTATTTATTTTAAAATCTAAAAAGAAACGTCTACCGGGCCGGAGTGTATGGTTTAAGTTTTTATGTTTGATGAGAATACATAATATCGCTGTGACCAAATAAGGTATGCACCAAGTGCCTCCGCCACCAAGGTCCGCTGCCGAGCGGGCGCCGCAAATAGCCATTATTTACTAATACAACTTGTTGTTTGTCCGATGCGTTATATGATTTCGATATCGTGAGATAATTGGGACCTTTAGTGCAAACATATCTTATATGGTATCAGAATTATTTATGGCCATCAAAAATAAAAACTTTTATTTATTGGTGTGTGAGGCCAGTGCTAAAAAAGTTCTTGACAAGACCTTTCATTTGAGATATATTTGAATTCTGTTGGATCAACGACCAATTTGCCCATTATCCTTTGTATGCAGTCACCTCTGAAAAGTGTTAGCATTCCGCACCAATTTAAATATATATTTTGATTACAAAAAAATTGTTTGAAATAACTACGTACATTTTAAGAATAACTAAGAGCGAGTTCGTAATCGTCTGACTAACTTATATCTCTGAAGTTTGTGTTCGTAAACAAAAATTGAAATCTGACTTATGTAAGCATAAGCTAAGCAGGCCTGCAAAAAAATTTCGTTTGTAAACATAAAAAATTGTGTAGAAATAAAGCAGTTTGTGCCGAACAGTTGACAGTATATACCTTAACAGATAGGTAAGAAACAAAATTTTGGCGTACACAGAATATTTCCTTCCCAATGTCACCCATATGCCCTTAAATCGCCTTTTATCGCGTGAAAATTTAATTAATAAAATCTCGTTTTTTTAATGCTAAAAAATTGGATTTTCTGCGCTGCCATGTTTATACGAACGCAAATTTATAAAAAAAAAACTGCCGCCTGCTTGCTTTCTGCGGGCAAAAGACAAATAAAATCGATATGAACAAGCTAAGCAAATTTTTAGCTTGCCGCAAATTTCTGCAATACGAACTCGCCCTAAGTTCTTAAGAATTGAAATCTATCAGTCTTTGAATACAAACCAGTAAATAAATGCTAATAGAAATTTGTTTATAAAAGGACCACAATACATAAAGAATTTAAACGAAAGCAGAAACCTTCTAACAGTACCTACCTTAAAAAGAATTTTTTTTTATTTTCGACTTTCTTAATAATACACTGATTGAGATTTTTACGCAAATGACTATGAAATAAATAGTTTTTTTTTGTCGATTAAAAAAAAAATCTTGTGCTGCTCAGGCTGACAAAAAAAAATAAATAATTTGGGTGGCGCAACGGCTCATGAAGAACCAGGGCCTAGTGACTAACAACTCGCAACCATTCCTGTGTGCGTGTGTCGACATGATTGGAAGGGACCTACAATTTTATGCCGAATCCGAACGGCTAGACGAGAAGCACTTATTCGTGACAAGTAATACTCTTGGAGGATTTGTCAATTCCTCGCAAGAGGTAGTAGCCCTGAAAAAACTTTTTAGTTTCAGCTCAGGCTGACAAGGAATGTTTTAATTCAGAGAAAATGTTTGTTTTTTTAGAATAACTTTTGTAATAGATGTTTTCATTTAAATCGGAGTTGAAAAATTATTGTCCTTCAAGTTAATTAATATTTATTAACATTTTAAATTTTTCAACCCCCCCCCCCCAAATTTTTTCCTGCGTTCGCGGCTGGTAGTGTCAAATGTCAAAGGTAGCTGAAGTAGATCCGTTGCAGCCCGGGCAGTTAGCTTCTCGCCATGACAAGTGGAACCCTGTCGAAACGTCCGGAGTCTTCTTCTTCATTTTACCGGCGATTATCATGATCTCGTAGCGGACCACAACTCTCTCACTCAACTGCTTCGCCTAAGGTTCCAATTGGGGGGTTGACCTCAGAAAACGTCCCCCGGTTTTGGATTGTTCCATGTCTGAGGCCAACTAAATGCAGGTGTCGTTGCATTTGTTTTCATCCAGGAGTTTTTGCGCCTGCCTTTCTTCCGTGATAGTGTTGGAACGTCTTGTGCTATTGCCTTTTGAACTGGGTTCTCATGGCATCTTCTTTATACATGATAACAATACCAGCTAAGTTGATCATGCTGTATTTTGTCCAAGATGGTCGAAACGTCAGGAAATAAATTCAATATTTTTTTGAATAAAATAATTTAAAGGCGGTAGGTCCGAAAAAATTGAAGTAATATAATGACACACTTTTAGATACTTTTTTTTTATAATTGACGCGTACTCAAGGGATTGTTAATACCCTTAACATGTAAAACACAGTGATTCGAGCGTTAGAAAAATAGTATAGGATTTTAAAAGGAGATCCCGATGCACATTGGTTTTGAATTTCTGAATATCATAATGAGATGGAAAAATAGAGTTAGGTGTAACGTTCCACACTCGTATTGTGCGGTTAAAAAAAGAATTCCTCTACTTGACAGTATGTCAGAAATTGGGCTCAAGGGTAAACTGATGAGCATTCTTAGAAGCTAAATTATTGCGGTTAAATTTTTTAAGGGGAGGAATGCAACTAGCCATTTCACTGGAACACTGTTTGTAAAAGTAGCGATAAAATAAGACAAGACATGAAACATTACGTCGCGTGCGTCGGTGGTCTAGAGATGTAAATGATTCCGTTATGGTTTCATCACCTATCATTTTTAAAGATTTGTCTGTATACTGTCCAAAAGACTCAAGTATGTTGAAGGAGCACCTGTCCAGATAGATAGATCGTAACCAGATCAGAAGAGAAAAAGATTTCTTGCATTGCCTTAGGTATCCCAAACATTTTGCAGCGTTTTGTCGAATATGTGATCATTCCGCCAACGGTGATCTGTGACACACATACCGAGAACTGAGAGCAGTTCGGTTTCCTAAATGCAAGTGCCACTCATAGATAGCGGCAAGGGGGGTTGGTTTTGCTTTAACGCGATTTTCTTTAACGATTTTCTACGCGGCTTTTTATTCCCCAATGGACAATGCTGTCGAGATCAGAATTGAATGAGCTTATCATACGCTGCCGTTCAAATTCCATATCCGAAGGATGTGAATCTAAAAACGAATATGAGAAGTTGAGGGTAATTAAAGTTTTTGTTAGAACACAAACCATATTGTGGTTGAAGTTGGTACGCAACATCATTTCTTATGTATACAGCAAGACCATGATGGGGAAAGAATAATGGCACTAAATTATACCCAAATAAATTAAATTCCGAATGATCGGAATTTTCACCTATCTGAGTTTCACTCAGTGTCAAAACAGCTGGCCTGTTTTGTACAGTATAGACATACGCAGCATAGAAATTTTTTCTAAGCCCACGAATGTTGCTATAATCAACCCTAAATTTACCCGCCCTTAAAAAATTCAAAACTAAATTATACGTCCCATCTAAATTCCAATTTGAACTTTTCAATGACAATTTACCACTAGTGTTATGCCTTAGTGACAAATTGCATTGAACCGCCCCTGGTTATTTAGATAAGACAAACAACTATCTATCTGTGATCATGTTAACTTAATCCCTGCGTGTAGTGTGCGGGGGTTGCACGCACAATGCTAGCAACGATAAAGCTAACTCAACTGCGAGAGACGATGGGATGGAAAGGGAAGGATTAAACCACTCGCTGTGCTTAGGTGTTGTTATTGATGTTTTTTTGTTTTCTTTCTCTTTTAGTGATTTTGATGGTACATGCACTTGCACTGTTGAATATTGCGCGACATGAGTTGGAGTTGTTTTTTTTTTTATTTTTGTGGGTAGGAAGGTAGGTTAAATTTGTATGTAGTGACACTTTATAGGTGGTATATAACTATTTGTTTTTTTTCGCAGCACATTTATGGTATGGTTTTTTTTTGTTTGATAATTTTGGACACATGAATTTGAACTATTTTATTTCTTTTTATTGATTTTTTTATTTTATTTGAACAAGAAACACAGAATTATTTAAATTAAACAGTGAGACAAGAAAGAAAACAAATTAAACAAAACGAAGGGAATTTGACTTCCGACGGGACACAACAAACGTGTGCAGCCGATGGAAGGCAGTTCGGTAAACCTCCTCTTTCTAGCTTGTTGAAACTTTTTTCGGTTTTCCGGCTTTATAACAACGGAAGCTTACTTCTCTGCCCCTAATAACCTAAACCTCCTTACAGCTCGAATCAAAACATGCGTTTTCTTTGGGTTTGATAGATTTTACCCTATTCGGGATAAAATTTCTCATTCCACAAAGAATTAAGTTTGTAATCATATCTGCGCTGGAATCTACGTCACTATCGAGGACCAGATAAAGTTCCTGAAGAAAACATTGAGACCGTCCCAGTTGGCTTTCTCGTACTGCCAAACGATTCTCTTAGGAGTTTTTTCTTTAACTAAGTTTTGTTAGCACGAGATATTTGCAGATATGACACAATGGTCTGATTTGCCAAGAGGTGTTAATACACTAACAGTATATTTATCAGGGTCAGAGGTAAGGAACAAGTCTAGAGTGTTCGCAGATTGACCTGCAACATCGGACTCAACAGATTTTTCGTGATATTTTTTAATGACTTATATTTTTGATACATATCAGTTGCTCATACCTAAACACTACCACTGAAAGAGAAAAATGTCGGGTAGTTATTAAAGAACCGACATTTTTACATATTTTATTTTTAACAAAGTAGCTCTATTTCATTTTAACAGATTCAGTATTCATCATAATCACAATGCATATCAAATCGAATTATTATATTAATTATATTACAATAAATAAAACCACTTGCACAAACAAAGATTTAATAAAGTTATTAAATCAATATCATAAGAAAAAAGCATACACCCCGCAGTGTACAACTTAAAAAATAAAAATGTTTTGAGGGAGAATACAAATTTGGTATGTTTACGGCTTAATTTGCACTTTGTCTGTTCTTCTAGTTTCTTGGCGTTAAAAACCCACATAATGTATATTGTGAACGGGAGTAATTTTGCTTCATAAATATTTGAATATGTTAAGCGATATTTTTTAATAAATTAATATCCAAACTAAAAATTTTGAAAAATAAATTTGCTCCAAAGGTAGTATACCTACCTGTCTTCTAAGTCAATAGTAGAATATTCCTTTTCAATATTTTGAGTTTGGATATTAATTTTTCAAAAACTACGAATTAGAATAACTTTATTTAAAAAGAAAATTAAAGAATGAGTTTCTGAGCTTGAGAAAAGCTGTAGGAGAATATTGTAGGTGTTACCATTGTTGTTCAAAAGTGTTGTTTCTACTTTAAGTCATTTTTTTAGAAAATTGCCCCTCCCATCTCAACGGGGGTATATCGACCCGCCTTTCAATATGATTGTTCTATTCTTTTCGCACAACCTACACGCTCCTGTGATTTGATGAATTTATGTTAACCATATTTTATTTGCCATTATGCTTGATAATACTGCTTGTTATATTAAATTTTGTATCTTTAAAATGCTTTGAAATGCTATATTTTTGAAATCATTGGGTCTACAGAGATAGTTTTTGGCTAAAGTTGAAGCAAATAAAGTAACTTTGAAATCGTAGAACAATATTTTTATTAAATCAGTTCCTAAAATTACCAGTAACTGAAAAAAGCGCGACAAAAATCGAGGTTTTTCTCGTTTTTGACCATGAAGCGCGGTCGCCTGCGCTTGTTGTCGAAAACTTAGATTATTTATGAGGCCATCATCCTGAACAACTTAGCAAAAAATCAGAACTACCAGATATGATGCAAACGGTTCCTTCCATACAAACGACAAGTTAAGGAGTCTGGACTATATTTGAAGCTGTGAGTGCAAAAGTGCCGTAATCCTATATCATTGAAAACCATCGTTGAAAATATTAATTGTCAATTTTGAGAGATTTTGAAGAAAAAACAAATGATTATTTTGACGCCAAAGTGAAGCTATTTGACTTAATAATTATTTCTAGGCAAAACAAAATTCAATTTGGCACAACTTTTCTCATAAAATGACTTTTAATTTTTCAATGATGAACTACCTTACCAATGATCATTGAAAAAATTTAAAGTTACGTTATAAGGAAGATATGGAACAAAATTAATTTTTTTTGGAGGAGAAAAAATTTTGAAGTCGTAAGCTAACTTTCTGCATTAAAATATTCAATGATTAAACTTTCGAAGGTTCTCAAAATCAACAATTAACTTTTTCAATGATGGTTTCCAATGATAGCTATAACTGACACCTTATTTGGTCTCACATTTATTTGTATTAGGGAGATAGATTATTATAACCCAAGTTTTAAATTCTTGAATATCTAATCATTCCAAAAAAAAAAAAATATAGCATCACTGCTTTTAAAGCTTATGTGCTTGTTTTAGTCAATTAAAAATAAATTACAAAAAGTGGGTTACGCCCGCCACTTTTGCACTCACAGCCTCATGTATTTGATTGGATTATCTTATTATCTGCACATATACAGGGTGCCCCGTAAAGGATGGTCCAAACTGAATATGGTGATAGGCCAGAACATGACCTTTTAGAATTTTGTATTTTATTCACACCGAATCATAACGGTTTTCGAGTAACGGCTATTTTTCGAAATTTAAAAAAAACTTTACATTGAACCAGTTATTTGCTCACCCTGTCCATAATTGGCTTTTGTTTTCTACAATTTTTACTCTAAAACTTTGGCTAATAGTTTGACTTATTTGACTAAATAAGTTGTTCATTTACATCACCATTTGCCTACAAACTAAAAGATAAACTTGAACTTTGACCAAACTTAATTTTGTTCATACAAAATTGGTCCTTTTTTTGTTCAAACAATGTCGTATGTGTTGTTTTACTATACCCACAACACAATTTTACTGAAATACCGCTAAAAATGTTTGGTATGTCTCATAATAAAATACACCGGCGAGTGTAATTTCAGTCGCAGTTAAGATGTCGGGCAGGTCGGACTCCTGCCCCCTGCGCCAAATTAATCTAGGAGCTTTATAATGTGTATCAAGAGCATAATAGAATTTATTTCCTTGGCATGTTGAACTAAATATTGGGGAATGAATCACTTGGTCCCGATCCATTGGGTAGTTCAAGAGCAAGAGAAAAATGTCTGCATATATTGTAAATGATACGCTTACCTACTATGCATTTTTTTTCGATAAAATAACAACTGTATTTTATGGAATGAGGCTGGGTAAGCGGTTCTGGAAATAATATCGCCAGTGCACTGATAAAAAAATTGAACTAAGTTCTTGATGATCACCAAAATATAAGAAAATTTATTTTGTGGCGTAATTCGTGTGTTCCACAAAAAAGTAATAGAATCACATCGACTACCATCCTTCAATTTATGCATGACCACCAGGATTCGTCGAAAAATATTTAAGAAACATTGAAGTTCCAAACCAAATAACTTAATTTTGGCTTTTTAAAAACGAGAGAAAATAGTGAACTTTGATAGCGTTTTCACAAAAGTAATCGAATGTAACATACGACAATAGTTATCCAGGGGATCATTTGTATTATTCAAAAATGTCACTTAAGTGACATAGCTAACCAATTTTTATTAAATTTTGCAGCCAAGTAATAATTAAAATAACAACAAATATTGCATTTCAAAATTTTACAAACTTTATAATTTTTTTGTGAACTTTTGACTTTTTTCATAATTTTTCGATAGCAATGCAACTGTATCAATACAAATATGGAGGTAAAAAGTGTTCCATTAGCCGATATTCTGCGTGTGTTACGTTAAAAAATAAACTTTAATAAAATCAAAAATAACAATGAAAATATATTAAAAGTTAATTCAATTAATATTTTAATATTTAAATTTTTTCATCTTCATTATTGCAAAAGTAAATGTTAAAAGCCAGCTGAGTGATTTCGATGATATTTGAATATGAATTTAATTCACTTCAATTCGGAGATTCAATCTAAGAAATAAATTAAAAAAATCATCTGCTTCCAATTGACGAACAATTATTAAAAAGTTAATACAAAAAAGTGCGATTACGCCCGAGTGTACCACTGTTACTGTTTTATCATCAACGTCGTTTTTTTTTATAGAAAATGATTCTTCAGCATTTGAAAGGCATATATTTATTGTTCGACTTTAAGAACCTCCCAAACCGATGCCAACAAAGACGCAAAACAGTCGCTGACAACAGTTCTTTTTTGTTGTTATTTAGTTATTGCGTTGTCGTTGCGAATTTGTTGCTATGGTTTTTTTTAAGAACATTAAAAGAGCCCTGGGATGTTATGATATGGAATTTGTTTCTAACACACTTGAAAGGATGAAAATGATTTAAACTATTTTGAAAATTACGTACTTTGTTGGACAACGGGAGTCAGAAATATTGGAAGGGAGCGAGCAAGCGGAGGTTGTCTTAATAGATACAGAAAAAGCATAAGCGATATAAAAATAGAATTTGAAGAATCGATTGGCTATAGCATATAAAATACATCCACCCTTTGCACTAGGTTGCCAAATGTTACATTATTCCTGTGTGTTTTAATGGATCCCAAGGACCATAGGGGCGTCGATTTACAAAGGATAAAAGATGTTATTAATAACCTTCAACACCAAACTAATATATTAATAACAGGATATTTTAAGGCAAAGAACCGAAACTCTGCAAGCTCCCCAACCCGACAGTGATGATGACCCACCCCAGCTTTGTAACTCCAAGGACAAGATATTAGATAGGAGAGGCGAATTTACATTTGTGGGAGCCCAAGGCAGCTTAGACATCGACCTTCGTCTAAGGGATAGACCGCACTAGGTGGAACTGCACTGCAGCGGAACTGCGATTCACAATAATTTTTTGTATGAAATTTAATGAAGTTCAGTTGCCGCTTAGTGCTATAAAGCTCATACAATTTCATACAAATAATGTTTTTCCGCGTCATCGTGAAGTGTAGTTCCGCTGCAGTTGTGTGCGGTCTAACCTTAAGTGGAGGAAAATGGTACCACATAATTAAAAATTTCGAAGTACAATCACAGAACTTTTCGGACCATTTACCAATAGTTACAAACCATTGCATTAAGTAACCATGAATTGATAAATACTGATACCGCGATTAATCTTCTACCAAAATACAAATGAAATCACAAAGAAGCACACATATATTATGAGTAGTCAGATCAAAATAATGAACACGAATGGAAAAATTGTCTAATAAAAAATGTCATTACATTTATGCCAAAACAAAACAAAGGGGCTTATTGCGAGAGTCTATTCGACTTAAGTCTATTCGACTTTTTTCGATTCTATCAAATTTGAAATTAGTATCGCCTTGCTCAGTAGACTTTTTGAATAGAATCGATTTTCGAAAAAAGAATATTAAAAGCTCTCGACTAGAGCTTTAGACTGAAATGTCAAATCTCCCCAAGAGTTTTAGAAAATAAATATAGTTTGACGAAAATTTGACGTTTTTTTGATGAAATAAATAGTTTTTCTTCAAAAAAATAATATTTCATACCGCGACTAATTGCAAAAGTGAACTCCGTTCCTTTGGAATTTAGACATCGGATGAAAATATGCAGACATACATTTGTATAATATTATTATGGTGTATACATATTTATGATAACGTGGTAGCTTCGCAGACTCCTTTAAGGGTGTAGTGGTGATGTGTGCATCTTCAAAATGCACTTTCTCCAAAAGCCTTAATAACAGTTATAACAACTTGAAAAATCATTTGGCAGTTGAATGTAAAGCTCCTTTGTACCAAATATGACATTGCAGCTTTTTGCAAACGGAAGGACATTGAGAAAATTGTTGGACATCCATATAAATATCAATAAATACATCAGCATCAACTATCAAGACTTTTTGATAAAAATGCATTTTATGATGCATTTTAAAAATGCATAATTTCAAAAGAATTTATAAGAAGTATATAAAAATCTTTAAAAACAATGTATTATGGTAGGAAATTTTATATTGCAGCACATGTTAAGATGATTGAGCATCTTGAAGGAAGGACAGCAAACATGGTTGACGATATGAAAGTTCATATTGTACCAGAAGATATTCTCTTCCACTTAAATACATTCTTATTATAGGTTTAAACAAAAATTTACACAAAAGTCGATCAGAAATTCTTGATCGAAAAAAAATTCTATTTAGTAGAAAAAAATTGATTCTAATAGAAATTCGCAATACCGATGATAGACTATAAGTCTATTCGACTTTAAGTCTATTCTCAATAGACTCTCGCAATAAGCCCCAAAATAAACAACATTATAAACAACCATGGTTTGTTATGAATGTGAAAAGCAGAGAAGGAAATCATTTTCTCTCTTAGCTCTACCGTAAGTACGATGAACTCAACAAAACGCTTTTGTATTTAAAGGCAAACAAAATAATTCAAAAACACCTGCCAAATCAAGAGAACAGAGTTTTAAGGAATCACAGCAACAGAAATCTCGGATTGCAAGGACTCGAAAACTCTGTGGATATGCATAATAAAAAAAATGGAAGAAAATTTAGAATTGGACTCGTTTTCAGTATGGAAGACCAGATGTAGGTACTAATTTGGATTTCGGACAAACCCATCTCTCAAGCTGAAGTAAGAGGCTGGGTTAGTAAAAAGTAAAGACCGCAAAGCGCCTGGAGCCGACACGGTATACCTATTGAATTCTTCAAATATGCAAATGATGATTTATTATATATTTCTACTAAAGAACTAAACCGAATATTTGAAACTGGAGAAGACCTTATGAGCTTTCAGCAGAGCGTAATCTTCCTAATCCGTAAAAAAGGAGATCCTAATCAGGCTGATAATTATAGAGGCATTTCATTTTCAAACTCTGATGCGCTAAAAATATTAATGGGGGAAAAGAGAAAGCTCTATGCGTTTTTTTCTTGACCTAAAAGCTGCATTTGATACGGTGGACAGAGGCGCAATTTTTTATAAATTGAACAATATAGGACTTTCAAGAAATGATGACAACTGTTTGGGACGGAAGCCAACTATCATTTTTTTTTTTAAAGGTTTTAGGTGTGAAACAAGGCCCCCAAGCATTTATAATGTTTATAGACGATGTTTTCGATTATCTATGTGGCGGTGTAAGGATTGGGGGAATCCTTATTAAAGTTCTGATGTCACAGATAAGCAATACCTAGATGGGAATCTACGGCTGTCAATTCGGTTTGCCTACAAGCTCAAACGTCAAATGACCGTGGTGAACATCGGATTTTTGCACTAGTGTACGTGCAAACGACCGTGGTGAAAATCGGATTTTTGCACTAGTGTACGTGAAAAAAAATCCGAGTTTCACCTCGGTTCGTGAACAAAATGGCGGATAATTTAAGAATCCAAGGGTATGTTTAAATGTGCTAGGTTCTTGTATGCCGATTTCCTTTCGACAATTGCAGATTAATTTTTTTTGTTGTAAGGAAGTCGCAAAAAAAAATCGTGTAGCCGGTGTAAATTTTCTATATGAAAGATTTGATTTTTGATCTTTTTTTCTAAACAAATCAAATTTTTCAAATCACAGATTTGATTTTTTTGTTGAAATGAAAGTTACATTAAGGTTTAACTACATATACCTACCTACTTTTGCAAAAAAGTACAAAAGTGAGAATTTAAAATGTTCGCTAAAGAAACCTTCTTGCAAGAAAACATACAAAAATTGTTTTGACAGAAAACGTAGTATAACTTCTTATTTGCTGTAGAGCTACTAGCGATGTTGTATTTGTAATGACTGTAAAATCGTACTGTACTATGGATGGCTTTTGTGATAAAACACGCCTATTGTGTTTTTTCCTCAATCAGAATTGACTTTATTGCACTTTTTGCAATTAAGAACAGATGAGATTCACACCATTGTGGATGCTTCCTCTTATCCCCATTCAAATTAATTCTGGCAGATGAAGGTTTTGTTGGTATTCCAAATGTTTCGCATCGGCTTAGGAGACCATTTTTGTTGCAACACAATTTAAATTGTGTAACGGATCTTTCAAATCAACGTTAAAGGCTCTTCCAAACCAATGTGAAACATTCGTTGCGGCGAAGAAACATTCGCATGTCAAAATTTATTTACATGGTGATAAATGAGAGTGCCCACACCAACGCGGCGGAGAAACATATGAATTAATTTTGACTGACGAATGTTTCTTCGCCGCAACGAATGTTTCGCATTGGTTTGGGTGAGCCTTAAATCGGAGCGAAACACTCACGACAACAAAACATTCACTTTTTAAAATTAAGTTAGTCCCGGTCTACATTGAACGATTTTTCCAGTGCCGATCTTTTGTTCGTCGGTGAAGGGAGTGAAAAGTGAGGGGTAGGGATCAAATCGTTTGTACCAGAAAACTCGAACGATTTTTCAAATCTGTTTATGTTCTCTCTCTTCTCCTTTCCAGTTTTTTGTGTGTGTTCGGTGTCAGTGTGCCATTCGTTTGATGGTGTGAGTGAATATCAATGAAAAATGAAGAGCACAGCAATAAAACAAGGAAGAAGAAAAGGAAAAAATCTTATGGAAAAAATTGTTCTGTGTGTACATTTCACACGATTTCTGGAAAAATCTTCGTGGAAAAATCGGGCAATGTAGATCGGGACTTACATGAAAATAATTGAGAGTAGGTACCCACAATGAAAGCGGTGCGATTTTCCATATGAACCCGATGACTGACAAAAATGTTGTCCACCCATCGGTTTGGGGGACCTTAAATTAATTTCTAAAAATTTACGTCGGAATTTGACCATGATGCAATCCAACCCCTTACGTATAAATTAAAATAATTTCATATATTAAGTGTGTCTGTACCCTAAAACTAAGAATATAGTAGCTGTCAAATTTGCCATGGTGAATTTAATTTTTGTTGATTTCTCGAACCTTATTATTGGTTGGCGAGATTTTTTTTATAATTATTGTGCTGTAGAGCTGAAAAAAATTGAAATTATGTTTTTAAATTTCATAAACATAATTAGGTCTTTTGCCCTTTGCTATACTCTGCTCAAACAGGGCCCCTTCGGAGGCGACAGAGTTCTACAAAAAGTTCTCATCGCGCATCGTCTGCCCAAGTAGCTTTTTAGCGAATTGGAAGAAAGAAACATGAAAGCACCAAAAGATTTTTCATTGAAATTCAAGGACTCGTTCAAGTTCCGCTTGCCATGCGGGCATTGTGCTTGGTGAAACAATTATGTTTTTGTTTATTTATTTTTTAATGAAAATAACAAACACCGGAATAAAAATCTTCGCACAGCACATTCATGAAAAAAAAAAAATGAACTGTCAAACAAATCAAATTCACCGCGTTAAATTGTTGTTGCAGTTCACATCTATTCATCGACACGAAATGAAATTACAAAAACAACAATGTAAACAAATGGGTTTTGGGGGGTGATACGAACGAAAGATTCCTATCTAGGTATTGCTTATCTGTGTCTGATGTATGCTGATGGTTTGGTGCTCCTTGCGGACTCACCAGAACGTTTACAGCGAATGATTAATCAGCTAAAAATATATTGTGAGGAATGGAGGCTAAGAATGAACATAAATAAATCCAAAACGATGGTGTTTAGAAAAGGAGGAGGGCGCTACGCCAGGAATGAGAAGTAATTTTTTGAAGGACACGAATTAGAAACAATAAACCCATATTAATACTTGGGAATAAACATGGAACAACACTTCCAGAAGAAGTTATCTTCATCTAAATCAGCTATAAGTGCGGCATGGAAAAACTGTCTAGAAGATAAACATATGTACATCAATGAGGATCAAATACCATTTATGAAAAGAATATCACCCTTATCGTCAATGAACAGTTATTACAGAATAGATATTGACCATTTATTTTTTTGTCAAGCATTTGATCATTTAAGCATGGGCTGGTGCTTAGCCGCTGTGATAAACTGACCCTTTGTCTTGGATAACTAAACAGCTTGCTCTTTGTCCGTTTTCCCTGATTATATTGTTTTCCAGGATGTCCATGTCCATGTCTTTTGAGGTATCATATGGCTGGGATTGTAGTTGCTCGGTGGTCATCCTTTCTCATCAGTTGATTTGAATGATTTTTGCTGTTTCCTACTAGCTTTTTTGCTGAAATAAGTAGGTACCTGTCCAGGAAGATGATGTTAGCCACTGTGTAAAGACTCTTCTTCTTGTGATGTCTCATTAACTGCTGGTCGAAATGTAATCCGGAACAGATCCTTAGTAGCTTCCCTCCAAACATTTGAAGTTCCCTTATAGCCATCTTCGAGATTGAGAACTGGACTGGAGAGACTGTAAAGCAAATGATGTTAGTAGGCCGCAGGAGCTCTTCGTCTTCTGGTTACTGCAATTGGCTGCGCATTGCTACACTGGGTCTCTTCAAGCACATAAGCTACGATTAAGATGTTTTTATTCCTATGCTCCATTTCTTGTAAAAAGGGTTGATTCTGTTGGTTATAGGTACTCAACTTTACGTACCGCTACCAGTGGAGACAGCGATGGGGTATACGTTAGGGAATCCTGGGCATATAGAAGAATTTCATATCCAGTTGGGACATGGTGGTAAATTGTCATCAGGTGGTTAAGGAAGGGCCTAGCTTCGAACCTGGGCAGCACCAGGTTCTTCATTTGTTCCGTATAAAATTCGACTCACATTTTTTACTTGAAGCTCAATAGAGCAATTATTGATTTCATGTCGAGTTATTAATCAAGATGAATATTTAGATGATGGAGAAGTCCATAGAAAGTCCCTTGCTTTGTTTGTCCGTGTGCGTCCAGGTACACATCGATTTAGAGTTTACCACGATTTTTTTTCTTCAAAATTTCTTGGAAACGACCCAACTTAAAAACCCCGGAATACAGAAGAATTTTCATATCCAGTTGGCACATGGTGGTAAATTATCATCAGGTGGTTAAGGAAAGGGCCTAGCTTCGAACCTTGGGCAGCACCAGGTTCATCATTTGTTGAACAAAATAGGACTCGAGATGCATCCCCTTGGGACACCTGCATTCACACAGCTGCGAGTTTGATGACGAAAGAAGTTTTAAATACAAGATTTTCTTGATACATAAATTGATGCCAACTGTCTATAATTGTCCATATATGTAACTTTTAGCAAAAGTATAGTTAACGCAACAATGAGATTTATATTAAGTAGCTCTGTATGAGTATACATATGCTGGGCCGAAAAGTCTTCCATATAAAATTCGACTCACATCTTTTTACTTGAAGCTCAATAAGGCAATTATTGATTTGTGTCGAGTTATTAATCAAGATGAACATTAAGATGATGGAGAAGTCCATAAAAAGTCCGTTGCTCTGTTTTTACGTGTAAGTCCAGGGGCTTATTTCATATACATTGAAAATTGTGACAGGTGACAATTTGTTAATTTACAACTTGATAATTGTCAAAATCTGTTCCATAAACAATTTGACAATTTTGTAGAATTGTCGGAAAATACCCGACAGGTGTCATCTTTTCGTTTCATAAAGAAATTGTCATGACAATGAATTGTCAAGTATTTCATCACAAGTGTCAGGAATTTTCCGACAAATTTGTACTGACAATTCTTATATGAAATGAAAAAAAAAATTACAATTTACATATTTGTCAGTATTTAATTGACAATTACGGCAGGAAAATCAGTTACTGTCAAGTGTTGACAATGAAAAGACATTTATTAAATAATAAACGATATATTTTAAGTGAAAGCGAAAGTGATGACGATTCTCAGTTGGGTCTCCGTAAAATACGTCATCGGCGCGGCGCCTTCGGAATATTAAACAGAGAATAAATAATGATTTCATATCGTTAAATAGCCTACAATTTAAAGAAAAATTTCGTATCGGAAAAACAGCCGCGGAATATATTTTATCGAGAATTGGTGCACGTTTACAGCATCCCACAAAGAGGAATTAATCTCTGGATGCTAAAACCCAACTACTTTGTGTATTACATTGGCTTGGAAGTGGAATTCAGTACCATGTAGTTGCCGATGTACAGCAACTTTAGTACACTTATTTTGAGAATGTTATTAATTTTCAAACTCTCGATTTTTAACAACTTAATTTGTTTTTATTATGTTTTATGCACTTCACTTTTTAATAATAAAACACAAACTTTTAAAAGTTTAAAATTGAAAAAGTGCCAGCGTTCTGTTAGTTCAAAGTTCTAACATCGAAAAAATAGGCCGAGAAACGATGAAAATTGAAACAAAATGCAAAGGTTTTGTTCCATATTTCATTTTATCATCATATTAATTATCATGATACATTTTAAGATCATACAATAAAATTGTCACGACAAATTTGTCAGTAAGTATAGGTACTTACCTAAGTATGATAATGACAAAATTGTCACGACAAATGTGTCAGTATATGACAATGACAAAATTGTCATGACAAATTTGTCATTGTATTTTTCTGACAGATTAAATGCAAATTAAATGCCAAACTTAATTTCAGGTTTATGCTAAAATATTCGCAAATCAGTAATCGGGTTCTGACATATGTTTTTTAAGAAATTTGCATTATGTTTGGGTTATTTCCGTTCCTCTATATATTTCTAGGGACTGCACCTATTTTGATATCATTTAATTTTTCTATAAGAAACTGCTTGCTGCTCCGTCAAAATCGGAAAGAACACTATCGAAGCATTTGATGATAAGAAAGGATTGAGGCAAGGCGACGCGTTATCATGCAACCTATTTACCATCGTTCTTGAAAGAACGCACAAGTCAACACCAGCAGCGGTACAATTCATCAAAAGGCCGTTCAATTGCTTGCGTGTGCAGACGACATAAACATTTGTCGGCAGAACGAAGCGAGCTGTGACAGGCACATTTGCGAGCATTGAATCGAAGGTGGCTAAAATGGGATTGGGGGTTAATCAGGACAAAACGAAGTTTGTGCTGTCACCGAGAAAGAAATCTCAACATCGTGGACTCGGGGAAAATATCACGATGGACAGATATAATTTCCAAATTGTCAAGGACTTTGTCTACCTGGGCTCCACTATTACCTCGAAAAATGACATCGGTGCAAAGGTCAAACGAAGAATTACTCTTGCCAACCGCTGTTTCTTCGGTCTAAGAAGGCATTTAAGATTTAAGTAGTAAGGCCCTCTCTCAGCGAACCAAGGAGACTTTATACAAGACCCTTATCATTCCAGTCCTACTCTATGGGACAGAAGCATGGACATTGAAAAAATCGGATGAAAGTCTGCTAAGGTGCTTTGAGAGTCAGATTCTTCCTGTGATTTTCGGTCTGGTGTGTATCGAAGGATTGTGGAGGAGAAGATTCAACGACGAGCTATATCATAACTTTTAAATTAAAACAAATATTTGAAAAAAAAAAATTGGAAATTTTCCTCAAACTAGGTACATCTACGTTTTCGATGCCTACATTTGTATGTGGATATGGTAAAGTTTTAAAACTTTAAGGCACAATTTATTCACATCCCATTAAATTTAAAAATTCCATTAAAAATGTGATTTTTTTCAAATTTTCATAATTGTCCAGAAAAATGTATGTTTGTTTCGAAAATCTTGATTTCAAATTTATAAAAACTGAGGAGATATAGAATTAGGTACTCACCATTTTAGAGCGAAATCTGACATTTTATTCAATTTTATCCTTTCACTCACAATTGTGTTTTTTTTTTTAAATTGTTGTTTTGTAATAAATCTTGAATTTTTTTTTTTTTTTAATTTCACTATGATTTTTAAGTACGTTTATTTAATATTTTAAAACTCTTTTTATTTGGGTAGGCACCTTTATCCTTTAAGGACCAAATCGAAGAAATTATCATTAACTGGATTCAAAATTTACACTCACGATCATAGGACTAGTTTTGCTTATTTGTATTTAAATCCTTTTACAAGGTCCTAATTTTGATATGAATAATTAATTAAACCGTGTCCCGATGAGCTACATTAGCAACCGATACAGGGACATCCTCACGAATTCGAACCTTTAACACTGAGAACGAAACGTCAACTGTTTTGGCTGTTGGCTGATGGTGTCGATTGCAAGCTTCTACTAAAGCCTGTCTGGCTGAATGCCCCGTTGACTTTGTCGTCGTAGCTCGCAGTCCGATCCGATACGAACAGGGCACTAAATATACACTGCAAGAAGTTGTTGTTTGTCCCTTATTTGTGGTTAGTCTGTCTGTCGTTTGTTCCAAAATCATCCCTTACCCCCAAGCCTGAATTGGTCGACTCACACATGAACTGATAGCAATTATAGCAGTAGGTTGGGTTGTCTCCTTGTCTTCCATTCCCCGATATTTGTGTGCTTATTGTTGTTGTTGTGGATGTTTTTTTACTCTCCCTTCAATAATTTATTTTTGTATTATTTCTTGTATTTGCTGCTTCTGTTGCAAGTTGAAAAAAAAAATATTGAAGTTAAAGCTGGTTTTCTATATTACACGACACACTCATTGGACACACGAGGTTCGGGGGTAGGAAGGGAGAATCCAGCAGTAGTCATGTTTCAACCAATACCAATTCGATAATAAGACCGGTATACGAAATGGTGACGAAAAACTAAAGTATGGTGGTGTTCCCGATACTGTGCATCGACACGTCTGAGAAGGGCCTTGGAAGGGATAATTCTTGATCGTAGAGCAGTTTGGAGCACCACAGAGTCAAACCAATGTTGAACAAAACATATACTTATGTATAGCCTTCCTACTTTACTTATTTAAGGGCTACTGAGTAATAAGAATGCATTTTCGTGGAATGACAGTGCAATCGATCTGACAAGCGACAGCTAACAGCGAACAGCAACGGCAAATTTCCCCCGGAAACGTATCGAAAAGTTCCTCTGTCAATATACTGACAATGCGGTTATTCGATACGAAGACGTCAGCGTTTTGCGGTAAGTGACTGACTATACGTTCGATGTGTTCTACAAAAAGAAAGGAATTAAGGAAAGAATTATTGCGGTTCTTGAAATTACTTCATAGGGAAACCTCTATATTCATATGTATGTGTCTGCTATAGGTAATATTAATTTTATTAATTTCATCGTTTTTCTTTTTTTCTATTTTTCTGATACACCTCGTATTAAGTCAGTTTTGCCACTAATTCTTTAGCCTCGAATTTTAAATACACTAACTAACCATATAGATATTTCAATTTATTTATTTATACGCTGATAATATTGAAAAAAATGGGCATGACTGGATCGCACAAACTTGCTCTCGAACATAATAACTTTAGCGTAGCTAGAAATTGATGATTTCCATGTACAAGTACCTATCTATTGGTTCCAAAATATTATGATACATATCACAAAAACAGAAATAAATAAATTATTACTTTAAATTACTATAAATTTATTATTTTAATGGCTTTGAGAGTTAGAGCTCAAAATAAAGTATGCCATCTCATTCGTTTGATAGATATGAATTTATGAAACAAAAAAATTAAAAATCGTTGGAGCGGTTTCCTTAAAAATTAATTTTTTGTATATAAAATTTTTTGCTCATTTTCAAAAATAAAATCTAGTATGCCAACACAATCTTACACAAAATACAAATAAAATTCATTAGCCCGTTTTCAAGATACTGAATTTTCAAAAAAAAAATTTCAATATTTTTTTAATAATCCAAAAATTATTTTTTTGGAAATTTGTATGTGCAAAATTATTTTAATTGTGAAGGAGCTCTTGTATTAACATTTGGTTGAAATCGGAGCAGCTGTCAACGAGAAATTTGAAACAAAAAAATCGGTTCTATGACAGGTACCGTACTAACCGTTATTGGTAAATTTTGTTTTCATCAAAATATTGGCCATACCTGAAATAGTAAACACACATCTTTTTATCAAAATCCTTGGAGCCGTTTTCGAGAAAAGTAATTTTTTTTCTTAACGGTTTTTCAACATTTGCATGGCAGGGACCGTTATTTTTGAATTTAGAAAGATGATTTTTTCGAGTATTCTACAAAATAGTAGTAAACACGTAGTTTTGAAAATATTGACCAAGTCTTTTTCAAAATATTTAGTTTTCAAAAAAAAAATTGATTTTTTTTTTTAAATTTTGGTTCACAATAATGTTTATACTTTGTAGAAGTTTTACCATAAAAAAAATTAAAATTTTCAACTTAACTGTATTCGAGAAAATAAAAAACCAAAAAAAAAATGGTACCCAATATATTCAATTTATGAATATAAAAAAATTATTAGAAAGTAGCATTTCCCTTCCTAATTTATTTGAATTTTTTTAACAAAATCCTCGGACCCGTTTTTGAGAAAAATATTATTTTCCATTTTGGTGAAGAAAAATTGTATGGCAGGTACCGTTTTTTTTGGTCCTAAAAAAAAAAATTAAAAAAAACGTCTGGGCATATTAGTCAAAAAACACTATATATGAAGTTTGAAGAAAATCCCTCCAGCCGTTTAGGCTGTACGCCGTGGGCAGACAGACATACAGCCAGAATTGCGGGGCCCACTTTTTTCGCGTTTTTACCATATATTACCTATATCGCAAGTAAAAAGTCAGGAGAACCCAAGTTGGTGCCAGCAGCGCTATTGTGAGTATTGATAAGTACGTCAAAGTTTTAATGATCAATAAGATCAAGACCAAGTATAGGTATAATATAACCTAATATGCTTTCATCAAGAAAGGATACTCAGCACGTGCGTCGACTTGGACAGAACATCAACATATAGACAGTACACTCCCTGATGTCACTTGTTTGAGGCCACTATTTTCACAAAAAAATTTCTCGATAAATACTTGTAGGAAATATTTTTCCTGGAAATTTTTGATACCTGGGAGCAGGTAAATATATTTTGCAATAAAAAAGTATAAATTTAAAGAGGTAACTTGGAAATTCCATAGGACTTTCACAAATTACAATAAAGGACTGCAAAAATGGGTATAAAAAAATGCGTCACTTGATTGAGGCCACTTGAAAAAACTTGTAAAAAAAGAACAAAACTATAAAAATGTTTACTTTTTTTTGTTTTAAACATTAATGCAATATGTTTTTGCCAATTAATAATGAGTATGCCTGACACTTTTTGAAAATTAGCTCTATTAGATGGTTTGGAATTAAATCGATTAAATCGATGATGTTTGAGTCCAGTGAATCCACCTTCTAGCTACCCTGGAAGTATGGATAGGGGCGTTGTCAGGCCCGTAGCGTCCATTGGGGCAGCCGGGGCAATGCCCCGGGGCCCCCAGCCAGGGGGGCCCCCAACGTAGATCTCCTTTTGTATCGGTCGAATCTGTATTAACTTTGTTAAGTTAGCTTCGTTCAGTTCAATTCCACTTTTTAAGTCATTGCAACTAAAACCTAATTGATGAATAAAATCTTACCTTAATTAATATCAAACTGTAGATCCTACGTACATATAAGCTCACTATGTGGTGAATTCCATTAACCGATGCATTACGACAATTCTAAGTTTATCCACTAATATTCAAGTATTTGTTGCTTCGATTTGTGTATATGTGACCCTTGCAATATTCATTTGTAAAATTAAAATAAAAGAATTGGGAGAAAACTGTAAAAATATGTGTTCATGTTCATGGTTAGTGAAAGCTCATGCAAGCCAGATGATAGAATTAGTATGGTGCATTTAGATTTCTATATATGCTGCTCTGGGAAAAAAGTCCGACACAAAGTTTGATTTTCGGTATTAGTACACGAGCCAAAAACTACATTTGCACAATTGTACCTAGTGTAGTTGTGCTGCCATTTTGTTTTTAACGGTAAATTTTTTTTCACACGTAACTCACGTAGTTTTTATCGAAGTTATATGGCATACGCATATTTGTAGCAAATTAAATTTTCTACAAATTATGATTTGTAACTTTTTCGCTTATTGCTATGGCTTAAAAGTTATTGCATTTTGTTAAAAAAAAAAGTTACTATTGATTTTCTATATACGTCAAATTCTCATATTTCTGTTGTTTATACCATCTAATTTTTGTGCTCAGTAACTTTCTATCAGGTCAACATTTTTTAATGACATGAGTTCCATGATAAAATGTTAAAGAATTGGCAACTATTTTGATCATTAAGAATTCTTCACTGTCTTCGAGCTATCCAGATATGTATATGCACCGCTCTTATAATGTTTTTAACTGTTCCTGTTACCACAGCCAAAGCGGAAGGATATTTCTCAAAGCTGAAAATAATAAAAATTACTTGCAATGCACCTTGGAACAACAAAGGCTTAGCAAATTATCATTGATACCGACCAAAAATTAGGGCTGGTCACGAGACGAGAAAAGTCTCGGTCTCGATCTCCGAAACGAGACTGTATATTTGGACCGAAATTTACAGAGAGTCTAATAAATTACAAAATCCAATTTCAGTTAAATATTTATTTTCTTCAGCACATATTCAAACGATAATCGAAAATATTTCGTTCCAATAATCAACAGTTTGTCCGAAAATCGTATTTTTCGGAGACGAGACTTAATTATACGAAACCGCCCCGAGACCGAGACGAGACTGAACATTTTCGATTTTAACGGGACCGAGACGAGACTTACAAAAGTCTCGCAAAGTCTCGTCTCGTGGCCAGCCCTACCAAAAATCTAAGAGCACGGCAAATAGGTTTGAGAAAAGTAATCGCTTCTGCAAAATCCAGAATAAAAACTATTTCAGTACCTAATTACCTAACCTTTTATTTCTGTAAAAACACATTTAGAATTTTTTGTTGAAATTAATTAAACTATTATTTAGGCCGTCATTGAGAAATAGGGCCCCATAAGCTGTAGCTACGGCCCTGGGCGTTGTCTTGTTGGAATATCCAAGGCAAAGGTTCAAGAATATTTCTTAGCTTTGGAAACACCCGTTACAGCAGGAATTTGTAACTATTTCCGTTCATTGTTGTAGTTATAAATTCCAATTCAATTGTTCCATAATATGTGATAGCTCCCCACACCATAACACGTGATGTATGACTGTGATGTCTTGACAAAATAAGTTCTTCTTTTCTTTAATCGTGAAAATAAAAGTTTTACCCATCGGGTCGTCAAGATTAAACTTTATTTCATCTGAAAAGACAACCTTTTTCCATGCGTTGCTACAGGCAACATGCTCCCTGGTGAAATTCATCCGTAGTTCCTTGTGTAGCTGCCATAGACCCGGTTTCTTTTTGATTTTTATACTCTTGATATTACCACTGGTTTTAATTATCTTTAAAACCGTCGAATACTGGCTGATAGCCCACTTTTCGACCTTATTTTAGGCGCTGATAGTGTGGAATTTGAAGCTAGCCGCTGAATTAGTCGCTTTTTTCGGATTGTTGTTGTTGAGCTGTGCGCCCCTTTCATTTTTTTTCCATAGTTTTCAGTGTCTGCTAGATAATTGTTGACAATGGTGTTACTTCTGTTCGGTCTCCTAGCTATTTCTGCTTCTGTCGACATGTTTACAGACCCCAATTTAACTTGAAATTTAATATAAAGTATAGTTTTCTGTCCTTTTTTAAATATTTTAAACTTTTGTTTGAAAAAAATCGGCGATGTTAACTTTTGCCAAGCAATTTTTGGAATGGCCTCAATCAAGTGACGCAACTTTTTATATCCCATTCACAAATTTTGGGAAATTTCTATGGATTTTCTAAGTTAACTCTTTAACTTTATCCTTTTTTATTGCAAAATATATATACCTACTCACACGTATCAAAAATTTCCAGGAAAAATATTTCCTGCAGGTTTTTCTCGAGAAAAAACTTTTATGAAAATAGTGGCCTCAAACAAGTGACAGGGAGTATATATGTGAACGTTTGAATTCGTTAAACGAACTTAACCGTCAGTTGAAATTTCAAAAGTTTTCTTTACTCAAACCACAATTCTGGAAAAAAAAGCACGACTGGATCGCACGAACTTTTTTTTATTAAAAGTAAAAAAAAAAAGAATATATCCGGAAACAAAGAACTTAAAGACTGTTCTTTTACTACTTTTATCTATTTAAAATAAGGACGAGAGCTAACGGATGGAAATTGCGTTTTTAGAATTTCTTGAACCCTAGCAGATCTTTCTTTGAAGTCTGCAGCCTCAAGTCGAAGTTTTTTTTTGAAGAATTTGCATAACGAAATACGAAGTCTTATGCTGCATTTACACGAATGGCAAAATGCCATTATATCTGTGAAACTATAGACATTTTTCTTTTCATCGTGTAAACGCTCTAAATACTGGCAATATTTTTGCCAAAATAAAATGGCAAAGATAATTTGGCATAAAATGCTGCCATTAATATGACTATGTGTAAACACTTTACTGACGCCATTTTCCGAAATTATGCCATTCTAGATAAGAATGAACTTGCTCATTCTTTTATGGCATGTTGCCAGTATTTTGAAATCTGCCATTATTTGAACTCGTGTAAATGCATATCATAAAAAAATTATTTCTGTCATTATTTTACCATTTTTTTACCATTTTTTTTACCATTTTTTTTACCATTTTTTTGACAGAAATATTGGCATCTTTGCCATTCGTGTAAATCCGGCATTAGCCTGTATATTTAATGCTTTTTTGATAATTGTCTTGGAATGTTTAATGTTTTCTATATTTCTTTTTGTTGTTTTGCGATGTTGACATAAGGTTTGTGAACAACTCCTTACATTGTAGAAAACACTTTTTATGTTGAATGGTTTATTGCAACAACAACGTTTTTTGAGCGAATCGGAGTAACTAAAAGTTGCCAACCAGAAAGAATATTTATGACAAAATTTAAATTATCACAACTTTTAAACGGCAAATTAATCACTGGGCGAGATATCGCAGAAATCTGCGGCAGATCTACCGCATGCCTGCTAAGCTTCTGGGGCTTACCAATAATCAAATTTATTGACGACTTAAATATTTCTGTAAAATGAATCATAATGGTATGGACTCTAAATAATTATAATTAATTATTAAAGTTAACTCTAAATAATGAATCAAATATGGGATTGGCTGCAAAAAATTAAACATTTCATGAATAGTACATTATATGGGATCAATACAATTAAGGTTAATTTTACTGGAATATTTAAGTCCTTGCTAAAATTCATTATTGGTAAGGCCCTCTGTGTATATCGATTTTATTTTTCTCCTGCCTGCCAGAAAGCAAGCAGTCGGCAGTTTTTTAGGTAATAAATTTTTGTTCGTAAACATGGCAGCTAAGAAATCCGATTTTATTTACATAGAATTATTATTAAAAAACCGAATTTTTTTAGATAAAAATTTCGTGCTGGATAAGGAGCTTTGACATTGACATTCTGTGATATACAAATATCCTGATGGTATGTGTTTTTCGAAGCCATTCACCTACATACATCTATCTTTTCCTGTTTTAATTTTTTTTTTTAACGGAAATTACTTTTTTTCAATTGATTTTTTTTTATTTTTCTGCACAACCTGACTTGATTTCTACACACTTTTAATGTTTACGAACGTAATTTGTTCTGCAGGCCTGCTGAAGTCAGATTTCAATTTTTGTTGACGAACACGAACTTTGCAGGACTAAGTTAGTCAGACGAATGCGAATTCGCTCATTGTCTATAACAAGTAATTACCCTTTTTCGATTGTGTGCTTCGCTCACTTTCTTACATTTTCCTGAAAACATTTCTTGAAATCATCTACCCTTCGAGTGCAAAGCTTTTACAGTATTTATACTTAGTTTCTAAAGAGAATCTTATTGTTTAAATTCTATTTTGCTATCAATTTATACGGATTTTGAACAATTTCTTCACTCCAGCGGATAGCAGAATACAAACATTCACGTAAACGTTTAGCAGAATAGGACTCAATATTAGGCGAAACCACTTTTTTTAGCATTGAACCATAGGTTCAAGTAAACATAACCTGTGAGTCCGATCCCAGTAGTACATTTTATTTCAAATGGAAATACAATAACGGTACTTATGTGAAATTTATGTTCCCCATCAGGTATGAATTACATCGTAATGAAGTCAAGGAGCCTCGTATAACATATCAAAACAAAAACAATCTCCTTAACTTAATTAATTACACGCGTAACAATGTTCCGTAACATAAACAGGTTAAAACCTCACAAGAAGATTTGTAATTTAAGTGGCTGGCTTGCTTAGAGAAAAAAAAAGATGATCGGATTCATTTCTGCCGAAATTTGATCTCCTTGCTCGGAGTAAATCACAGCGTCCTGTGGGAAACTGTTCAAATTCACACGAAGCATGCTTAAAAGTAGATATGTTTTTTTAATTAACCACATTTTAGCCAAATTCGTTAACCATCTACCTACCTTCTTAGCGTCATAAAGTCACGTTTCCCATGACGTCGTCGCACAAGACCGTATTAAGTTTCGGCCATATTTGTATATTTGAATACTGTGTCATTCTGGTATCGTAACTGACCTGTTCTCTCGGCAAAAGAACACACCTGTTGTGGGAAAAATAAAAGTGAAACACTTTTCCCATCATCCATCCCACTATTAGCACTCAATTAATAAGTAGCTTAAGAGATAGCGTGTACAAAAGGACGAAATTATCGCCGTGTGCATCATGTTACTTGGTTCGTTCATGACACGTGCCAAGGAAGGATTCCCTTGTACCAAATGATAGTCATCATCGAGATAATTGTCTGCGTATTGCGAGTAATAAGTTTTGTAAACTGTAATTGAAATTTAATATTTCTTGAAAGGTATATTTAAACTGATCATCAAATAGTAGTAACATGGACATGAAACGTGTGTCACGGATTGTATTTATGAAGATGGTTGTATAGTAGCGGTGACGGGTGTCAGTGTGCCATTTATTTGCGGTTGTACTTATCAAATTTTGAGGGTTGATAGAGATAAACGATACAAATTATTCTTCATGTGACTGAGGGTAATATACAAAAAGGAAGATGTTTTGTTTCATATCGTTGATTGATGTTTCTGTTGCAAATCAAAGGAAGAAATTCATACTTACTTGATTGAAGTTATTATTTTTTTTTTTTTTTTTTTTTTTAGTACGTGCACTCAAGGGGTTTTTGGTACCCTTAAATTGTTAAATTAAACACAGTGCGAGCGTTAGGAAAACAGGGAAGGATTAAAGAGGAGATGCCGATGCACATTGGTTTTGAACCTTTGAATATCGAAATGGAAGGGAAAAATAGAGCTGGGTAAAGCATTCCACATTCGGGTAGTTCGGCTAAAAAAAGAATCTCTATACTTGACCGTACGTCCGAAGTTGGGCTCAAGGGTAAACTGATGTGCATTCCTGAAAGTACGAGTATTACGGTTAAATTCTTTTAGGGGCGGAATGCAACTGGCGGAATGCAACTGGCGGAATTCAACTGGCGGAATGCAACTGGCGGATTGCCCTGTAACATCCGGTATTCGAGTTGGCTCGTCAACAAGCTGAGTCAGGTGGTTTAACTCAGCAAAGAGCTCAACATACCTTTATTCGGGTGTTGTCTGACCCGAAAAGCAAAGCCAACTAGAATTGTGTACATTGAAATCGCCCGCAATGACGATTTCAGTGTGAGGGTAATGGGCAACAATTCTTTGAATGGAGTCGGACAGAGCATCAAATTCGTTACAAGTTGAATTTCTGTCCAGATTAGGACTTCGATAAAGAAAACAAGTATGAATGATGCGCTTATTCACCGTGAATTTTAACCACATGAAGTTGAAGTTTGTGTTAGAACGCAGACCATATTGTGGTTGAAGTTGGTACGCAACATCATTTCTTATGTAAACGGCAAGACCATGACGGGGAAAGAATAATGGCACCAAGTTATACCCAAATAAATTAAATTCCGAATGATTGGAATTTTCACCTATCTGAGTTTCACTCAGTGCCAAAACAGCTGGCCTGTTTTTTGCAGTGTGAACATATGTGGCATAAAAATTCCTTCTAAGCCCACGAATGTTGCTGAAATCAACTCTAAAACTACCAACCATTTCGATTCTCTAAGCTAACGAAAACACAAGTCAGACAATTACCTAAGATGAATATTTAATTCTAGTTCCCAATTGGAACTTTTCAGTACAACTTGTCACTAGTGTTATGCCTTAGCGACAAATAGTACTGATCCGAACCCTGGTAAACTAGAAAAAATAACAACTATCTATCTGACGTCAGACTTACTTGCTCGATGTATGTGGGAAGCTTAACACACAGTTCACATAACGATCAAATTAATGCAACTGTGAGAGGAGAAGGGAGGAGGAAAAAGGGGGTTTATCACTCGTTCCACTGTTTATTGTTTTTTTGTCATCGTTTTTCTTGCTTTTATTTTTTTTTGTTGGCACTGTACATTATATTTTTTTTGTGGTAAGAATAGTTTGCAATTTAGTATTAAGACACTATTTTTGTTGTTGGTATAAGGTAGGTGGTATAGGACATTCACTGAATTTGTTTTTAATGAGTAGGCGCGACGGGGATTTTATTTTGTTCTATTATTTATATATTTTTTTTTTTTTATTTGATTTGCTTTATTTTAATTCAAAATTGAAATGGGTGGAAAGGAGGCACAAGAATTAACGATAATTAAACGACTAGAGAACTAGACGAGATATTCTTTCTTCTCTCTACTCACTACAGACTTTCACAGAAACACATGCGCACACAATGGAAGACAGGTCGGCACTCATTATAAGGTATTATAAGGTACACCGGTTAAATAAGGAAATTGAAATTTCAAAAAAAATTGTGAAATTTTATTATTTCTTATGATCTTACTAGTTACTCGTCAGCCCAGATTTCCAGTTGTTATTAAGTTATTTCTTAGTTAAAGAAGACTGGATAGCATTAATTTGTGAAGCAAATAAATAAGTTATCTATTTATATATACTTAATAAAAATGCAAAGACAGTCTAAGTGAAAAATGTTCAGTTTATACAAACGTAGGTACCTCACAACATTATAGTTCTTCTTCTTCTCCATTTGACCGGCGATTGTCATGATCTCGAGGGGGACCACAACTCTCCCACTCAACTGCTTCACCTACGGTTCCACTTGTGGGGTTCGCCGGTTTGACCTCCCGGTTTTGGATTGTTCCATGTCTGAGGACAACTAAATGCAGGTGTCGTTGCGTTTGTTTCATCAAGGAGTTTTTGCGCCTGCCTTTCCTCCGTAATAGTGTTGGAACGTCTTGTGCTATTGTCTTTTGAACTGGATACTTATGGCATCTTCTTTTTACATGACAGTACCAGCTAAATTGGTCATGCTGTATTTTGTCCAAGATGGTATTTTTGACGGGTAGGCTTCCTCGGATTCTCTTGCTTTTTATTCGATCACGCTTTGTCACTTCTGCTGTCATGCGAAGCGTCTCCATTTCAGCTGCCGTCAATTAACTCTCATACTTCTTGTACATTGTCCAACACTGTGAACCGTATGTAAGCGCTGGACGAACAACTGCCGTGTAGAGCTTGCCTTTCAGCTTAGGGGGCATTTTTCTATCACAGAAGATGGCACAGTTTTCCCGCCACTTCATCCACCTTATGCTTACGCGATGTTTGATGTCGTCATCACAAGATCCTTCGCTATTGATCATTGATCCAAGATATTTAAATTTTTCGCACTTGGGAAGCACTGTTCCATTCAAATAGCATTCCGGAATAGGCCTGTGTGGATCAGAAAATGGACAGCATAGGTAGTCGGTCTTTTTCGCGCTAATGCGGTATCCATTTCCCTCCAGAACATCCACCCATACATTAAGTGCTCGTTGCAGGGACACAGGATCTTCACTTATGATGGCTCCATCGTCAGCAAAGAATAACTGATTCACTTTGGGGTCCGTCACCATATTCTCAAATAGAAAGTCAAGGACAGTAATAAAGAGCAAAGGACTCAAGACGTTACCCTGGTACACACCTACTCTAATTGGGAACTCTTCGGTGAATCCTGCGGGGCATCTTACCTTTGTTTTAACTTGCTCATACATGTCCATGACCATCCGCACGTAGGCTTCCGGAACTTCTCGTTGCCTAAGTGCAACCCATATCAGATCTCGTGGTTGTCTGTCGAATGCTTTTTCAAAATCAACCAATACAATATGCAAATCTCTCGAGGAATCCCTATGTTTTTCCATTCTGATTCTTATACTCTGAATAGCATCTGTGGTTGATTTACCCGAAACAAACCCGCACTGGT
This sequence comes from Melangyna quadrimaculata, assembly GCA_949320155.1. Classification (NCBI taxonomy): domain Eukaryota; kingdom Metazoa; phylum Arthropoda; class Insecta; order Diptera; family Syrphidae; genus Melangyna; species Melangyna quadrimaculata. The sequence goes on from OX439483.1 coordinate 371,775,822, forward strand.
CGTCAGATAGCCGTATTATTTTTCGGAGGCGGCCATCCAATACCCGCTCAACGATCTTTATGGTGTGTGACATCAGCTTGATCGAACGGTAGTTGTCGCAATTTCATGTATCACCCTTCCCCTTGTAGATTGGAAGAAGGTTACTTTCCGTCCACTGATTAGGCATTCGGTCGCCGCAGAAAAGTTTGGAGATGAGAATCATGAGCCATCTAGACCCGATGTCTCCCATCCTTTTCCAGAACTCAGAGGGTATCTCGTCGGGCCCAATCGCTTTTCCCTTTTTGGAGCTTTCCACCGCATCACTAACTTCTTCGACTGTGATGTCGGCGACTTCTTCATTGTTAGGTGCAGCTATTGGAAAGTATATCCTCGGATACTGTTCATTTAAAAGTCCTTCACAATACTCTTGCCATCTGTGAAGAATTTTGTCGTCATCCACAAGGAGTTGGCCTTGAGCGTTGTTAATGAATTTTGGTGAACGAATCTCCTGAGCATTTATCCTTCTCTGTGCGGCGATTTTGAAAACAGTTGCACCCTTGTTCATGTTGGCATGTCGCAGTTCCTGAATAGCTTGGTTTGCATCAGCAGCCGGTGCAGATATTTCTTCCAGCTCCTAAAGCGTGCTCTTCGTACTCCCTGCTTGAAGTTGGGTACACTTTTTCTTTGCTTCTTTCTTGCAACGTCTGTAAACCACTCCAAGGCGTGCTTTTCATCTATGTTATGAGAGGGGCAAGTTGATCAAGCTTTGAAAGCCGTTTTTTTTTTCTAGTCATTACTGCTTTGGCTTCATCATTCCACCACCATGTTTCTTTGTCGAGTTGCTAGTGTCCTCTGACAATTCCTAGCAGTGATTTCGCTTCCCGCAGGCAGGTTTTTTGTACTCCACACTCTCTATTGGCATGTATATCGATGTTTTTATACAGATAATCTTTCATAAAAGAGAAGAACGCTTCCCCTTTTACTTTATCCAGATTGTACCACTTGTTTTTTTCTAGAACCCTTTTTTTATTTATTTGTCTTCCTCGTCTCCATATAAAAATTCTTTCAGCAGAAGAAGGTGTTGTAGGGCGATCGGTTCACCCAAAATCACTTTGCAATCTTTGACTTGCGGCTTCATGAAACTGGGTACCAGATGGTAATCGATCTGAGTTTCATTTTCATCACTGCTGTAAGTTATAAGGTGCTTTTGTTGTTTGAAGAATATGTTATTTAACACGATAAGACCATTTGATCTGCACATGTTTAGGATGTCTTCACCAGGAGGTTTCCTAGTTCCGTACCCCAAACAACCATGACAGTCCTAATAGTCCTCGTTAGATTTCCCAACATGTCCATTCAAATCTCCGCCCACAAATAGAAGCTCATCTTTCACCTCACAATTTCATTCCAGATCAATTCCTGTTTTCAATAAAAAAAAAAAAAAACTAATAATAATAATATCTTTTTGTTGTCACGAAAAATCAATTCGATATTTTGTTCAGGGAATAACAATTAATAAATTGTCGATATTGTGAACAGGTGAAGTCAAATAAGTTAATTTTTTGAGTGTAAAATGTATTAAAAAAAAAAACATATAAAATAAAATGCACAACTGGATCGTACTATAACTTGCTTTTGTATCTAACAACTTTTAATGTATAGCTCGAAATATTGAAGGTGTAGAGTGAGATTTAGACAATATTTTTAACGAGAAAATAATTTAAACAGGTTTAAAAAAGCTATTTGAATTTGTTTGATTTAATGCAAAAATATGTGGAAACAAAAAATCAAAAATAAAAAAAAAAGATTTTTTGCTTCGATTTCAATTTTTCGGAAAAAAATTATTCAATTTAATTTTAAATCCAATATTTTTTGCATAACTTAAAAGAACTGAATTACTAAATTATGATAAAATCAATCAAGCCAATGACAAAATATTCGGGAATATGGAAAAAAGGCAATATGCCCAAAAACCTTAAAACTTTGTTTTCGTTATTTGAAGTTTTGGCATAAATTAGATGAACAGTATTATCAAAACTGTTCTGAAGATTAAATATCCAAGTTTTACCAGAATCGTTACAGTTGTTTTTGAGAAAACTTGATAAAACCAAAATCTTTGTAAGGCAGCTAGCCATTTAAGATGCATGGTATAATGATTGCAAGGTATGCTGGATATGGGATTATTTTGATTGGTATTTTTCGTTTGCGAAAGTAAATATGTGTGCTCTCTATCCTCTTTTTCCGTCTGACAATTGAGAACCAAAGAATACCATGATTAAGAACTTGCGATGACGTCACGACACAGTCGACCAGAACTGTCAAGCATACCATACCTTCTTTATACCATGTTTTAGATGAGTTAAAACAAAATTTTCAAATTATCCTCAAGGGAACTTTGCACCATGTCAAGCTAGGTTGCTTAGTAAGGAAGATTCTTAGGATGATAGATACATATTTGGTTCCGTGAAGATGAATGAAGTGTAGAGGTGAAGAAACAACTTCGAGCTATAAAAATATTCTTCGTCACCGAAAAAATATCTGAAAATACATTGGCTGAGATGGCGATAATGGCGTAAGGATAAAAATTCAACAAGTTAGTGAACAAAATTGAAACAATTACATCCAGCCATTTAATACATAAACATTTACATATAAGTTGAGACAAAAATATTTCATTTTTGTATCACTTTTAAACTTTCAAATAAAAAATCCGTCGCTGGTATCTATGTTGTCAAACTACATGTGCTTTTTGCATGATCGCAGGCAGCCTCATGGCAGTCAAATGGAAAATTGTATTATCCTCCCGATACTCCCTAAGTTAATCGATACCTTCGATTGATTACTTCACCTTTAAAGAATAATGCAGCAAAAGGCAAACGCAACAAAAAAATCAGCGGTTGGTTCACTCACCGGTGTTCTCACATAATAAGCTCACTTGAGTGTAAAGGCATTTGTCGACTAGTTTGAGTATCGAATTCCACTATGGGAAACATTCTCAAAAAAGATGAGATAGGTAGGTTACGAATTGCCAGTGTGTATTGTATGTAAATAATTATAACAGCTTCACACGAGTTATAAAACATTAAAAAATAAAAAATAGGTAGATATGCAATGCATATACAATACATACATACATAAATATTAAGATATAAAATTCATGACTGGATTGTACTTCCTTGCTCCTGAGTTGTAGGTAGATAACAATTATGACGGACTATATATAATAGCTATGTGCCATAGTATTTATATGTTTATATCGTTGGCGATAAAATAATAAAAACATGTTGAAATAGGATGTTTGACATCTTGTCCAAAATCTTATGTCCGTTATTTGAATTGTTGGAAAAAACCTAGTAAGTATAGAATTATTTGAACTGTTAAATGGATTAAATGTTATAAGTTTAGTCAAAACCACTAGAGCCATTTTTCGTTAAACAGGGTGTCCGCTGGGAAGGTATACTACTTTGTTTATAATTTTTGATTAAATGAAAGAGAATGGATCTTATATTGATAAATGTTTTATTTAATGTCGGCAATTATGTATTGAATACAATATCATGTAAGTGTCCGCCTCTGTTAGGGGCCAGTTATAGCTATCATTGAAATTCATCATTGAAAAATTTAGCTGTTGATTTTGAGACCCTTCGAAAGTTTAATCTAAAAAAATCATTTTGACCCATATCTTCCCCAGAACTTAACTTATAATTTTTTCAATGATGATGGGTAAGGTAGTTCATCATTGAAAAATTAAAAGTAATTTTATGAGAAAAGTTGTGCAAAATTGAATTTTGTTTAACCTAGAAATAATTACTAAGTCAATTAGCTTTACTTTGGCATCAAAATAATCATTCATTTTTTCTTCAAAATCTCTCAAAATTGACAATTAATATTTTCAATGATGGTTTTCAATGATAGCTATAACTGGCCCCTTAGTCTCATGCGAGCCATTTTGAGCACATTTTTCATTACATTCTCACACATTTCACGAGGTATTTCATTAATTTCATAACGAATATTTTGTTTGAGTTGCTCAAGCGTTTCTGTTTTGTTTGCATAAATCGTGCTTTTCAGATATCCCCACAAAAAGAAGTCCGGAGCAGTCAAATCAGGCGACCGTGGAGGCTAATCAACATCACCATTTCTTGAAATAATTTGTTATGGAAAGAGGTCTCGCAGTAATTCCATTGTAATCCTGGCTGTATGCGATGTGGCACCGTCTTGTTGATACCACATGTTAATCAAGCCCAAAGCAAGCAGTTGTGGCGTTCAAAAGTTTTCAATCATTATACGATATCGCTCCCCATTCACAGTTACCGTTACGCCGTTTTCATTTTCAAAGAAGTAAGGTCCAATGATTCCTTCTGACCAAATTGCACACCAGACTGTAACTTTTAATGCATGCAAAGGTGACTGATGAATAATTTGAGGGTTTTTCATTGCTCAGAACTGACTATTCTGTTTATTCACGTATCCATTCAAATTCAAATGTGCCTCGTCACTCATTATGATTTTCTCATGAAAATCTGGGTTGTCATGGGCTAGCTGTAACATCCTATTGGCATATGTACGGCGGCGTAAATGGTGTTGTGGAAGAAACTCTTGCGTCAACTGAATCTTAAATGGAAACAAATGCAAATTCTTGTGCAAAATTGTGGCCAAAGTTGTTCTTTGAAGACCAAGGTCCAGTCACGGCGTCGAATTGAGGTTGATGGATTGTTTTGAATACTTCCTTGAGCAGCAGTAATATTTTCAGCCGATCTTGCAGTATGTTGTGGTCCATGCTTGGGCCTATCACCTACAGACCCTCTTTCTTCGAAATCATTCACTACACGATAAATAGTGCGTTTTGTTGGCACGTTGTTTCTCCCAAAAAATTCACCTAACTTTCTCATCGTAACAGTAATCGATGATTGATTTTGATAAAATGTTAAAACACGTCGGTTTATCGAATATTTTTCCATAATAAATTTGCCACGTGTGTACTTCACGACTGCCAAATATGAACTTTCAAGACTAATGTTTAACAAAATGGCGGCAAAACAAAGTAGAATACCTTCCCGGCGGAAACCCTGTACAAGTTCCTTTTTAAAAATGCAATAAAATTAACAAAATTATTTTGTTTGCATGTATTATGGCTTTATTAGTAAGAGCAAACATTTCCATTAATTATGGAACACAACGTGTCGTTCAAGTACTGCCTCGGGTGGCTTCGCAGTAGCGCATTCTGTCACTCCATTTTTCCAAGACCTTATTGATGGTTTCGGGCTGTACCTTACGGATTGTTTGAATGATATTGGCTTTATGTGCTTGAATCGTTTCCGGATTGTGAGTATTTCATCGGTCCTTCACGGTTCCCCATACAATAAAAGTCCAAAGGGGTAAAATCGCAGCTCCGGGGCGGCCAATTGACATCGCCAAGACGACTGATAACACGATTTGGGAATTGGTGCGCAAAAGATCGATTGTGGCATGGGCTGTGATGCATGGCACGCCATCCTTCTTGAACAATTCCTGTTCAAAATTTATTTTTAAGGCAGTTACAAAATTAACTTAAAACTAACGGGACGAAAACACCAGTTGACAAAAAAAAACAAAAGCAATACACAAAACAGTTTCGGCACACTGGTTCGTTCTTTTTCACACGCCATGCCAGATGGTTCACTACTTTGATTTCCAGAGTTCGAACTGCTTTGTCGACATATTTCACACGACCAAAACACCTTGCCGACAATATGCTTCGGTGTGGTACTTCGTGGTGTGTAAAACAGGTAATAGCCCTATAGAAGTATACATAGAGCAAGCAAAAAATGTGAAAAAAAAAAATAAAAAAAACTATATTACCCATGATTTTATTTTTTTGTAAGAAAAAATATTCAGGGCATTATTGCGAGTCTACTCCGAAAAAATTTAGTCGAAAAAAGTCGATCAGAAATTATTCTTGATCGAATTTAATTTTCTATCAAACAGAAAAATTCATAGGTCCGTTCCTTTACTTTAAATTTCTGTGATTTACTGTGCATTTGTGTGATTTTCAGGCAAAAGCGTTCCCGTACGCACAATTTTGGGAGTTTTTGACGAAAGACATCGCTCACGAGAGTGTAAATAATTTCCCCTTCCTGTGATTTTCTGTCCGAGTAATTTCATTAGGCAGAAAATCACATCGCAGCCAAATTTCATTTTGGGAGTAAGCGAATGAAGTAAGGGGACGGACGTATTTCTGTTGTCGATAAAAAGGATGCCTCGAGAATTAGGTCTGATCCTTTACTTTTTACACAGAAAATCACCAACCGTGAAATTTCTAAGAGTGGGCATGAAATTCTTTCAAAACGTATGGGTACACACAGCACAAAAGTACTGGAACGCTTAAAAAAAATTCAATTGACATAATACAAAAATCTCAAGTGACAGTTGTTAGCTGCGTTTGATTAAGTTCGAGGTCTATTCGGTTTAAACCACAAACGTCACTGACAAACGGAGATAAAAAAAACAACAACGAAAAAAAAGTTTAACAGCTCTAAACCCCGGAAAAACAAATTATTTCAAAGTTCGAATGCTGGGCAACGAAACTTCAATTTGTCCTACACAAAAATATAGCAAAATAAAAGTTTTTTTTTTAAACTTGTAGCTTATAAAATCAAAAGTTTAACAAACATTTAAAGTTTAAGAAACATTTTTATTTTTTATAAAAATGCCTTGCGACTGCTGTGTTATAAGTTGCAAATTGCAACAGTAATGCTGCTAATGGAGATGGAACCAAGCTCTTCTTCTTGTTTCCATGACTTTGGACAAGATACCCGAAAATGCAGCAATTGTCAGTTGGCAATTGACAGAAATACAATAGACCCGAGATTTGCACATGTTTGTTCCCCTCACCGTCATTTTATTTCTGGTAAGGTACCAGTTTTACAATGCAGACAGAAATAATTAATTTGTTCATTCACAGACAAAAGTGCCCAACTTAGAGATTACATGGATCCAGACTGGGTTCCAGCTTAAATCTCATCACGTAAAACAAAAACGATCGAACGATATCGTTTTGACTAAGCTGTTTTTATTTTTCTCTACAGAAATGTTAGAGCTAGCAATATTTAAAACGATATCATCCTATCGTTTTACGTGATGAGGCTCCAAGCGTTCGTTCTTTGCTTGAAGTGGCAAAAATTTGGGCACCAAGAAAAAAGCGCCCAAATTAAAAATGAAGAAAGTCCAGATAAGAAAGGATTTCTTTTTGTTTCGGGTTAAAGATACTTCAAGTAGTGTGAGGTCAACAAAATGCTGTTTAAGTAAAATTTAGTTGTACCATGATTCCAAAGCCTTGTCTTTCAACCTTGAACAAATATCAAATTTTGGGAGTGGATGTTTTACCAAAATCTGAGTACCTTTGAGTGTTTGAACGGACATATTATGTGATATCAAAATCAAAAGTTTGGCATGTTTTTTGCTCAGACTTTGGTGGGGACAGGGTGTTGAAAATACAGATTTTCTTAATTTCTTACTAGGGGTGTTATCACTTTAATTATTTTTTTAAAAATACATCATGATGCTCTATCATTTTTCTTAAGTAAACACATCATAATATTGGTGATCCAACTAACAGAACCCAAGATATAAGCTTATTTACAAAAATTGTTGATGCTTCTTTTGAAAGTATTAAGTGCTGCTTCAAAAAAGGCCTCCTCAGCCGCCTTTATTGGAGAACCCGTTCCAAAAATATACTCCCAAAGCTTTTCGCTTTCCCTTGGACTAGCCACCTCATTCAGACATTAATTACAGCAGTGTCTTCCAAGCTGAGGTCCTGGCAGTGACGAATGCTGCTAGGCAGGTCTCAATGATGACAATACCACAAGCCTCGGGAGACAGTTCTTCAATTACTTAGATGAACTCTCTGACATTAGATGCAGAAACATATTAAAATTTATTAACGCTACAAAATGGTTTGATAATTCTTAAATCTGACTAAACAAAGCAGTCACATTCACCAACCCACTGATCTATCAAACTCAGCCGCCAGACGTTGCATGGAGCCACTGCTCCTACGGGCCTGGTGGATGGATGATTTAAACGGTGGCGGTAAGGGTAAGAGGGACGACGCACTCAAAGGACAATGATGCGTTGGCCTTTCCTCAACCTGGTGATTGTGCTAACGGACACTTCTTCAGTAACCTGAAGGCTAACCTGAGTGAACAGGGCACATGCATGCACCAACCACTGATCCATCAAGCTCACCACCAGACGTTGCATGGAGCCACTGCTCCTACGGGCCTGGTGGGGGCATGATCTACCCAGTGGGGTAAAGGAAGGGATTACGCTCTTAACAGACAATGGTGCGTTAACATTTTCTCAACCCGGTGATTATGTGCCATCAAACTCACCTTCCAAATGTTGCACGGAGCGACTGCTCCTACAGGCCTGGTAGTGGGATGATCTACCCAGTGGGATAAAGGAAGGGATCACTCCCTTAACAGACATTAGTGCGCTAACCTCTCCTCAACCAGGTGACTATATGTGCCGACAGACATTTCTTCGACATCTTGAAAACTGGACTGACTAAACTAAGCAGTAACATACACCACTGATCTATCAAACTCACCCACCCGACGTTGCATGGAGCCACTACTCCTGCGGGCCTGGTGGAGGGATGATTGACCCGGTGGGGGTAAGGGAAATGTTCATGCCCTAAAAGGACAATGGTGCCTTGGCCTCTCCTCAACCTGGTGGTGATGGTGCCGACGGACACTTCTTCAGCCACCCAAAAACTAATCTGACCGAATGGGGCAGTAGATTGCACCAACTACTGATCTATCAAACTTACCCACCAGACGTTGCATGGAACCACTGATCCTACGTGTCTGGTGGAGGAATGATCTATCGAGTGGGGGTAAGGGAAAGGAACACGCCCTTTAAAGACAATGGTGCGTTAACCTCTCCTCAACCCGGTGTTAATGTAGCGCCAGACACTACTTCAATTAATTTGAAAAACACGCTCCGACTTTTCAGGCTATAGCTTAATGGAACTTTATCTACACCCTTTACGGGCTATGTCATAGGATTATCATAGATATCTTTTTATGGGAATCAAATCCCTAGGGTACCACAATGGATCTACACTGATCTAAGTGTGACGGTAACAGGATCAACTGTCAGCCCGCTAAGGGGCCAGTTATAGCTATCATTGAAAACCATCATTGAAAAAGTTAGATGTTGATTTTGAGACCCTTAGAAAGTTTAATCATTGAATATTTTAATGCAGAAATATAGCTTACGACTTCAAAATTATTTCTCCTTCAAAAAAAATTCATTTTGACCCATATCTTCCCCATAACGTAACTTTTTATTTTTCAATGATGGACTACCTTACCAATGATCATTGAAAAAATTAAAAGTTACGAAGTGGGGCAGATATGGGTCAAAATCTGCATTAAAATATTCAATGATTAAACTTTCGAAGGGTCTCAAAATCAACAGCCAACTTTTTCAATGATGGTTTTCAATGATAGCTATAACTGGCCCCTAACCTAACTTAACCTAGGTACCTTCTATACAGGATGATTCGTATCAGAGGCGACAAAAAGCGTGTGTAGGTTGGTTCGAGATAAAAAAAATGTATCGGAGAGTAAATCTACGAAAAAAATAACTTAAAAAACAATTACAATATTTTGAATATTCAGTTTTGAAACTCGAAATAGATATTTTTGAAAATTTTACGTACCTAATTAATTACTATATTAATATTGAATGCTCTTATTAATGTTTGGTCAAATTTCAAACACCAAACCATGTGGTTCTAGGACTTTTACTTTTTAAAAACTATTCGGCACAGCAACTTTATTTAAAAATAAACTACTCGCAACAGATGACTTTCTTTGAAGGTATTGCCGTTGTTTGCTAATATATTTTTTTGGAATTTGAAGTCAATATTTTTTATAAAACTGCCACTACCGCCAGTGGCGATTCCTCTCAGTTAGCAGGTTTATCGCCGCTAAACCAAGAATTTAAATGAATAAATTATATAATATAATGTTGCAATAATGATAATGATTAGGTAATTGTTATAATCAATACCATAAATAGAAAAAAAAACCCACCTACCTACCTATTTTCAAATCATATTTTCCTTCACACAAGACAAAACTCCCATCTTTCTATCTGCCTCAGCGTTACAATATGCGATACCAAAACCAAATTCTCTAAAAAGAGCATTGATATAATATAAAAAAAATAGATACCTACCTAACCTACCCACATTGTTCTAACACAATACACAACACAAAACTCTCATACAACAAGTCTCCCTTGAAAGCTTACAACATCCGCGCTACCAAATTGCATACAATTTTTAATAATATCTATTCAAAATACAAATACAAACACAAATACCATACAATCTATAATACAAGAGCGTTTTACTACACATGTCCTAAGCAAAGCCCAGCTAAATAAATGAAAGCGTAAGCGTAAGTATGATGCGATAAAGCACGATACGGTATGCAAGCAGCTCCAGGTACCTACCTACTTACATTTTGGGTTCGTTTTTGTCATCTCCTTTTTTACTTTCGTATTATGTTTCTAGGAAAATGCGGTAGGAAGGATGAATGTGAATGCGTGTGCTTATTGTTTTATTATTAGTGTTCTTTGATTGAGTAAACATCCAAAAAGTTCTTTTAGCACAGTCAATAATTCCAAAAAAAGTGCTCAATTGGCAAAGCACGATGTAGTTTTATATTTTTGATATGTTGTTGGAGCATGTTAGAGTAGTCTGTATATAAGTTTGCAACTTTGAAAAACCTGTGCTCGCTGCAGGAAAAATTCAACAGTGAAAAAAACGCTAAATTCATCCCATTTTTTCCGACATTTTCCTTTATAACTTTGTGAAATATGCAACTAAGGAAAAAACCGTCAACTATAAACTTGTTTGTTATAAAATTTTCTACAAGACCACATCAGTTCTAAATTCATGCATGTTATATTTGTCTTGCTATCTAACCAAGAACTAAAAAAAAAAAAATCAGAAAAACTAAGTTATTTTGAAGCAATCAAAAAATAGGTCAAAAAATGTCCAATCGTGCTAAAAATTTGTAATGAAATATTTTAAATATTTTTTCGAAAATTCGATCCAAATTGGTCAAATAATTTTGGCAAGAAACGTGATGTTAACTAAGTGCAACAAGCAATGTTTGCATCACTGCTGTGGTCAAAGTAGGACACTTAAGTTGGCACTGATTTTTTTGTTCATGTACTTGGAACCCTTAAGTATGATAAAATATAGTTATGATATTTATATCTTTTTGCAACTTTGATAACAATTTTAAAACTTCCGAAAATTGTACACTTGGCATGTAAATATGTAATTTCGTGAACATTTTCGAAACTTTTAAATTCGCTACCAAAGTTGCTTAAAAAAAGATATAAATATTATAGCTATATTTTATGATAGTTAAGGGTTCCAAGTACGTGTACAAAATTTAGTGCCGCCTTAAGTGTCCTACTTTGACCACAACAATGATGCAAACATTGCGTGTTGCACTTAATTAACATTATGTTTCTTGACATAACTATTTGACCGATCTGAATCGAATTTTCAAATTTCGTCTTATATTACTCTAGACTATTTGATTCCAAATTTTAAGCAGAATTGGATAATTTTTGACTTATTTTTTGATTGTTTCAAAATTACTTAGTTTTTCATGGTTAAATAGCAACACAAATATAACATGCATGAATTTAAAACTGATGTGGGCTTGTAGAAAATTTTATAACAAACAAGTTTATAGTGGACATTTTTTTACTTAATTGCATATTTCCAAAGTTATAAAGGAAAATATCGGAAAAAATGGGCTGATTTTAGCGTTTTTTTCACTGTCGCATTTTTCCTGCAGCGAGCACAGGTTTTCGAGCTGCAAACTTAGATACAGACTACTCTAACATACCCTAACAACATATCAGCAATGCAGAACTGCATCGCGCTTTGCGAATTTATTGTCAAATTGACTGGGCTATTTGCGAAATAAACATAAACAGTTGATTCGTATTGAATCCTAAAAGTGCGAAATTAGTTAATTATTTTATATTTGCGTGGATTTTAAATGTGAGTAAATATATTTGTAGATTGTGGTGCTTTGAAATATGAGAGTGCGACATTGTTTTTTTTTTGGAGAAGTGAGATGGAAGTAAATGCATATATGCTTAGAACCTAGAAATAATATTATTATAATAAAATAGATCATAGTTAAATAATCGTCAATTTATTTTGGCATAAAGTCGCTAGTAGTTTCTTTTATCGGGTGACCGCTAACGTGAAATTTGTTTACATAGCTTTGAACGTAAACTAAATTGTTTAAAGATAGGTACATAAATACCTTCATACATTAATGTGGGTAGGTAAGGTTAAATTTAAGATTTTTTGCAACGCAAACCATATAAATATAGGATGTAGATATTTATATTTATATAATTGTTATAGAAAGTGACGATTTTTATGAAAAAGTCATCGAAAATGTTGTGTCCGTCGAACGACGAAGCGAATTTATGTATCAATAAATTTTTAAACTTTTATTTTGTATCATTTATTAATGTTTTTTATTAATTATTGTCGGTATCAATAAAATTAAAAAAAAAATATGATTTTTTTTTATTTTAACCTTTCCTAGACCACGTAGCTAAACCAATACTAAGGACCAGGATTCGCCACTGACTACCGCCAACCTACGGGGGAAATACCTATAAGTTTTTTTTTTTATTTCGACCCAACCAACACGCTCTAGCTTTATTATCTTGTATTTTATGCGAATCATCGTGCATAAGGAAAATAAAAGGTTATATTCAAATTTAACTAGGGGTTCAAACTGATCTCTGGATGACGGACTACGAAATTATATTAACATGCAATTGAAAGAAGCAGAATTCAATTTGGTAAAGATTGCTGCCCTAGAAAAGAGCTAATGGATACAAAAGTGGAAATGGAGTAATTTCTAAACGATGATGAAAAGACAAAATATTTTACAGGCTTGCATTACTTTTTAACTATTTTTACTATTTATAAATTAATTGAACCAACCATAGCCCATTGTTTATTAAAAAAATTGAATAAATTCCTGGTATTGATACTGGATGCCGATGAAGCTGCGATTGGACCTACCTCTCACTTTACTTGGGTGCATTTTTGGAATTAAGACGAAATTCGTTTGAAAAAATTCCATGAGTGTATTGTCGTACTGAGCGTGGACTGGAATGCGTTTGATAGATGGCCGGATAAAAACGCTAGAATTCATTTAACTCCCTTCAAGTTTAAACATTTATTTGGTGATGGACTCGCGGTTATCATTGAATAATTTGAGATCCTATTAGAAACGTCTGGTAGGTTAGATTAAAATTAACTATACAGGGTGTCCCGTAAGTAATGGATAACCCTGAAATGCCGCATAGTAGACTTCATGACCGTCCTGAAAACTGATAAAAAAAAGTTCTATCCCAACCACAAGAAAAGTTATATGCATTTTTTTGTTCAGTGCATTATTTTTTTTCTTACTTTACATTTTTGAATACCACGACTACATGTGAATGAGTTCCATCATTTTTTTTTGCAGGAATATTTTACATAACTTGTGCCAACACATAAGTAGAAGAAAATTATTATAACTGTTGGACTTCTTAGAGAAAAAAATTATTTAACATTGAATTTCAATGCAAAATGTGAAAACAAATAATTTTTGAAAAAGTTAAATCATAGCTGGTATAAAAAAAATGCATGAATACCTGAGTGGCCAACTATTTTAAAAATATGCGCGTTAAATGCAGATTTCAAAATGGTATTACTTATTATTATATCTGGAGTCAATAGCAAGTTATTGGTAAAAATCTGCAATACTAGAGTAAATTTAGCAAAAACAAAAGTTTTCAAAATTAGCACAGTAAACGTGAAAATAATACCAAGCGTTGAACATAGCAGATTTTTGATTTATTGGCTGTTTCTACGATGTTGTCCTAATGATAAATCCAAGCTTTCAACTTCTAGGGCCGAATGCATTATTGATAAAAGTGTCAAAAAAGTGCAAAAAACGGTTACATTTTCGAGCTTGTTTTGAATTTTACCTGTTCTATTGGGCTTTAACAAACCCATCAAATATTTTGTTGGTTGCTATTTTTTATTTGTTATTTTCTCCAAACAAAAAGTCTTCTGATTCAATTTTAATTGTGTTTTTTGAATAGTAAATTGTAAGATCCTGAGAAAGTGAGAACGCATAAAATCGTAAGTTTTTTTAAATTTTGAATTAAAGTTTTTGTAATTTGATTTTAATTCATAAGATTAAGACCACGACGAACACTTATTTGTATCGTTTTTATTGTTCATTCTTCAGAAAAATTAACGGTCTAAATAGCTGTTTTCCTGAACCTGCTTTTTGATAATTAAGACGTTTGATTGAACTTTTTCGATGCCACGTAGTCTGTATTCTGCACAAGAATATGCAAACATGCATTTCATTTATGGAGAGTGCAAAGGCAACGCAAACGAAACTGCGACTCTGTATAGGGAAAGGCACCCTAACGCACGTCGACCGGATTATCGAGTGTTTATTAGAGTCCATAGCTGTTTCTCGGAAGGAAGGCTGCCTGGTAGTGGTGTTGGTGGTGCTGGCGTGGGACGACCCCCTCGAGGAGATGCCGAAGACTTAGTGCTTGCGGAACTTGACCGAGATCCTACAGTATCAATCCGAGCAATAGCATAATGTGCTAAGTAAAAATAAATATCATCCCTTTCACCTAACACGGGTGCAAACTCTCCAGCCGCAAGATTTTGAAATGAGATTGAGTTTTTGTCGACAAATAATAATGAAAATTGAAGAAGATCCGCAGTTTCTTGACAAAATTCTTTGGAGCGATGAGTCGACATTTAAAAGAGATGGCTACACTAATCTCCATAATCTCCACTTCTGGGCACTACAAAACCCAAACATCATGAGGGAAGACAGGTCCCAGTACCAATTCAAAATAAACTATTGGACTGGGATTCTCAATGGGAAAATAATTGGACCCTTTGAGTGCCCGGGGATTTTAACTGGCCAAGGTTATTTGGAGTTCCTCCAAAATGATCTCCCAACCTTGCTGGAAGAAGTGCCTCAAGAACTAAAGGAATCCCATTGGCTTCAAAATGATGGTTGTCCAGCACACTATGCTGTGCCTGTGCGGGCATATTTAAATGCCAGATATCCAGGCAGATGGATAGGACGTCTGGGACAAATTTTATGGCCACCCCGTTCACCAGACCTAAATCCACTTGATTTTTTTTATTGGGGATGCATTAAGGAAATCATACACAGCAAGCCGATCAGGTCTTTAGAGGAGCTAAGATATCGTGTGGAGGCAGCTGCATTACAAATTTCTGAGCAAAACCTTGCACGTTCACTAAGACGTTCATTTATGCGGAGCTGCAGAACCTGTATAAGAGTGGGTGGAAAACAGTTTGAGCATTTGCTTTAAATAAAAAAAAAATTAAAAAATTATCTATTTTTGTTTTTGTTTTCTAACTAAGTGATCATGTGATTAAAAGCTGGCTCAAAAACTTTTTGTTTAGAGAAAATAACAAATAAACTAATAGCAACCAACAAAATATTTGATGGGTTTGTTAAAGCCCAATAGAACAGGTAAAATTCAAAACAAGCTCGAAAATGTAACCGTTTTTTGCACTTTTTTGACATTTGTATCAATAATGCATTCGGCGCTAGAAGTTGAAAGCTTGGATTTATCATTAGGACAACATCGTAGAAACAGCCAATAAATCAAAAATCTGCTATGTTCAACGCTTGGTATTATTTTCACGTTTACTGTGCTAATTTTGAAAACTTTTGTTTTTGCTAAATTTACTCTAGTATTGCAGATTTTTACCAATAACTTGCTATTGACTCCAGATATAATAATAAGTAATACCATTTTGAAATCTGCATTTAACGCGCATATTTTTAAAATAGTTGGCCACTCAGGTATTCATGCATTTTTTTTATACCAGCTATGATTTAACTTTTTCAAAAATTATTTGTTTTCACATTTTGCATTGAAATTCAATGTTAAATAATTTTTTTCTCTAAGAAGTCCAACAGTTATAATAATTTTCTTCTACTTATGTGTTGGCACAAGTTATGTAAAATATTCCTGCAAAAAAAAATGATGGACTCATTCACATGTAGTCGTGGTATTCAAAAATGTAAAGTAAGAAAAAAAATAATGCACTGAACAAAAAAATGCATATAACTTTTCTTGTGGTTGGGATAGAACTTTTTTTTATCAGTTTTCAGGACGGTCATAAAGTCTACTATGCGGCATTTCAGGGTTATCCATTACTTACGGGACACCCTGTATATATATACTGTTTTTCTAGTCTATTTTGACCAATAGCTTAGGTGACCCATCATTGGCGAGAGCAGCAACATATACATCTAATAAGAGGTCAGAGACTCCCAAATAACTGATCAGAAAAGCTCCTAGAGGAAATATTACCTATATTCGGTGGCAGGACGAGTGATAAATGTATAGCGGAGAACTCGGACATTTTAGACAGCCTTGCGATATCGTGCTTTCTGCCAGAAGATTTTTAATTCAAGATTTCTCGAAGGAAAGTCGCAATTAGACCCTATTTCAGTTGAGTATTCAAAAAATTTAGCTACTGTCTGCCGAAAGTTTAATTTTGTATTTAATTTTCAGACGATCAATAACAAAGCGAATTAACGAAGATGAAGTGTACTACGATGCAATTGTGCGGACTTATTGCGGATTGGTCAACCTTAAACCTGCTGTGATATCTCCAAAATTAAATGATATTTAAAATCATTTTTATATTTGAATTATTTCCTCATGTTGTTCACCTTTATTTTGTATTTGTATTTTTGCATGTATATTATATTATTTAAATAAGAACGCCATGTAAAGCTTTCAATGTTTGTACTTATTTTTTTCTTCAAAATGATAAATAATAAATAAATAATGTGATAACAAAAATAATTATTTAGGTATAAAAAAATCCCTTGGTTAGTTAATAAAAACAAAATACTTTTGTGTGTTATGGGCGGAATTGTTATTACTAAACAAAAAGAAGATAGTATAAAACAAGCTTTTGTATACAGCTTAAACTATTTCCTTATAGTCTAAGAGCCAACGACATAATAAGTCAAGTCATTTGCGTAATGTTGTAATTCATAACAATACATAGCCTTTGAAGGGTTAAACCAGGATTACCTTGTCTGCCTACCTGAACACGTGACGAAGAGGTGTTAAATTGGACTTAAAGGCGTGACAAAAATGACGGAAGTCAAGTCATTTGCATAATGTTGGTGCTTTAAACCCAAATATGTCTTAGTCCACTAATAACCAAAATCAGAGAGGCAGCCTCTTTGGACGTTACCAAAGTGGTGGCAGACACGATCAAAAGTGTGACAAAAATGACGGAAGTCCAGTCATTTACGTAACATTTGTTCGAATGCTATTCACTTCAGGACACTCTCACAAGAGTCAGTTCAAAAAGGCAGACAAAAATTCCGTGACGAACACCGCAGCAGACAAACTTTTAATGTTGAAGAAAAATTCTTAAAAACATCAGTTAAAACTATACAGTTTTTTGGATAGCACAAAAATGCAATATTTCTTGGAAGGCAATGTCCCCCTCTTTGATATATTCAAATTTATAGTTTATTTTATGGATTTTTTTTGTTTACAGACACATGGTGCAGTTCCTAGTTTTAATACGGAGGATTGAAAAAACACCACGAAAACCCCCATATAAATTCGACTATTTTTGTAAAAGAAAATTTGTTATTTGACTTTCAAAAATGAGTCAGCCCCTTTAATATTTTAACCTTTTGGTTATCTTTGTTGATTACATTAATTTGCAGAAACCTGGTATGGTACACAATTTTTTTAACGGAACTTTAACACAGACCAGAAAAATATCTATAGAAGTTACACTGTTTTACAATCTATGCAAGCTGACCCCAATCATTTGGGTAGAATTTTTTCGAAAGCTGATCGTTACATATCATTACTACAAGTGTCCTTGCAGACTTAAATCCCTTCGCCAACACCCTAGAATACTTCTTTAAAATGTTGGCAATTCGAAATTTTTTAATCAAATCTAGTTCTTGGTGCAACATTTTTGTTTCAAATCCTAACCGAAATTGATTTGCGTAATATTTTTTGAACGCCATGCGTTTCATCATACATCAACAAGGCTCAGTGCAAAAGGCGGACTGAAATTCTTTGACAAACAACCCGGCAGACAACTTTAAAAGTTGACGATTCAAACTTTTTGAGTCAAGATCAGTTCTTGGTGCAACATTTTTGTTACAAAACCTAACCGGAAGTGATTTGAGTAGTATTTTTTTGAATGCCATTCGTTTCGTCATACTCCAACAAATCTCAGTGCAAAAAGGCAGACTGAAATTCCTTGACGAACACCCCGGCAGACTACTTTACAAGTTGACGATTCTGAATTTTTGAGTCAATTTCAGTTCTTGGTGCAACATTTTTGTTTCAAAACCTAACCGGAAGTGATTTGCGTAATATTTGTTTTGAATGCCATTCGTTTCATCATACTCCAACAAGTCCCAGTACCAGAAGGCAGACTAAAATTCCTTGACAAACACCCCGGCAGACTACTTTACAAATTGACGATTCTGAATTTTTGAGTCAAGTTTAGTTCTTGGTGCAACATTTTTGTTTCAAAACCTAACGGGAAGAATGCCATTCGTTTCATCATACTCCAAGAAGTCTCAGTGCAAAAAGGCAGACAAGTTGAATATTCCTTTTTGTTTACTTGATGTTTTAAAATTAATAAAATATTAAATTTTATGTTCACTTTAATTTTGTGTATTCAGTATGTTTTTATTTCTACTGGAATTTCAGCCTGTTGGGTTGAAACTTAAGACCGCATTTTGTGAAGAATGGCGCAAAACACTTCCGGTTAGGTTTTGAAACAAAAATGTTGCACCAAAAACTGAACTTGACTCAAAAATTCAGAATTGTCAACTTGTAAAGTAGTCTGCCGGGGTGTTCGTCAAGGAATTTCAGTCTGCCTTTTTGCACTGAGACTTGTTGGAGTATTCAAAAAAATATTACGCAAATCATTTCCGGTTACGTTTTGAAACAAAACTGTTGCACCAAGAACTGAACTGGACTCAAAAATTCAGAATAGTCAACTTGTAAAGTAGTCTGCCGGGGTGTTCGTCAGGGAATTTAAATCTGCCTTTTTGCACTGATACTTGTTGGAGTATGATGAAACGAATGGCATTCAAAAAAATATTACGCAAATCACTTCCGGTTAGGTTTTGTAACAAAAATGTTGCACCAAGAACTGAACTTGACTCAAAAATTTTGAATCGCCAACTTTTAAAGTTGTCTGCCAGGGTGTTCGTCAAAGAATTTCAGTCTGCCTTTTTGCACTGAGATTTGTTGGAGTATGACGAAACGAATGGCATTCAAAAAAATACTACTCAAATCACTTCCGGTTAGGTTTTGTAACAAAAATGTTGCACCAAGAACTGATCTTGACTCAAAAAGTTTGAATCGTCAACTTTTAAAGTTGTCTGCCGGGTTGTTTGTCAAAGAATTTCAGTCCGCCTTTTGCACTGAGCCTTGTTGATGTATGATGAAACGCATGGCGTTCAAAAAATATTACGCAAATCAATTTCGGTTAGGATTTGAAACAAAAATGTTGCACCAAGAACTAGATTTGATTAAAAAATTTCGAATTGCCAACATTTTAAAGAAGTATTCTAGGGTGTTGGCGAAGGGATTTAAGTCTGCAAGGACACTTGTAGTAATGATATGTAACGATCAGCTTTCGAAAAAATTCTACCCAAATGATTGGGGTCAGCTTGCATAGATTGTAAAACAGTGTAACTTCTATAGATATTTTTCTGGTCTGTGTTAAAGTTCCGTTAACAAAATTGTGTACCATACCAAGTTTCTGCCAATTAATGTAATCAACAAAGATAAACATGAGGCTTAAAATATTAAAGGGGCTGACTCATTTCTGCAAGACAAATAACAAATTTTCTTTTACAAAAATAGTCGAATTTATATGGGGGTTTACGTGGTGTTTTTTTCAAACCTCCGTATTAAAACTAGGAACTGCACCATGTGTCGGTAAACAATCATTTCCTACCAAGAAATACTGCATTTTTGTGCTATCCAAAAAACTGTAGAGTTTTAACTGATGTTTTAAGGAATTCCTCTTCAATATTAAAAGTTTGTCTGCCGCGGTGTTTGTCATGGAATTTTTGTCTGCCTTTTTGAACTGAGTCTTGTGAAAGTGTCCTGAAGCGAATAGCATTCGAACAAATGTTACGCAAATGACTTGACTTCCGTCATTTTTGTCACACTTTTGATCGTGTCTGCCATTACTTTGGTAAACGGCCAAAGAGGCTGCCTCTCTGATTTTGGTTATTAGTGCACTAAAACCTATTTGGGTTTAAAGCACCAACATTACGCAAATGACTTGACTTCCTTCATTTTTGTCACACCTTTAAGTCCAATTTAACACCTCTTCGTCACTTGTTCAGGTAGGCAGACAAGGTAATCCTGGTTTAACCCTTCAAAGGCTATGTATTGTTATGAATTACAACATTACGCAAATGACTTGACTTATTACGTAGTTGGCTCTCGGTCTATTAGCTTCAAAGAAGAAGGAATTGGAACAAAGAAAAACAAAACAAACATATTAATACATAAAAATACAAAACTTAATAAAATAAATTAAAGACAAAAAAAAACAAATAACCATACATAAAAAAGCAATAATCATCCAGGATATAAAAAATGATAAAGAGTAAAGGCTCTCCCAAACCAATGCGGAACATTTGTTGCGGCGAAAAAACATTCGCATGTCAAAATTTATTTACATGGTGATATATGAGAGTGCCCACACCAACGCGGCGGAGAAACATATGAAATAATTTTGAGTGACAAATGTTTTTTCGCCGCAACGAATGTTTCGCATTGGTTTGGGAGAGCCTTAAATAATATCTAAAAATCGTGGGACTTGAAATAAAATCCTAATAATTCGGGAAGTAATATGTTATTAAAGTAAAAGTCTCTCTCCAACATTATAACTTGTCATAAAGTTTTCATTGCGATCAACGCGTCAGTTTTTCAATTTGTTGGGCAGAGTATGATAAAATCGAAAAATCTATGTTCTTTCCTAGTTCATGTAGACTTTCTATGGAGCATGCTCTATACCTACTCAATTTTAAACAAATTGGTTAAAAAGAATTGAACGAGGAAGAACGTTGTTTCGTCCGACTTGTCAATGACGAACTCATTATAGGAGGTGGCAGCTGCTGGGAGATATTTTGTGTTTATTTTTTGAAGAACCAACGCTTTTTCGTCGGCAATGTAACAGTATAATTTGGCAATGGTACTGACGGAGGCAGCCTCTTGAAATCAACTGCTCGAATCTCCGACTGAAGATTAATTTTGATTGGTGCCTTGCGCCCATAACATGCCCCGTCCAGTTCTGCTAGCTAAAATTTTATATTTTATTAAACCTACATATGTTATATTTAAAAAAAAAAAAAAAAAACTAAATTGAAAACGAGTCTTTAAGACACCTAAAAGGCTTAAATTCCAAATAGGAAACTTTTAAATATTACCAATGAAGCGAATATTTTTCAAACGCCTCATTATCTTGTGTATCATTTCCATGAAATTCTTATCAGTTTTTTATGAATATGATGAAATCTCTCAAAGATGGAATTTTTTTGAAAAAAAAAAATATCGAAACTGTTTGAAATGGTGAAAATAGTGTAGGTGCTAAAACAGAGTACATTTTTGATCAAACTATGTAGATCTACTAAGCTTAACAATTGATTCCTTACTTTTTCCGACGAACAACCACTCGAAATGCTCTGGAGACCAAATACAACCACTGCAATGTGGGTGCAGGTTTGGAAGAGTCGTGCTCGACACTGGCAATGGCCGGAATCAACCTTCCCGTCATTAGTTATAATGACCAATGCCTCAAGTGGTCTCTCGTTCAACCGCTGAGAGTAAAGTACCTAGAAATCCAAATCGATATTGAAAGAAGTTTAACTTAGACCCAAATCTAAAATGACTATGAATACGCCCCATTGTATATTAATTTGGAGTTGGATAATTTCTTTTTTCTTTGAAGGGAACAGAAAATTGTATTAAATGATTTAACTATTATATCACCGTTATCTAAAATATCATCTTGTTTTAAAGATATATGTATTTCAATTTGTTCTATTGGAAAACTACGAGTGCTTATTTAAACCAAAAGGATAAACTCGATTTGTATGGCATTGGATCCTGCCAGCAGGACGTGAGAGTTGAAAAAAATAAAGATTAAATTGACAACGCCTGGGAAAGTTTCAGATTACACTTTCATTCATACATATACTCCAGTCACAGTGTTGTATATCAACTTGTCACTCAAAGTGTCTCCAACAAAATACATCATACTTGTGACTTCAATGTGGTCACTCAATATAGAATCTCCCTTTTTAATAATAACAACACAGAGCCAAATAAAAAAATATATTTGTTTCTTTAAGAAAATGCGCATAGTTATATTAAAATAAAAAGGGTTTAATAAAGAATTCCTAGCCATCTGTTAAAATAAAGTGACATTTAATACGGGCTGATGATACTAATAAAAGTAAGCTGATGAGAGTGTCCATGTCCAGTGAGTGTGATCCTATATTTGTGTTTTTCTTAAGAAATTTTAATTTTAAACCATGCACTTATTTGTGAGTTGTGACTTGTGAGTATAGATATTTTGAGAAACAAACAGAAATGCCACGAGCTGAATTGTATATGACAACAGTTGCAGTTGCCTGTAATAATAAGACAGGAACTGGAAAAAGGTAAGCTCCTTTTTTTTTGGGGGTGTTAAGTTACAACATTTTATAATGTAGGTAGGTGAAATGTATGATTGACGGGGTTCTTTTTTTTTGTGTTGGTTCGGTCTGTTGGACTTATAAACAACTTTTGTTGTCAATTGCGGCAAGTTATTGGTAAGTGTAATAAATATTATTCGAGGAAATTTGTTATTTTACAGATATAAAGTTATAAACTTTTATAACGTGCCTGGCACAGTTTTAAAAAAGTACAATTCAAAAAAAGTATTAAATTCTTAATCTCGTTTTGAGTCTATAATTTCGTAGTTCCTTACCTACTTCTTATATTTGAAGAGTACCTATATTTTGTTAACAAAAATGTTCATACAAAATTTTCTCCTGTTTTCATTTTTTCTATATGTATATGTTATGTACATAGTTTTTAATTATTAAAATAATTAGGTTGGTGAAAAAAACATTAACTCAAAATGCTTTACCTTTTTTTAAGTTTTCATGTGAATATGGATTACTTTTTTTTTACAAATCATATGCCTGTCTGTCTTAACAGTATTTTAAAATCCTGATTTTAGGCTAGTGATGCGTCGTACGCGTGTGACGTGACCTGACGAGTGTTGCACGACAAGATTATAGAAAAGTCTTACTTTGGTGTGCCCTGACCCATGTTAACGGTAATTGCGCTGTTAGTACTTATGACAGAAACTTCGTTTAGGCCTTTATTTTTAGAAGAAATACCAGCCTTTGTAATTGGGTTAAAATATAAGTTTGATATATTGTCTCAGTTTTAAGATATTCAGTTTTTAGCATGTCCCATTTTTCCTGCCTAAAAATGTCGCTAGAAGTTAGAAGAAGAAAATGAAAATTAGATAATAAATGTTAAAAAAAATTTTATCTTTGAATAACTTTTTTTTTTTCAAAACAAACTAAATTTAAAAGGAACTTAGGTAGGTATATAAAAATTGGAAAAAGATGAATTGCTTAAATAAAACTACTGCGCTCACTCACACTGTGTGTCTGTCTGTGGTGAATTTCAGTTTCCTGTATAGTACAATTATAGACCTAAAGCCCATTTAGAATTTTAACATTTTAAGAAAGGTCACGAAGAAGGAATAATTATTAGTACAATAATTGTTCAAATTAATTTAAATGCCAGGATTGTAAAATTACCAGACCCGTAAATCACAGATGCTTGCCTTCAAAAGTCGCTAAAAAAGTCGCTAGAAATAATCTAGCGACATTAAAATATTTTTTGTCGCGGGAGAAATTCAAATGTCGCTTGGCAACCCTGGTCAGGTCAAGTCGTGCTGCTCTTGATTTAGGCTAGGCGCATATTTAAACGCGTCCGACACGTGCGACCTGAAGAGTGTCGCACGAAACGATTAAAGAAACGTGTCATGCCGTTCAATGCACATTGATTCTCGTGTCAAAATACATATTATTTTAAGCAAAAATAGTCTGACATATTGATAATTGAAATATACTTTGAATGTGCTGTGTAACGTCACTCGTGTCGAACGTGTCTCAATATGCGCCTAGCCTTATGTCGTTTTCAATTGGGTTTCGGAACAGTACTACTCCTTCTTTATTCCAATGTTGTACCTTGTACGGAGTCATCTTGAGAAATTGTATATGTGTGTGGGTAAATTGTCATAATTTGTGTTTTCAGTCAAGATGACATTTGAAAATATTCAGTTTCAGTTTCAGTTCAGTTGTTCAGTAGCTTTCGCTGTTTCTGTTCTGTGTCGGTGGTTAAAAAAAAAAACGTACAAAACAAAATGGAAGCAGATTTGATGTTATATAAAATTATCCGAAGAGATAATGGAGAAATCTTTAAATTTGACGATCTCAACATCTTATAACATAAACAAAGTAAGTATTTGTACATTTAAATAAACATAACTTATAAATATACAAATAATAATAACTTTTCAGATGGTCATACCCTTTTTATTTGACTGGAGGAAGTCGCGGCTTTATTAAGGACGTCGAATGGCAATAGCGCTTTCATCTTCCTCAGAAAATGAGACAGGAAGCCAAAGTGTTGGAAATAAGACTCAATTTGGCATCACTTTTATTTGTGTTCTACCATTTTCTCATTCTGAAGGGTTTTTCCCTTTTTTTTTTTTTTTTTTTTTTTTTTATTTGTGCGCGCACTAAAGGGGTTGTGACTACCCTTAATATGTTGAACACAGTGCGAGCTTTAGGAAAATAGGGAAGGATTTAAGAGGAGGAACCGATGCACATTGGTTTTGAAGTTCTGAATATTAAAATGGGAGGGAAAGATAGAGTCGGGTAAAGCATTCCACATGCGCGTGGTGCGGGAAAAGAAAGAATCCCTGAACTTGACAGTACGTCCGAAGTTGGGCTCAAGGGTAAACTGATGGGCATTCCTAGCAGCGCTAGTATTACGGTTGAATTGTTTAAGGGGAGGAATGCAACTGGCTATTTCGCTAGAGCACTGTTTATGAAAATAACGATAAAATAATGAAATACAAGAAACATTGCGGCGGTGTTCTAGAGAAGCAAATGTATCAGTTATATTTCTTTCACCTATCATTTTCATAGCTCTTCTTTGAATTCTATCCAATAGGCTTAAATGGGTTATTGGAGCACCTGCCCAAACATGAGAGTTGTACTCGAGTTTTGGACGAATAAAGGTTTTATAGATTACAGCCAGATCAGAAGGGAAGAGAACTTTCTTGCATTGCCGAAGAAAACCTAAGCACTTAGCAGCATTTTTGGCGACGTCGAATATGTGGTCATTCCACAGAAGGTGGTCTGTTATACGCATACCGAGGACTGAAAGCTTTCTGGTTTCCTCAATGCAAGTGCCACTCATGGATAGTGGCATGGGGGGTGGGTTTCTCTTGGGCGACAGTAGACAGCATTGGGATTTTGAAGCATTAAATTCCACTCGGTTTTTAATTCCCCATTGGACAATGCTGTCAAGATCGGAATTTAATGAGCTAATCATACGCTGCCGTTCAAGTTCCACATCCGAAGGACATGGATGTGAATCTGAAAACGAATATGAGAAGCTGAGGGTGCTGTCATCAGCGAAACAGTTTAATGGATTAGACGTTTCAGACAGAAGATCATTTATGAATATAAGGAAGAGAGTCGGAGACAAAACGGAGCCCTGGGGCACACCAGCATTTATTTTGTGAATTTCAGACTTGAAACCGTCCAATACAACTTGTATTGAACGGTCCGAAAGGTAATTTCTAATCCAACGAAGAAGAGATTCATCGAAACCAAATGCGCGCATTTTTCGATAAGAGAGCTTGATGCCAAACTCTATCAAACGCTTTTGAAATATCAAGGGCAATAATCTTACTTTCTCCAAAACGATGTAAAGATGTGTTCCACTGTTCGGTGAGATATACCATCAGATCACCAGTGGACCTATTGCTACGAAAGCCGTACTGCCGGTCATTAAGAAGCTTTCGTTCCTCGAGATATTTCTTGAGCTGGAAATTAATCAGCGTGTCCATGACCTTGGAAAGAAGGGATGTAATTGGTCGATAGTTTAAGGGTGAGGAAGATACGCCTTTTTTAGGGACAGGCTGGACAAATGCTGTTTTCCATCCACTCGGAAAGAGACCAGTAGAATAGGACAGATGGAAAAGCTTACGCAGTGGTTTTGCCAGCGTTGAAGAACACCTCTTCAGAACAATGGGAGGGATACTATCCGGGCCAGCGGATTTGTGTACGTCGAGATCTTTTAGAACTCTAGCAACTGCACGAGTGCGAAAGAAGATTTGTCCCATGAAATCATTTACGCTCTCAAGTACAGGAGGAGTCATAACACTTTCTGGCAGCGTCGAATTAACAGCAAACTGTGCTGCAAGCAAATTGGCTTTATCTATCGAGCTGACAAAAGGTGTATCGTTGAAGACGAGCGTTGGAACCGACGACGAAGTAGCATTTCGTATATTCTTTGCAAATGACCAAAAATTTTTACTACCTGTGGGACATTGTAGTATTTTTTTTTTAATAAAACTGCTTCTCTTTTTTCTATCTAACAAGTTTTAACGTGTTTTATTTCAAGCTCCGGAATTTTTTTTATCTTTTTTCTTAGTTTCCATCAGGTTATGGGCCCAGGATTGGCTTTAAATAAAAGAATCTAAAATTCAAGCTTTTTTTATAATTACATAAATAAAAAGATTGTAAGTTCAGTATATAGCAATTTGTTCAACATTTTTTTTTTGTTCACGATGAGCATGCCTTCTACCATTGAAAAGCTAAAAGTAAAGCTGTCCAGAATTACTTGGAGCATCAGGAATTGTGGAATTCTGTTCTTGGAGTTGAAGAAGATGTGGTCAAAGTTGCGAAAGCTAAATCGACCATAATTTTACTCCTGGAACCAGTAAATTATGTCCACGTTAAAAATGCCAACAATGCCAAGGAGGTTTGGGAGAGATTAACAACCGCATTTGACGACAACGGGTTGACAAGAAGAGTTGGATTGCTCCGATGTCTCATAACAACCGATTTGCAAAACAGTGGTGGCATAGATAATTATGTGAATAAGATTATCTCCACTGCCCATAAACTTAATTCTATTGGGAACCAGTGTCCGACGAATGGGTTGGAACACATCTGACGCAATTAAAACAAAACTTTTGTAAGATGTAAAAGATGACTTTGTTCTAAAAGAACAATCTACTTCACCTTTTTACGGTGAGAGTAAGAATTTCAAGAAGCGTTTTAACAAGCCCAAGAAAAATGGTCCTCGATGTTTTGTCTGCAACCAGTATGGGCATATAGCAACAAATTGTTCACAGAAACCAAAGGGTGGAACTGACGCTAGGGTGGCCAAAGTTCTTTACACAAGTTTTGCTGCACAGAAAATAGAACAAGATGACTGGGTTGTTGACTCTGGAGCTTCTTCACATATGACGTTTAAAGAGGAATGGCTTCAGGACTCGAGAGCTGTTAGGGATGAGGTTATAGTTGCTGATAGTAGTAAATTGGAGGCTAAAGCAAAAGGCGATGTTGCTTTGAAGATTCCATGTGGCAATGTAATTGCAAAAGATGTTCTGTTCGTTCCGAATTTATGTGCGAATTTGTTGTCTGTGGTGCAGATGGTCAAATGTGGGAATCGGGTTGTTTTCGGATCCGATGGTTGCAATATTTTTGATAGAAACAACAAGCTTGCGACTGCCAGCTTGCAGTACAATACGTTCAAGTTGGATAGAGCAATTGAATCGGTGAATGTTGCAAACCATAAATTAAGTTCTGATGTCTGGCACAGACGACTTGATCACATCAATTTTCAAACGCTGCGCAAGATGGCTGGTGGTTTAGTAGACGGGATCTGGTGTGACACCAAAGACGACTCCCGCGATGGATGTGAAATTTGTCTAAAGGGCAAACAGTTTAGGCAACCGTTCAAATCATCTCAATCTACAACAAGCAGGCTACTGGAGTTAGGGCACTCAGATTTGTGTGGACCAATGGAGCAATCGTCAATGGGAGGTTCCAGATATTTTGTACTGTTTCTGGATGACTTCTCGAGAAAGAGTTTTGTCTACTTCATTGAATCTAAAAACCATGTAAGAGACAAATTTGATCAGTTTAAGCATTTTGTTGAAAACCAAACAGGGCAAACAATTCAAAGATTTCGTACCGATAATGGTACGGAGTTTTGTAATCGACAACTTGCAACAGTATTGCGTGACAGCTGAATTAAGCATGAAACAACAAATTCGTATACCCCAGAACAGAACGGGAAGGCGGAACGCATGAACCGCACCATAGTAGAAAAATCTCGTTGTTTATTAGTAGATGCAGGTATGAGTAAGCATTTTTGGGCGGAAGCTGTATCAACAGCGGTTTATCTTATCAATCACACAGTTAGCAGAATATTGTAACAATCGAAGTCACCAGAAGAGCTATGGTCAGATAAAAAACCAAATATTGAACATCTTCGCATTTTTGGGTCAACTGCAATGGTTTATATACCGAAACAGAAGCGGAAGAAATGGGACTCTAAATCTAATAAGTGTGTTATGGTGGGATACAGTGAGGAAACAAAGGGATACCGACTGTTTCATCCCGAAATGAAGAGAATAATACTTAGTCAAGATGTATGTTTCTTTGAAGACCAGATGTACTTTAAGGATTCAGTGGGAGTTTCCGTTACGAATTCTGTTTATGTAGAGCTGTCTCCCAATTCCCATCCCACCGTTAAATTCGAAAAAGATTTCCTTGATGAATGGGCAGATGCAGAGGACCGAGGAGACGGGTTAATTGATGAAGAATTTTCCCCAGCTGTAGATGACGTAGTTGATGGATTTAATGGTGTTCCTTGCGACGATAATAATGCAGATTCGAGCGTAAATGTACCTTTACCTGTTCCGATTGGTATTCAGCCACAGAGAGCTTCTAAAAGGGAGGCAAGAGCACCCAGAAAACTTGACGAAAACGTATAGTATCAAACCAGTTTCGACAATATATATGATCCGATTACATATGATGAAGCAATGTCCAGATTTGATAAGGCTCATTGGAAAAAAGCAATCGAAGAAGAGTACGCTGCGTTAATTGACAATGAAGTCCGTAGACTTACCACTCGGCAAAAGAGTTATTAATTCCATGTGGGTTCTTAAAACAAAAACTGATTCTCAAGGAAATATATGTAAATATAAGGCACGTCTTGTAGCGAAGGGTTGTAGTCAACGGAAAGGAATAAACTATTGTGAAATATTTTCTCCTGTTATTCGTTATAAATCGATTAGATTCTTATTAGCTTTGGCAGCCAAGCTAAACCTGAAGATACATCAGTTAGAAAACGGCATTTCTTCAAGGGGATTTGAAGGAAGAAATTTATATTGCTGAGCCTGAAGGTTTTGATCAGAACAAGAAGGTTCTCAGACTTAAAAAGTCATTGTTGGGCTTAAGCAATCGTCTAAGATGTGGAACGAAAAGCTAGACCTAGCTTTAAAGAAATTTGGAATGACAGCGTCCAAGATTGATCCATGCATATACTATAGAAATATAAATGGGTCTTTGCTCATTGTTGTAGTTTATGTCGATGACCTTTTAATTTTTTACAAGAACTTTGAAGATATGGAGCAACTGAAATCGGGATGAATGAGCATATTTATTATGAAAGATATCGGTGAGGCAAGTTCATTTCTTGCCCTCCGTTTAACAAGAGATGAAATTTCTGGCAAAATTTGGATTGATCAGGAGCAGTATATAAATGAAGTTGCAGTACGTTTTGGAATGAAAGATTCTAACAGCTGTTCGACTCCGATGGAAATAAATTTGCGTTTATCCAAAGACATGTCATCAAAGAACCAGTCTGAACGGGATGAAATGTCAAGTATTCCTTATCAGGCCTTTGTTGTTAGTTTATTATTTGCAGCTCAAGTATCCAGACCCGATATAAGCTATGCTGTAAACTATGTTAGCCGCTTCAACAGTGATCCTGGTATGCAGCATTGGAAGGCTACAAAAATAATTTTACGATATTTGAAGGGCACTGCACACAAGAAGCTTTGTTTTGAACGAGATAGTGGGAATAACACGTTAATATCTGGCTACTGCGATGCTGACTTTGCAAGTGACATCGATGAGCGGAAGTCTATAAAGTTGGAAACGGAGCTGTATCCTGGTTGTGGAAGAAGCCATCTACTGTGGCTCTTTCTACAACTGAGGCCGAATACATGGCAATGAGCATGGTAATGCAAGAAGGTATATGGCTTCGAGGTTTGTAGAAGGAACTCTTTCAAAATCCTTTAAAGAACTTCGAACTATTTTGCGATAACCAGAGTGCTGTATATTCGGCTTTTACAACAGGTTCCAGGGCTAGAACCAAACACATTGTTCACCACTTTGTTCGTGACATAATCAAAGAAGGCGAAGTTTGCTTGCGTCATATAGGCACAAAAGAAATGATAGCTGATGCACTAACAAAAGCTTTGCCATCATACAAGAACAATTTTTGTGCTTTATCCATTGGACATTTAGAAATTGATTCTAGTGGAAGTGTCTAAACGTGTTTTATTTCAAGCTCCGGAATTTTTTTTTTATCTTTTTTCTTAGTTTCCATCCCAAGAACTCCAGGTTTGTCTAAGAACTTTTATATGAATGTGCATGAGTGCATGATCGATATGGACAGTTTGTTTTATTTAATACACTTTGAGATGGTTGAAATAAACTACAAAAAGAAAAAAATAAAAAAAAACATTTCGCTTAAAAGCTTAATTGTATAAAAAAGCGGCCGCGCCGCCGCTTTGAAAATTTTCAGTCCCACAGGAAAGGGAAAAAATCAAATGTTTTATGCGCAATTAAAAGTCAACTTATAAATATTGGAATTTAATAATGTAAAGAAATCCTGATTCGTTATATTTAATTTATTTCTGAACCGATCAATTTCACGTAGTAGTTAAAATGTGCGATACCGCGTCGCGCTCTCTTGTGTTCCAGCAGGAAAATTATTTTTTCCTGACAGCAACCGTCAGCTATTTACATGAAGATTTATTGAGCGCTAAATGTTTCACAAGGTGTGTTTGTTTTGTTCATCTTGCCAATCCAACATGTTTGCGACAGGTTTTATTTAAAACTTGTGGTTTAGCGAAAATGTATGCGAAAACTTGTGTTTTTGATTTAGGTTTTCAGCCAAAACCGATATTTTCGCGAAAACCGGGTTTTTGGTTTTTATTGAAAAGGCTGCGCTGCAGGCGCGAACGCAGGGGGGGGGGGGTAGGGGGTTCAAAGCCCCCCCCCGAAATGTATGAATTTAACTTCCTCCCCATACAATTTCACTCTTAATTTTTGAGTTTTCAGTTTTCCAGGTGATATAATATGTTGTAACTTTAGTAGATATCCATGTCCTCAGTTATATGTATGTACCTATAATACTACTCCAGGCTCAAATACAGGGGGGGTTTGGGGGGAAATAG
This sequence comes from Melangyna quadrimaculata, assembly GCA_949320155.1. Taxonomy (NCBI): domain Eukaryota; kingdom Metazoa; phylum Arthropoda; class Insecta; order Diptera; family Syrphidae; genus Melangyna; species Melangyna quadrimaculata. Next base: position 371,807,575 of record OX439483.1, read on the forward strand.
ATGTTTTCATTTAAATCGGAGTTGAAATATTATTGTCCTTCAAGTCAAGAATTCGACTTTTCGTGATAAAATAAAAATATAATATTTAATAACATTTAAAATTTTTCAAAACCCCCCCCCCGTGGGCACTAGACGGCCAATTATTATTTATTCCCATTCATTCAATTCGCCAAATCGAATAAAAGAAATGGGAACGAATGGATCGCACAAACTAGCTCTCTTAACTAACAACTTTAACGCAGCTAGAAATTGATGATGTTAGAAGTACATAGATAACATGAATTTATGAAAAAAAAAAAAAATAAATAAATAAAAAAACGTTGGAGCGGTTTTCTTAAAAATTAATTTATATATAAAACTTTTCGCTCATTTTCAAAAATTAAATCTGGTATGCCAACATTTAGTATTTAATAAAATACAATTTTACACAAAATAAAAAAATATATTCATTTAACCACCTTCAAGATACTGAATTTTCAAAAAAAAATCAATATTTTTTTAAAAATCAAAAAAATATTTTTTTGAAAATTTGTATGTAGGGTAAAGGTTGGATCAGTGAGACAGTCCGAACAGTGAGACATTTCAGTTTTTAGCTTCGCAGAAACTTGCACAGACATATCGGTGCAAGTGTTTCTGTTCCGAACAACACCCAATTGCGCGTGTGTTCTCAGTGAGTAAAGAGCGAAAAAAAGGGCAAAAGTATTTTTTTTTTGTGTTTTTAAAATTTGCGTAGCATCTTCAAATATTTAGGCAATTTTTTTTATTGGGTTGTTATTATGTGTTTTCTACGGTATTCTTAACAGTTTTTTTATGCACAAAAGTTTTTCTTGAAAATGATAAAAATTAAACAGTGAGACAGATTCAAAGGTCGAATAGTGAGACATGTCTTATCTTTTATTTGCTTCTTTTATTCAACATAAAAATGTTTTTTATTTATTTTTATTTGTTTTGCAACATTATTTCTTAAAAAAAAAGAAACAAATGAAAAGCATGCATTTATTTGATTTATTAAAAACTTATTTAAAGAATAATGTGAACTGAAATGTGATTTTAGTTAGTTTTTTCTTCTAATACTTTGATATGTTTTTGTTCCTATAAATTAATAAATAATATGTTAAGCGAATATAATTCATACTAAAAATGATTTATTGACCAATTTGGAGTTAATAATTGTGATTGGAAGTGATTAAAAATAATCTTTCCGTCGGCTTTTTTTGGTCACTGTAGTTTTTGCAATGAAACAATTAAGTTACATTAGCTTTCCCGACGTTTCGGCAGGGGTTGCTGCCTTCTTCAGGGGAACTTTATTTGGACAACAAGAAAAAATATATTGTTTACATTATAATAACAATAATTGAAACAATACAAAATACACTCACTTTAATAAAACTGTGTTTAAATTTAAACTGACATTTAAAATTATTGTATCTAATAATTGTAATATTATTTACAAAAGTAAAGAAATAAACACTTCAAACGAAGTTTAGTCTATGGAATTTAAACAAGGAGTAAAGAAACTGAAAGAATACTGTGTTATGATGAGACAAGAGAACAATAGATGGCAGAGATGTTTTGGGTGTCTTGTTTTCTGTTCATGTTGTTGTTGTTGTTGATGATGTGTAATGTTTCTAGGGTGTATCGTTTCGAAACATGTTTCTCTGTCTGTAGGACTTTGACACCTTCAAAATCTGGAGAGTGGCCGTTTTCGATACTGTGGCTCGCCAGGGCTGTCTTTCCAGGATTGTTTGATTTGATATCCGATTTATGATTAGAAATTCGCTGTTTAAGAAATTGTTTTGTAGTTCCGATGTAACACTGGTTGCATGGTTCATTAGGTTTACCCTTACAATTTATTTTGTAAATGACATCAGTAACTTTATCCTTATCCGTTTTCGTTTTAAGTTTAGTGAAAAGGTGACTCAGAGTTTTATTTGATTTGAAGGCCAGGCGAACATCTGTTAGTTTTTGGTGTATCACTTCTTTAAAATTCTCAGTCAGTCTTGGGATGTAAACCATACTTTTGTAGTAACCATTATTCGGGTCTTTAGTGTCTTCGCTTGGAATTTTGCAATTGTGTTTCTGAAGTAGACCACGAATTATAGAATTTGGAAAACCATTGTCACTCAGGATTTTTTTGATTTTTTTCTCATTGGCAGAGTGAAATTGTTCGTCGCTGAGTGCGAAAACTTTACTGACGAGATTGGATGCAGTGTTCATAACTATGTGCCTCGCTTGGTTAGACCGAAAGTTGACTAATCTTCCCGATGCAGTATGTTTTTGGTACCAGTCAAACAATAGACGGTTGTTTTCACGATGGATTTTTACGTCCAAAAATGCTATTGACCTGTTATGTTCCATTTCCACAGTGAACTGGATTTTCGGGTGGAATCCGTTAAGGATCAGCTGCACTTTTTCAATGTTGCGTTTGTCCATCACGGCAAAAATGTCATCCACATACTTAGCAACAAAAGTAGGCCTTTCTTCCATTCCACTAAAACATTCATCTAGTACGTGATCAAGTACTAAATCTGCAATCGTGGGTGACAAGGGGTTGCCCATAGGCATGCCAAAAATTTGTTTGAAAATGTCATCTTTAAATTGTAGATAGTTATTTTCCTTGAGGCAGAAATCAAGGATTTCAAGAAATTTGTTCAGATTAATTCTAGTGTTTTCACTAATTATTTCCCATTTCTTTTTTATAATGGTGATGGCTAGTTGTATGGGAATGTTTGTAAAAAGTGACACTGCATCATACGAAACTAAAACATCATTGTCTTTTAATTTTATTTTTTTAGCCTTCTCAACAAATTCAAATGAATTTATAACCGAGTAGCTTGATTTTGCCGTCGCGCACTGTAAAATTCTGCCAATAAACCTCGAAAGCTCATAACATGGTAGTTTCATTGATGACGTAATGGGACGCAGGGGCATGTTTGCTTTATGAATTTTTGGCAGTCCGTATATGGATGGAAGCTGCGATGTATACGTTGTCATCTTCGCCTTTTCCCTATCATCAATGCAATTGTTGTTGTTTAGCCATTTGACTAGATCGTTGTTGCGAGTTTGTAAAGTTGTTGTTGGGTTATTCCTTACCCGTCTGTAAGTATTGCGATCTGACAACAATTCAATCATCTTATCGTCATACTCCACACGCTCCATCGCCACGGTGACGTTACCTTTGTCAGCTGGTACAATAACAATGTTTTTGTGCTGCCTAAGAAAATGGATTGTTTGCTTATTTACATTAAGCAAATATTTGGCAAATCGATCATTTTGTTGGTGGCGTTGAAACGAGTGCAGCATGTTGCTATATTGTGCCCTCATAAGCTCTTGCTCTCTTTCGTCTTGCACACTTCGAATTATTTCTTCTCCATCAGCTATCAATTGAAAAAGAGGAAAGCTATGTTTATCCACTGGGAGCGCAAATTTCTTGCCCAACGATAAAAGCCATTTGACCTCTAAAGGGAATTCAATGTTAGTGCGATTTTCAAACCATTTTTCATGCATTTCTATATTGAATTCCTTCCAAAGCGATGATTTTAGGCTGTCAATTTTATGTGCGTTCGATTGTTGTTTTTTATTAAATGTGTCTTTAAACATCTGTTTTTGTTTTGTTGTGAATTGTTTGTATTCGTTTTGGGATAAGTTCTCTTTGATATGTTGGTCGTGAAGGCGAATTAAATTGTTAGTGCGCTTGACCTTATGGTGCATCTCTGTTATTTCTACGTTGAGAACTTTTTGATGGAATTTAAGTTCGATTTTTTCATAAACATTTATCGATTCTTTATTAGAAAGGAGTTGTTTTGTGCTATTTGTGGACTTTTTTAAATGGTTAGGAATAAGTCCGGTTTGTCGGCATATTAGTAGGAATTTTAAGTTCTGTTTTTGTAAAGCTAAAGTTTTTTGTGAATTGCTGTATTGTTTTAAATTGTCACACACTTGTAAACCATATTTGTATTTAATGTGTTGGTAGTAGTTCTTCAATTTGATGGATTGTTGATTCTGCTCGGCTAGCCGTCCGATGATTATACTAAAAATGATTTATTGACCAATTTGGAGTTAATAATTGTGATTGGAAGTGATTAAAAATAATCTTTCCGTCGGCTTTTTTTGGTCACTGTAGTTTTTGCAATGAAACAATTAAGTTACATTAGCTTTCCCGACGTTTCGGCAGGGGTTGCTGCCTTCTTCAGGGGAACTTTATTTGGACAACAAGAAAAAATATATTGTTTACATTATAATAACAATAATTGAAACAATACAAAATACACTCACTTTAATAAAACTGTGTTTAAATTTAAACTGACATTTAAAATTATTGTATCTAATAATTGTAATATTATTTACAAAAGTAAAGAAATAAACACTTCAAACGAAGTTTAGTCTATGGAATTTAAACAAGGAGTAAAGAAACTGAAAGAATACTGTGTTATGATGAGACAAGAGAACAATAGATGGCAGAGATGTTTTGGGTGTCTTGTTTTCTGTTCATGTTGTTGTTGTTGTTGATGATGTGTAATGTTTCTAGGGTGTATCGTTTCGAAACATGTTTCTCTGTCTGTAGGACTTTGACACCTTCAAAATCTGGAGAGTGGCCGTTTTCGATACTGTGGCTCGCCAGGGCTGTCTTTCCAGGATTGTTTGATTTGATATCCGATTTATGATTAGAAATTCGCTGTTTAAGAAATTGTTTTGTAGTTCCGATGTAACACTGGTTGCATGGTTCATTAGGTTTACCCTTACAATTTATTTTGTAAATGACATCAGTAACTTTATCCTTATCCGTTTTCGTTTTAAGTTTAGTGAAAAGGTGACTCAGAGTTTTATTTGATTTGAAGGCCAGGCGAACATCTGTTAGTTTTTGGTTTATCACTTCTTTAAAATTCTCAGTCAGTCTTGGGATGTAAACCATACTTTTGTAGTAACCATTATTCGGGTCTTTAGTGTCTTCGCTTGGAATTTTGCAATTGTGTTTCTGAAGTAGACCACGAATTATAGAATTTGGAAAACCATTGTCACTCAGGATTTTTTTGATTTTTTTCTCATTGGCAGAGTGAAATTGTTCGTCGCTGAGTGCGAAAACTTTACTGACGAGATTGGATGCAGTGTTCATAACTATGTGCCTCGCTTTTCACTAAACTTAAAACGAAAACGGATAAGGATAAAGTTACTGATGTCATTTACAAAATAAATTGTAAGGGTAAACCTAATGAACCATGCAACCAGTGTTACATCGGAACTACAAAACAATTTCTTAAACAGCGAATTTCTAATCATAAATCGGATATCAAATCAAACAATCCTGGAAAGACAGCCCTGGCGAGCCACAGTATCGAAAACGGCCACTCTCCAGATTTTGAAGGTGTCAAAGTCCTACAGACAGAGAAACATGTTTCGAAACGATACACCCTAGAAACATTACACATCATCAACAACAACAACAACATGAACAGAAAACAAGACACCCAAAACATCTCTGCCATCTATTGTTCTCTTGTCTCATCATAACACAGTATTCTTTCAGTTTCTTTACTCCTTGTTTAAATTCCATAGACTAAACTTCGTTTGAAGTGTTTATTTCTTTACTTTTGTAAATAATATTACAATTATTAGATACAATAATTTTAAATGTCAGTTTAAATTTAAACACAGTTTTATTAAAGTGAGTGTATTTTGTATTGTTTCAATTATTGTTATTATAATGTAAACAATATATTTTTTCTTGTTGTCCAAATAAAGTTCCCCTGAAGAAGGCAGCAACCCCTGCCGAAACGTCGGGAAAGCTAATGTAACTTAATTGTTTCATTGCAAAAACTACAGTGACCAAAAAAAGCCGACGGAAAGATTATTTTTAATCACTTCCAATCACGAATATAATTCATGTATTTTTTTGGTAAGCAATTGCTTAAGACGAGTTTTTATTAAAAATATTTTGCTGTCCCAATGTGCGCCCTACGCTGGTCTCAGTCTTCGAACCCCGGACAGTGAGACAGTTTGACCTTCTACAACAATTTTACTCATGGGAAAGTTGTTTTTAATTTTTCAATTATGGCAAAATGTAGGGGAAATACGTCGTAAGATACTATCAAAAATTCATTTTCATAGCTCAAAAGAATTCGTAATTAAAACCGTTTGAAAAAAAGTGTCTCACTGTTCCAACCTTTCCCCTATGTATATGCAATATTATTTTAATTGTGAAGGAGCTCTTAAATAATTTTTTTTGTTGAAATCGGTGCAGCCATCAACGAGTAATTTGAGAACAAAAAAATAGGTTCTGACAGGTACCGTTATTAACCGTTGTTGGTAATATTTGTTGTCATCAAAATATTGACCATATCTTAAATAGTAAACGCACATCTTTTTATCAAAATTCTTGAAACCGTTTTCGAGAAAAATAAGTTTTTTCTTAGCGGTTTTTCACTATTTGTATGGACGGTACCGTTATTTTTGAATTCAGAAACATGATTTTTGTCAAGTTTTCTACAAACCAATAAAAAATTATTTTACACCTAGTTTTGAAAATATTGACCACGTCGTTTTAAAAAAAAAATTGATTGTATTAAATTTTCATATTTTTTTTTTAATTTACCATAAAAACATAAAAAAATTCAACTTAACTGATTTCGAGAAAATCAAAAACGAAAAAAATGGCTGTACTGGAGGTATGTATACCAAAAATAACTAATGTTTGAAATTAATAAAGATATCCGAAAGAATTCTTCCTTATTTAATTTTTTGATTTTTTTCAACAAAATTCTTGGACCCATTTTTGAGATAACTATCATTTTCCTTTTTGGCGAAACAAAATTGTGTGGCAGGTAGGTACTGTTATTTTTGATCCTAAACAAAATTTAAAAAAATTGCTGGGCATACTAGTCAAAAAACACTATGTACCAAGTTTGAAGAAAATCCCTCCAGCCGTTTAGGCTGTAGGGGCAAGGACATACAGACAGACAGAATTGCGATACTCTTTTTTTCGCGTTCTCTATAATCTGGTAAAAATGATGTACCTACTAGGGCTAAGCTTTCCAACGATATATATCTCATTAGTGGACAATAGGTAGACCAAAATGCCCATTTTCCTTTTGTCTTACGTTTGGTTTGGTTGTATCTATTTCAAAACAAATTTCCTCTTCCTCATGAACTTGTATTAAATTTTATTCAATTTTTCACGTTTATATTCACTTATTTTTTTTTCTCCTTTTTAAAAAAAGTTATCTTTAATTAACTGAAATAAAATATCTATTTTTTTAAGATCAAAAAGAATCTCATCCAAAAGAAATTAATACCTTCAGTTCTAATGACTGGTCTGATTTTGGTAAGTCAAACTTGGTTTATTTAGTGTTTACATATCTGTTTAAGATTACTATAGCATTCGCACATTAAATTAAACTAGCAAATAGGTTTAACCTAAACGCAAATCAATTTAACCTAAAAGCAAATGTTACTTATAGCAAATTACTTAAACTATTAACCAAAACAGTTTTAGCCGTTAATTAAACTAGTGTCCCACCACTGGATTTGTAGAGGACAGTTTTAGCTCTAATTTGACACCCCATTAATAAAAACCCTTTATGGAACACTAATACCAATATGCAACTGGAAAAGTGCGTTAGGTATAACCTTCCTTAACAACCTTAAGGAAAACCTATTTGCGTTTAGGTTAAAAATATTTTCGTTTGGGTTAAACCTTATTTCGTTTAGGTTAAACATATTTGTAAATAAATTAATAAAATGTGCGAAAACGAATGCTATATTTTAATGTTAAAAGGCTTTATTTTAACAAATAGTTTTTTTTTTGCAGATACATTTAAGTGGTCAGTTGACCAAAGGGTGTTTATGCTTAATCTATTGAAGGGAAACATGAGCAACATTGGCCCGCTGAAAAAATGTTCGGCCCGTCAGACCAAGTAACTGGGTGGTTTAAAACGATAATAAAAACGCATGAAGAACAATAAAAAAGATGAAAACAAACAAAAAAGGCACGAGGAAAAAATTGTGCGTATAGGTATTTATAGCAAAACGTTTTTTGGGGTGACGTGAAATAAGGCCCAACGAAACAAAGCCAAATGTCAAAAATTTGGCCTTATTTCGCTTTTAATATGGAAATAACGCCAAATTTTAGTTTTTCCTTTATTTCGCTTTAGAAAACGAAATAAGGCCAATTTGACTTTATTTCGTTTTCATGTTTTTTTTTCAGAAAACTGCAAAACAAATCGCTGTTTTGTTATTTTCTTTCGGTGCAGTGCATAAACCCCCACGGAACTAGCCCGCACGGTTGTTATTTCCCAAGAAAGAACCCGCTTGGGTTAATTCCACCACAAAAAAGAACTAAGACCCGCAGGTGCTTTTGAGAATTCGCGAAGCGGGCCACCCAAAGTACTGTTTAGTGCAAAAAACTTTGATAACAGATCGACTGACAACATAGGCGCCTGCCAGACGACTGAGCATACCCTAAGCGGAGCGACGGAGTCGGAGTGAGTGGGACAAAGGACCCGAAAAGGCGCGAAGCGGGCCACCCAAAGTACTATTTAGTACAAAAACTTTGAAAGCAGACCGACTGATAATAAAGGTGCCTGCCAGATGGGGTCTGCTTCCTTTTTTTTAGGGAACTAATCCCCCAACAGGCAGGCGCCTATGCTTCAAAGTTTTTGAACTAAACACTACTTTGGGTGGACCGCTTCGCGGGTCCAATTTCTTATTTCCATTTTCAAAGCGAAATAAGGCTAAATTTGAGATTTGGTCTTATTTCGTTGGGCCTTATTTCACGTCACCGTTTTTTGGTGTATTAGTGAACTACGTGTAGGTACAAAAGTGTAGGTACAAACAGTTAATCGTGTGTTTTTGTATTTGCACATTGTTGTAACTGAGCAAACGTGTTTATTTGTGTTATTTGGAAAAGAATAAGTACCTAATGTCAAATGGGGGATATGGCACATCGGAACGTCGGGATATATGGAACCGGTGCCATATCAGCCGCTCTTAATTTTGTACCTACTTTATTTTCATTGTAACCAATCATAATTATTGCTTTTATGATTATTTTCTTGCTTTTATAATTTTCTTTTAGAAATGCCGACAGTGTTTAAAAAAAATCTACTATAAGTCGCAGCAGCTATTGAAGCAGTGTGTGGTAATAAAATGTCCATAAAAGCTGCAGCTATAGGCACTTTTTAATTCCCTTCACTACCTTTCGGAGACTCCTTAAAAAGCCAGACATTAAAAACACCAATTTTGGATCTGTTTCTTGGTTAGGGGAAAAAAGGAAAGACAAATCGTTCTACATATAAAAAAAACTATAGGCATACGGGTTTGCTCCATCTAGGAAGGAAGTTCGTGAAATGGCATTTGGATTGGCAAAAAGTGCGGAAACCATAAATTCAATTATTTGAAGAAAGAAGCAACACTTATGTAGGCTGTGGCGAATATTATGCTCTAACAACAAAACCGAATGAATAGATTTAGTTCACAATACCTACATTCCTACATAAATAGGGTAGAGCAGCTTAATGGCGCCCCTCCCCAGTGGCCGGCCACCTCTTACAAATGTTCGGCCCCCTCTTTTAAACAAGAAGTCTTCGGGGCCGGATATAGGAAACAAGTCTCCTAACTCCGGCCCCTTGTTTAATATTAGGGTTAAAACAAATGTTTACCTAATATGTATATCACTTTTGGTCTCATGATTCATGCACATCTTTTTAAAATACCTGTAACAAATGTGGCAAACAAAACTGCAGGAAAAATTAAAGTGCCGTTTCACCCTCCAGCAGGTGCCGTTTCACCCAACCCTCAATTTTTTGATCGCTTTTTTTAATGTTTTTTATTTTTGCAAAAAAAAAAATATGAAAGTGACTGTGAATTCTCCAAATGTTCCTTTTTTTGTTAATAAATAAGTTTTGAAATAAAGTTGTTTCCTGTTTGAAATAAAAATATTTTTAATTTTCAATTAATAAGGAAAAACGATCTGAAGTGAAGGATTTTGGTGTAGTTTTAGATGAAAAGTTAATTTTTTCCCTGCATGTTGATTTTATTGTGGCAAAGGCAAACTCAATGCTAGGTTTCCTCAAAAGAAATTGCTTAGAGTTTTCTAATCCTTACGCAATTAAAGCAGTTTATACTTCTCTTGTCCGCCCGCATTTGGAATACGCTTCAGTAGTATGGGATCCGTTTTACACAGTTTCAAAAAATCGAATTGAAAAAGTTCAAAAATCTTTCACTAGATTTTTGGTTAGACAATTAAAACTTACTCCACCAGATGTGCCTTGATTAGTCTATCTACGCTGATATATTGTCTTACACATATAGAATGCCCTGTTTTGCTTAATCTCTTAAATATCTATGTTCCAGGAAGAAATATACGATTCAGACATTTGTTTTATATCCCCTTGCATAGATATAATTACGGTTGTAATGAACCATTCACAAGATGTATGAAGTTATTTAATGAAGTTAAATTTAATTTAGATATAAAATCTTGAAAGAAATGTATTTAAATTACAATTAAATGAAAATGTAAATATGAATTAAGTTTATATTAGTTTTAAGCAATCTGTAAGAGGAAACTCGATAGATGAATGAATAAATAAATAAATAAAAACTAAAAGGGTTGCCATATCGCCCGACTTTACCCTATCTAAATAAGTATGTACAATAAAATATGTTTATATTTTGTGTATATTTTTTTTTATAGAACAGGAGTCCACAATTTCACATCCATTTTTGGGGTGATGGATACCTAGCAAAATTAGACTTCTATTTTAAGATAGATCTATACTTTTTATATACAAATATGAATGTCTTGCATTACGTGATTGTGGCCTTTGTACGTGATACTGATTTAAAAATGCATTTTGTTGTAGGACGCTCATTAATTATATAATTAATGATTAATATAATTTGGAGCTTCTTAAACTGCATTTTTAATGGCCCCAACCACGGCACGCAAGACATTTATATTTGCATAAATGTAAATAGTTAATATCTATCTTAAAATAGCAGTGCATTTTAGCTATTTCTCAAACTTTGCTGCGGGCTCGTAGTCTATTATGGAAGAATATCTCCTTCGTCTTCAATTACTTTTTATTTATAGAAGTCGTAATGAAATAAAGTTTAATTGCTTCTATTAACTACCAAGTAATTAAAGAAATTCTTCCACGAAGAACTTTTATTTTAACTTTTTATATTACCTTGTGCCTTGAACTTATAGAACTATGCAATTGAAGTCCCGACATAAACTATGCAATTGCACGCATAAGAATTAAATTATTAATTACGTTGTATTTTGTTGTTAGTTACCAGTGTTACCGCAAGTTTAATTTTTAATGAGTCCTAGAGGCTGACAAAAATGAGTTATTTTGAAAATAAATGGGTCCTAATAACAAATCTGTTTAAGGCGTATGATAAAACTTTTTTTCATTTTTTAATAATAAAAATAAATAATTTGAAATCATAAAAAAATATTTACTTCATAAATAGGTATCATTAAACCAACTTATTTTACATATATTTTTTTCAGCAAAATGAAATAAAAGTGCTTGAACTTAAAAATTGACCTAACCGTATTATTGAAAGTGTTTATTTGTACTCTTAAAATAATGAGTCAAATATAAAAAAGATGAGTCCGTGAGCCAAGTTAAAAAAATGAGTCCCTTTTGACTCTGATGAGTCTCAGTGGTAACACTGTTAGTTACATTACATTTCATTGATAGAAAGAATAATATTAATATGTATCTGCTATGGTATTCCTTTTAATGTCTCTCAAGTGCCCCAAGGCAGCACCACGAGATTTCTCTTTCGCATGAATAGTATTTCTCATATCACTATTTACATAAGAAGCATTCGCTGGTGATGTATTATCGTCTTCTACCCACAGATCTCCTTGTTTAATGCACATAAATTGTGCAATACACAACTAGCCAAAATAAATTTGGACATTTTTTGTTCTACTGTGAAAAGTCTAGTCTCATAAGCTGCCTGAATCTTATTTTAAGTAATGAGAAAGCGGTTTCTATTTGCACTCTCGTTTGGCTTAAATTTTTATTGAACCTTTTCTGTTTCATCGTTAGGGATCCGTAATTCTTGTACGGAGTCAAAAGATACTCCCTTAGGGAATAGGCAGAATCACCTAAGATATTGTACAACTGTTGTCCACTCCACAGTATGCTGGTAAATCGTCCGAGATAAAAGAAAGCTGAAAAATCCTGGCATCGTGGATTTTGCTCGGACAACCGCCAAACATATCGATACACTTTTCATTGGCATAACAAATACCCTGCAAGTTAAGGCGCCAGTTATAGCCTTCATTGAAATCCATCATTGAAACACAAATCAGTGAAACAGTGGAATATTTTCTGACAAGTTGGTTATAGCTATCATGAAACTTTCTTTTATTGAAAATTCCATTCCCCATACAAAAAACGACTTTGAGGTTAAAGTCGATCATTGAACGAAAAACTGACAGACGAAAACAGGAAGAGAAAGGAACGCGTTTCATTGCAATGAATGTGTTCCACTTTTGGGAACAAAATATCAGCTGTTCATTGAAAACGATTTACATCATTGAAAAACGAAAAATGATTTTATATGAAAGTTGTAAAGAAAACTTAACAGTTTTTGGACTAAAAAAAATATATAACTGACAACTATCATTTTGGTACCAAAACGCCATCAGTTTTATCTGTTTAAGTGCATCAAAATTAAAAGACAAAATTTTCAATGATGGTTTTCAATGAAAGCTATAACTGGCGCCTAAGCGAAAGCATGTGGTGCCGACTAATGTAGGTTGATCTGATTTTGTTGGCTGATTTTATTATATGGTCAGGGCCAAGGATACCAATAGCCGCATTCGTACACAAATTTTGCTCATAACTTGAATAACTTCCAGCCCAAGAATAACATTTTTCCTGTGCGTATGATAGTGCTGCGTTAAGCCCACATTTTCATTAAATTAATTTTTTGTATATATACTACAGTTATCGACCTACGGCCTTTCAAAGGTGTCTTATAACGTTAGAAAATTTGTAAATTTTTGTAAATGTAACGTAATAAGACACCTTTGAAAGGTCGTAGTTCAAAGACTGTAGCAGATATAAAAAAAATTGTTTGGAAGAAAATGTTGACCTGACCCAGCCCTATGCACAGACAATTTTGGGCTTTGGCTAGTAGTTTTTTTCAAGTTATGAGCAAAATTTGTGTACGAATGCGGCTGAGTTGCAAGCAATTTTTAGTTTATTGGCTAGAAGGGCATAAGGGGAAGGAACCAAATATCCCCTCAAACTCTTCTCGCAAACAAACTAGCTAGTTTCTGGCAACTCAGTTTCGTTGTGTGAAAGCGGTCTAAATGTAGCAGCCATCTATGCAACCTAAGATATTTTTAAATCCAGCAATCTGTGAGTAAAGAAAACAATGTTTTGAAATATAAGATACCTATTTATTTAAACATTTAACTGTTGGCTAAATAGTAGGTTACGGTTCAATAATAATAGCTGCACGAATTTAAAAAAATACCACTAGAACAATAAAATTAAAAGTATCTTGTCGTGATTTTTATAAGAGTCTGTAAACATCGACCAAAATTTGTGTATTAGAAGGGTAAAACAAACTGCCTGTAGAGCCCACTGTTATACCTGGGAGAACTCAATTTTTTTCTGGAGATGGGGTCACTATTTGTTCTTTTTAGTTGAGTTATCGGTTTATTTCAATAAATATAATATAACATATCATAGCCTTTTTTCTATCTGGAATTGTTATATGTACCATTTAAATTATTTTTAAGTGTAGATAAATATGTGTTCACAAAAAACACTACTATTTTGAGAAAATGTTAAGCTGGACACAAGTTAGCTGGACATATGAACTATATTGGTTTCGAGCCGTTTGGCTCGCTCTTGTATGGCTGTTTTAAACAAAAAAAAAATATGCAAAACGAACCAAATTTGTAAGTAAAATCGGTCTGTAGTTTAATTTTTAGTAAAACCTGGGTATATTGGCGACTATGAATATGCCTCAATGTGTCGTGCCCGAGTTTGTACTAAAATATAAAAATATAAAAGCAACAATTTGTAATTAAAATTGGTCTATATTCATTTAACCAAAATTGTCTTACCCCCAGTTCACAGTGGGAGTTTAAACTTGAGATCAGCTGAACCTTAAACTGAGTTTAAATTTTTGGTTTAACTCTTCCGGTTTAACAGTGAAATCTGATCTTCAGATCAGTTGAACTTCGTTTAACTACATTTTATGAAAAAGCATTGTGTGTTTTTGCTTCGCCAAGTGGCTTAATGCAAACAGTACGTAGCTTTCCTTGTCTATTCTTTCTCTTTCTGAAGCAACGGACACGCGAACCAGCAACAATTATTTTGGGTTGTTGATAATTTGTCGACATTTTTTTTTAAAGTGACATGAACAAATTAAAAAAAAAAAAAATTGGAAAATAAAACAATAATTGTGCAAAAAAGAGAAATAACTTTAACAGCAGACATGAATTTGCTAATGGAATTGGTTAAGAAAATAAATAAATAAAATGTATTATGTATAGTGGTCCCAAACGTTTAACTTAGGTTTAAACAGCAGAATGATCTCGGTTAACTTAAACTAAAAATTAAACTCAGAAACCTGCGACTATCCATATGCCCCAAATATTTCAGATTGATAAACTCCCATCTTCCCCCTCTTTAAATTTGAATATATAACCAATAACAATAATAAAATTTAATAAGTTACTTTATCAAAGAATTAACTAGATTTACCTTTTCCAAAAGGTTCTACAAACCATGTGTACTTAAGACACCTTCTTGTCAAAAAACAAACAAACCTTGTGATAAAAGGTAATAATAACGAATAAATAAATGTCACCATTTCCTAGACGGCTGTCATATAGAGATACATCACCTGCTGAAGATGCCGTCAATAACTACAATTATATGGGTTGGTACTCAACGGTATTGCTATGATAGCCGTTGTCGATTTTAGGTAAACATTTTATAAAAGAGCCTTTATTTATTCTTAACTTTAATTAAGATACAGATTCCTTTACATAAATGTTGGTAGTCGAGGCCGGTGCAACGAATCTCAAATGTTTAAGAATTCTTCCGTTAAAACAGGTACAGCATGAGAATCCATTACTCAAGAATATGTCAAGGAACCTTTGTAATGTTAGTGTTTTTGTCGTTCTTATTGGAGATTCGGCATTTAAATTTTCCGATATCCTTATGAAACCATATCCCTTTAGCATTGCCTTAACACCAGTTGAAAAAATTTCAACTACTATCTATCAAAGAAGAGAAGAGTTGTCGAGAATGCCTCTGATCATTTAAAAGCTAGGTTTCGGAGAATCTGAAAAGTGCTAGACAATCAAATTGAAAACACGAACCTAATCATCAAACCTTGAATGTCCATAATGATGAAACTATAAAATCCATTGGATACAACATTGTAAGGAAAACGTTGTGAGGGAACAGCCAGAGTTTACCATTCACACCAACGCTACCAACCCAACAGCAGAAACCATAAGAATAAGCGCCTACTTATGTAAGTAATAATGTGTCCTTTACGTGGCAGACACCTTGCCGTGGTACGAAGGCTTGAGTTTCAAAGATTCATCTGACCTGCCGTAGTTTGGGCTAACCAAAAGCGGTGGCAATTTTGAGGGGTTACGATCAAGATCTGCCCCCCCCCTAATCCAGGGTGTAATGTGGACCGTGCCTATTGGATGGTTTGCAGTCAGGGGGTATACCGGCTGTATTCTAACGGTACCTCTTTGAAACTAGGTCGAATCAAAGAGTACCCATGACCTTACCATATCATGCGGAGCTCTGATATGGCGGACCACCCTTTCTCTAGCTACTCGTGGGAACAAAATAAGAAACAAATAAAACAAAGAAACAACAAAAACCACAAGAAATTCAACACTCCGTGGGATGTCACCGTGAGTAAGTATGCGGACCACATGGAGAGAGTCCTCCATGGCGAAGATCTGATACCAGGTGTCAGTCGGTTCCTTAAGAGGATGCCTCCAAGGAATTTACTGAGCCAGGCAGAAAATACAGGAGCATCATCTGCTAGTCAGGGGAGAATACCTCCCGGGCAAGGGGAAGATGCCGCATAGAGTACATCAGCCACTGGTCAGGAGAGAATACCTCCCGGGCAAGTTGTTAGTTGAAACTAAAGCCAAAGAAGGCAGCACTGATGGGAAAATACCACCATCTAGCAGAACCTCGAAACCACCAAAAAGACCACCTAACAACCTCGGTAGAAGAACTAATCCACTGCCAAAGCTGGGTGAACCAGGAGGCTTGGATGACCCGTGTAGAAAAGGACTTAGCAGGGCGGGCACAAAGTGGTACTTCCGGTTCCTTGATAAGGGGGTGACCCCAGAGGAAGCCAGGGAAAAGGTAGAAGAGAGGAAAGAACTTCCCAAAGAGGAGCCCTTGCAAAGCCAAGAACAGGGTAAGAGGAAAAGCCACCACATTACTCCTCCCCAAAGGCAAGAGGCAAAAAGACCTAAGGTAGCGGCAACAAAAGCAGCGGGTTCAAGCACCGCACATGCAAAAGCCTGCGAACGTAAGGTAATCTCTTATGCAGATGCAGCCAAAAGCGTTCGCATTGCAGTTTGCAGTCCTGCCGAAGGAATACCCTCACGTCACTCTAGGCACCGACGATCTGACCAAAATAGAGGACGTCATTATTGAGGAAGTCTCCAAAGGATGGGAAACAAAGCTAAAGTTCAATGGCCTCCACTTCAGACCAGGTCTGCAGGTGGTTGACTGTGCTGGTCAACAAACGGCAGATTGGCTGATAGGGAGGACTCCAAAACTGAGCACTGGGAAGGGCGTGGAATTGGTGACATGCTTGGGAGATGACGTTCCTAAGATGCACACAATTACACTGTTTCTTCCAAGAAGTATGGGTCAGTAGGACAAAATATCCTTGGTTCTGATCCAGGCTCCCAACGAAGGACTGAATGTCCAGGCTTGGAGGATCCTGAAGAGCAAGGTCGAGGCAAGGGTCAATTGTTAGTGGTCAACATTGATTCCCGATCAGCAGAAGCTATAATGAAGGCATACCACGAACTTCATTATAAATTCGGGACGATCCAGGTTTGTGGTCTACGAAAACATTCTGTGCCAGCGTCTTTCTTCGAGCCTAGCAAAGACCAAAAAGAATCTCCAACCGTCGAAACTCCACGAACCAATCCAAGCACCAACTCTCCAGATCCTTTACCTGCCTTACCAGTCCCACAAATCCCCTTAAACTTCCAATGAGGGGTCATTCCCTTCTCTCCCCACTGTCTGATCAACAGGTAAACATCCTAGATGTCTCACCGAACAACAAAGGTCCAACGGAGGAAGACTTAGAGGGCATGCACCTCTCTCCTATCCGGGAAGACAAAGAAGAACTGCTTCCGACCGAAGAGGAGGAAGACCATCTGCTTGCAGATGATGGGGCATTGCCACCCACTTCGTAGACCCCAAAATGAATGGACGCGGGACCAGCACCAGGCTAGCTCAGGAAAATCTTCATCATGCTAAGGCGGCATCAGCCATCATAACAAGAAAATTTTCAGCTGATAACCTTGGGCTAGTGCTGATCCAAGAACCCTGGGTTTACGGGGGTCAAGTAAGAGGCCTAACATGTAAGGACTCTTAATTATTATGGGATACGAGACAAGACTCGCCCCGAGCATGCATAATAGTAAGAAATAATATAAATTTTATATGTCTTTCATGATTTATGACGAAGGATCTGGTTCCGATACAGACCCAAATCTACATTGAGGGAAGACCCCTTACAATGGTAATAGCAGCAGCCTACTTTGCAGGTGATGAGGTACAGGAACTCGTTAACTACTGCTGCAATAAACGACTCCCGTTGATGGTGGGATGTGATGCAAACACACACCACACAACATGGGGGATTACTGATAAAAATCAGAGGGGTGAGTACCTTTTAGACTATATTATCGAGAAAAATCTAGATATATTTAACGTTAGAATACTCCTACTTTTGTTACTAGAAACAAAAAAGAGGTTTTAGACTTAACGTTCGGCATTCCGAACATAGGTTGCTTACTAAGGGATTGGAGAGTCTCCAACGAACCCTCAATGTCTAACCACAGAATAATAGTGTTTAGCTTAGAGGGCCTTCTCACAGAGAATACCTCTGGAAGGAACCCAAAGAAATCAAACTGGAACCTTTACAAAAACATTCTTAAAACAAACCTTATACATATAGGTCCAGCAGAAACGACAAAAAGTCACCTTGAACTAGAACATATTGTGAACGAATTTAGTGGGGCTATAAATGAGGCATATGAACTCAGTTGCCCTCTTAAACCACAAAGAAAGCAAGTTTATGCTCCATGGTGGAACAAAAATCTTTCGAAACTAAGATCCAAGGTGAGAAAACTCTTCAATGAGGCAAAAAGAACTAGGGAGTGGAATAATTAAACTACTGAGTTAACAAAATATAACAGGGAAATAAGGAAAGCCAAAAGAAATATATTTGTGGTCTTCTGTGAGGTTTCCTACCCCTGCTGCAGCAAGCCTGCGCAAAGCTCTAGCTAAAGAGAAGGCTCTGACTTCTCTAGCACTTCGGAAGCCTGATGGCAGCTTTACGGAAGATGAGGAGCAAAGGTCCACTCTGCTACTAAAAACTCATTTTCCGGGTAGTTTTCCAATGGCTGGAAGTACAATAGAGAGAATACCTCTCAAACCTAACATTTAGGCCGATAAGTTTAACATCTTTTTTACTGAAGACTTTGGAAAAGGTAATTGATAACTTCATTAGATCAGGAGTATTAATAAAAATGCCTCTTAACCATCGCCAGCATGCATATAGGGCGGGCAGATTTACCGAGACCGCCCTTTATGAGCTCACAAATACTGTGAAAATAGCCCCAGATGCCAAAGAAACGGCCTTATGTGCCTTCTTAGACATTGAAGGTGCCTTTGACAACACCTCGCATGAGGCTGTCAATAAAGCACTCGTTAGGAAATGCGTACCCATCACTATAACCAGATGGATAGGTGAGATTCTAGGCACAAACGGCGGAAGCACACGCAGGGCAAAAGATTCAGAAAATCATCACAACAAGCGGATGTCCGCAGGGAGGGGTACTGTCACCCTTGCTGTGGAGTCTTGTAGTTGATGAACTACTCGAAAGTCTTACTTCTCAAGGCATACGCTGCATTGGCTTTTCCGATGACATTGTTTTAATAGCCTTAGGGAAGTTTGAACAAACCCTTTGTGATATAATCAAAAGAGGACTGACAATTACTAGGAAATGGTGCCTTTCGGTAGGACTCAACATAAACCCTACGAAGACAACTATCATACCATTTACTAAGAAAAGACTTCTGCCACGCATGAAAACTATGAGGTTAGCTGGTGAAGTAATTGATACCCAGAAGGAGGTAAAATATCTGGGAATTACACTAGATAGCAAACTACTCTGGAATAAACATGTCGAAATAACTGTCGGGAAAGCCACAAAAGCCTTATGATATGCAAGAGGCTTGCAGAGAAATCATGGGGTTGCAAACCAAACATCATTAGATGGATGTACACCATGATGGTAAGGCCCATCATTACCTATGGTGCGGTTGCATGGCACAAAAGAACCGAACTAGCAACTAGGAAATCACTAGACAAAATTCAAAGGCTCGCTTGCATATGCATTACTGGAGCAATGAGAACTTATCCCACTACAGCAATGGAGGTTATCCTTCACCTAACCCCACTTTATGTGGTGGTAGAAACCGCAGCAAAGGGAGCCATCCTGAGATTTCCCAGGGAAGGTACTGGGAAGGGTAAATGTATAGGAATTAGAGAAAGGGAATCCATTTCCAGGTCCTCAGTATCGAAATTACTTGACATTCCAAGAGATGGCATGACTAAAAAGTACAACTTCGAGAAAAAATTCAGAACGGAGTTAAGTAGCAAGAAAGAGTGGGTAGGCGAAACAATAAACTACTCTCTCAATGCAAATTCCATCAAATGGTACACAGATGGATCGAGAACGTCTCAAGGGACGGGTGCAGAAATTTTCGGGCCAAGAACCAAACTTTCTCTGTCGATGGGACAGTCCACTAGCATTAGGAGGTAAATGCCATAGGAAAATGTGCCGAACGAAATCTCGAAAGAAACTACCGTAACCAAAACATTGCCATTATGTCGGACAGCCAAGCCGCGCTCAAGGTACTAAACTCCTATGCCATTAGTTCAAAACTGGTATGGGATTGCGTGGATAGGTTAAACGACCTTGGCAAAAATAATAATGTTACACTTCATTGGGTTCCTGGGCACGTAGGTGTCCAGGGTAATGAAGAGGCAGACTCCTTGGCAAAAATAGGAGCAACGACACCCTTATCGGGTTCTGAACCCTATAGGAGAAAATGTGATTAAAAATAAAATCAAAACAGAAGAGGAGGCCAAAAGATCCAAATTATGGACAGAACTCCCCCACCTGAGGCAAGCGAAACTACTTCTTGGGAGCTACAACCAAGAACGCTTTGCATCCTGTATATGCTTAAGCAGGAATAACCTCAGAATAATAACAGGTTTCCTCACTGGTCACTGCAAACTAAAAACACACCTAAGTATTCTTGGGCTGGTGAGTAGTGCCACATGCAGATTCTGCGACACTCATGAGGAAACACCTGACCACATATTAGGTAAATGCGATGCACTCGTGCAACAAAGACATAGGTATCTGGGACGTCACCAGATACAAATGTATATAATGATCAACTACTTACTTGATGGAGTAATGCTGAGAGATGTTTTTTTCGCAAATCACTTTTTCTGTGTGTCCATCTGCTAGTATTTCATTTCCTTCTTTTAAAAGTTGGTTTATTTCATCTGAAATTTGAAAAATTAAATTAACAAAACTTCACTTGGAACAATTTTCAACATTGATTTTTATTGATTAAAAAGACAGCATACCACCTAAATACTCGTCGTTAAGATTAGTTTCTTGGTTCACATAATTTGAATGTTCCGACGATATTTTCTGCGAAGGAGCTGCAATTAAAGAATGTATACTATGTATTGAAGCTACCTTAATATTTAAATATTACCACATACATACCTTCTATGCTGTTAACATTATCGCAATCGAATGTACTTTCGGTTCCTTCAAAGGACAGCAAGATCATTCTTTTTATTTTTTCTTCACCTGTCGAGAGAACTGGACTTATGTTTGAACCACCTCCAGTACGGTATGTCTCAGCACGAATCAGAGCTGATTTTTAACGAGTTTCTCGTTTAAGACCTTCATATTTTATTTGTAATGTTCTTGCAGTTCTATAGGTCACCCCAATTAAACTATTAAAAGACACCTCAATGCTTTTCCAGCAAATGTCTTTTTCTTGCCACGTTACGGAACCACTTTTTTTATTTTCTAATATATTTTTTTTTATCACTGATTAGTTGGATTAAAAAATCAGTTTCTTCCCGAGAGAAATTAACGCTTCTTTCTCGCTTTACCGACATTTTTACCCGCACTTATTTAGACGACCGACACTTGAAAATTAACAATATATTTTATGTCAAAACAATTTTCACTGGAAAATAAGAATAACTTCGAGTAGCTAATTGACACATAAATTTATAATTTTGATAATTGTGAAACGCAAAGTTTTTTAATGGGAGGGTTTACTTTACGGATAATTTAATTGTCGAGTTACTAATTATCGCTTTACTCAGACATTGTGAAACAAACCCTTACTGTAATAAACTTTAAGTAAATGCTTTTTGTTGAGTTGTTATATTATTTTACCCATAATGCTGTCCTCTTGTTACTTTTCCAGATTGCTCATTGGTCTTTCTCCCAATATTACATGTATTTGCAAATACAGACAATACAGTATACAGCTCCATTGCGAAGGACAACCTCCAGGAGGGCCCACCAATTTCTTTTCCTTTCTGTTAGGGAAAAGAATTTAACAATAAATTCTAAAAAAAAAGAACTTACATATTGGTAAAGTTATGAATTTTTACTTTTATCTCCTCTTGAGTATATCCCACCATTATCTCTGGCATTTCCTTGAAAATGTGAGTTTTTTGTCTGCCCGATCAAGTCAGCCTGCTTGTCGGCCCATAACTCCACCAAAAACGTTTCGTCCTCCGCTGCCCAGGTTTTTCGGTGTTTTTTTTTTTTAAATTTGTTCACTCATCTTCTATAAGTAATTTGTTTTATTATATTTTTGTATATATTTACTATTGTTTTATAGGTACTTACATTTTATTTCGTCAGTAGGTATTTTTGTGTCCGATTTCTTCGAAGTTGTTTATTGTTTTAAATTTTATTTCTACATTTCTATCTGTCAACGAAAGAAATGGACGTTTGAATGGGTTGGTTCCAAAAGTATTCTCCGAAACAAAAGTTTGTTTGATTTGACAAACTAATGTGTTCAAGAAGATTTCAATGAGTTTTATTTGAAATCTTCATTTGAGGAGATTAAAATTTGTACGGTAAATCTTCGAGATTTCAAGGAGATTTGTGACAAATCTAGCTAAATCATGGAAACGTAGTATAAAGAAGAAAATTTTCTGAGATTCAGATTCATCACATTATTTTGTTTCAAGCCTAGTTTTTCACTAGCCCAGGAATTTTGTGCAAAAATCCTAAATTTTGGTAATAGGTTTAGGATTTTGATGGGTTGTAGAGCTATTTAAAAGGAGTATTTGAGGAATTATCCTGGCCTATAGCTGTTGAGCAATCCGCGTAATCAGCGTTTGAAAAAAAAAAACAAAAAAAAATGGTGATGACAAAAAACAAAAATGTAAGGGTACATTCCACAAACTTTTAAAATAGCTCAAAAAAAACATAATTAAATTTTTTATCATGGTTCATTTTTTTCTTTTATATCTAAAATCCAAAACTTAGTAAAAATTATTCAAAGTTAAAAAATTGAAATTTTCTAAACGTTTTTTGGGTTTTTTTCCGTTAAAATGCAAATTTTTAACAAATATAAGTAAAAACTAAAAACAAAGTTTTGTTAACCAATTAATTCTGTGTCGTTTGATATATCTTAAGCTAGTGTTATGTACCCTTCAGTAAGAAAAACATTTTATTCAAATCACGAAAAAAAATAAGGTATTAATTTAAAAAAAAATATAAAGGTACATTTAGGAACATTTTTAAATACCTCAAACGATGTAGAATTGAATTTAAGACAAGATAGTATACATTTTATTTTATTATGTACAGTTAAGTCTGTCAATTTTTAATAAAAAACTTAAAAAAGTGAACATTTTAAACAATTTTGTACAGTATTTACTGTTAAAACGGAATTGTAAACAAAATATAACAAAATAAAAAAAAATAGTTTTTTCACTGAGATATTGAGATATTTTTGAGATTTTTCTTGTAGATATATCTTGAATAATTTTAATAAAATGGATAAGGAACCATGAATAAAAACTTAAAAGTTTCAAATGATAAAAAAAAAAAAATATAACGGTACATTTCAGAAAGCTGAAATAAAATTTAAATGAAACAAAATTTAGTAAAACATAAAACTGTGTACATTTTTTTTGTATATTACGACCTTGAAAAAAATTAAAAAATTTTAGTAAACGTTGAAAAAGTGGAAATGTAAAATTAATTTTTGCAGTTTTTACAAAAAAAAAAATATAACGGCGCATCCAAAAAACTCGAAAAATACATCAAACTACGCAAAATTATATTTAACATAAGATAAAAGAATTGTTTTTTTTCTTTAAAGTGTCTTAAACTTGGTAAACATTATATTAAACGTTGAAGAAGTAAACATTTTGCAATTTTTTCTTACAGTTCTTATCGTTCCAATTTAACAGTCAAAGGATTTTTATAAGAAAAAAAAAGTAATTTAGTTTGTTTATTATTCGATTTCGCATTGTTTAAAATATGTGGTTATAGTTAAAATATCTACCGTTCTCAAAATATTTTGAATTCATTCAAACTATTTTAAATTATGCAGCAATAAATGGCTCTTAAGATTGTATGTTTACTTGTTTTAGAAAGTAGCACTAAATTTGTCAAATTTGTATACAAATTGAAGAAAGTGATTTTTTATTTTCATTTTTTTTAAGTGTTTTTTGTTAAAATAGAATATTTAATCGGACCCAATTAAACTAAATGCAGTATTAATTTGTTCTTTATTATATTTTCCGTCATATGTGGTATTACAAAAGTTTGTATTACTCACTATTTGGAAAATTTTTAATTTAATCCATCAAGAAACGTGGTACAAAATATTTGAGTTCTAACTAAAAAAAAAAAAAAATACAACGGTACATTTCACAAAGATACAAAGTTTAAGAAAATGTAATACTTCTTTTTATAAAGAACCGTAAAGTTGGAAAAATTGTCTTTGAAAGTTGAAAAAAAGAAAACGTTCATTTTTCGCTTGCATGTAGTTGGCCCACCAACTATTGAGTTGAGCAAAACTGTTAATTGCAATCGTTTGTACATCGTTTGTCTACGTTTGTACAAGTTTTAGATTCGTTTGTACACTCACCGTTTTTTTTATATAGCCACTTCAAAAATATTTACGGAGTTTGGCCCACCAACTATAACGCCCCAAAAATCTGGAAATGCAGTTCGATAGATAATCGTTTGTCTATGTTTGTCTTTTTTTTTTTCGTTTGTATTTTTCCCAAATTTTTTTGACAAAAAAATTTTTTTTAACCAAATTTTATTAAAATTTTAAAACATATGCATTCGTTTGTCTCTTTTTTATAATGATTTTTCATCGTGTTATTTTTTTTAATTTGTATTTATTTCTATTTTTAATTAATTATTACTTTTTTGGGACATGTAGTTGGCCCACCAACTATAACGCTCGAAAAATCTAAAAACGCAGTTCGATAGAAAATCGCTTGTCTATGTTTGTCTTTTTTTTTTTTCGTTTGTATACGTCCCAAATTTTTTTGACAAAAAAAATTTTTTTAACCAAATTTTATTAAAATTTTAAAACATATGCATTCGTTTGTCTATTTCTTATAATGATTTTTTATCGTAGTAATTTTTTAAATTTGTATTTATTTCTATTTTTAATTAATTATATATTAATTATATGGAGCATGTAGTTGGCCCACCAACTATAACGCTCGAAAAATCTAAAAACGCAGTTCGATAGAAAATCGTTTGTCTATTTTTGTCTTTTTTTTTTTCGTTTGTATACGTCCCAAATTTTTTTGACAAAAAAAAATTTTTTAACCAAATTTTATTAAAATTTTAAAACATATGCATTCGTTTGTCTCTTTTTTATAATGATTTTTCATCGTGTTATTTTTTTTAATTTGTATTTATTTCTATTTTTAATTAATTATTACTTTTTTGGGACATGTAGTTGGCCCACCAACTATAACGCTCGAAAAATATAAAAACGCAGTTCGATAGAAAATCGTTTGTCTATGTTTGTCTTTTTTTTTTCGTTTGTATACGTCCCAAATTTTTTTGACAAAAAAATTTTTTTTAACCAATTTTTATTAAAATTTTTAAACATATGCATTTGTTTGTCTCTTTTTATAATGATTTTCCATCGTGTTAATTTTTTAATTTGTATTTATTTCTATTTTTAATTAGTCATTACTTTTTTTGGGACATGTAGTTGGCCCACCAACTGCATTCTCTTTTATTTGGGTATCCACAGTTTCAACTTGTATTCGAAATTGCGATAATTAAGACCTTATCCTTTTTTTCTATTCTTTTTAAGGAGTGCCCTGCATTTAGGCTGCATTTAAAAAGACTTAAGTTACACCTTGAATATATTATTTATTCAGTTAAAATAATTAAAAAAACCCAAACAAAAATAATTCTAATTCTATAGGTACTTGTTCATTAACTTGAACTTTGCCGTCGGCTTAAGGCTTTTAATGAGTTTCTTTTCTTTATGAAATAGAAAGTAATTATGGGTACAAATACCTATGCATGCCTATTATAGATATTGATAGGTAGTAACCAAATTTTTGAGTACCTACCTAACTACCTACGAGTTTTGGCTGTTTTTTCAGCGAATGGATAAGGGGGGGTTTACTTAAAATAAATCAAAATTATTTTAACTCGAACATAATCATGAAATGTGTATTTCCTGTAGTTCCAAAAACCCATTTTTAATAAAAATTCAGCAGTCCTGAATAATAAAAATACCATTATTGTTATTATTGTACTATTCGTACTAGAATGTCAGCTTATTAGGCTTGACCATTCTTTATTCCTTGAATTTCATTGAATTTTTGAATAACAACAACAACTTAAAGGCGCTACCACTATTTCGTGCTTTGCCACTTTTGCACTCATCAGTCTCCTTTTTGTGGTGCTGAGCTTTAATCCAATTTTATTTGAAAAACTTTTTATGCACACCATAGGATTCGAACCCACGCATATCAGATATGCTCAGTCTTAGCAGTCGTGTGCACTACGCACTCCACCGCTTTAGACCACTGACGTCACAGGTCGAGATGTGTTATTTGTTTATCAAATGCATTTGTAGCATCAGCATTTTTATAAGCGCCTTTAAGTATGCTGTCTTGTTCCGCCGTTCCGTTCCGTTAAAATGCTGATGCTCCAAATGCATTTGATAAACAAAAAACACATCTCGACCTGTGACGTCAGTGGTCTAAAGCGGTGGAGTGCGTAGTGCACACGACTGCTAAGACTGAGCATATCTGATATGCGTGGGTTCGAATCCTATGGTGTGCATAAAAAGTTTTTCAAATAAAATTGGATTAAAGCTCAGCACCACAAAAAGGAGACTGATGAGTGCAAAAGTGGCAAAGCACGAAATAGTGGTAGCGCCTTTAAGTTGTTGTTGTTATTCAAAAATTCAATGAAATTCAAGGAATAAAGAATGGTCAAGCCTAATAAGCTGACATTCTAGTACGAATAGTACAATAATAACAATAATGGTATTTTTATTATTCAGGACTGCTGAATTTTTATTAAAAATGGGTTTTTGGAACTACAGGAAATACACATTTCATGATTATGTTCGAGTTAAAATAATTTTGATTTATTTTAAGTAAACCCCCCCTTATCCATTCGCTGAAAAAACAGCCAAAACTCGTAGGTAGTTAGGTAGGTACTCAAAAATTTGGTTACTACCTATCAATATCTATAATAGGCATGCATAGGTATTTGTACCCATAATTACTTTCTATTTCATAAAGAAAAGAAACTCATTAAAAGCCTTAAGCCGACGGCAAAGTTCAAGTTAATGAACAAGTACCTATAGAATTAGAATTATTTTTGTTTGGGTTTTTTTAATTATTTTAACTGAATAAATAATATATTCAAGGTGTAACTTAAGTCTTTTTAAATGCAGCCTAAATGCAGGGCACTCCTTAAAAAGAATAGAAAAAAAGGATAAGGTCTTAATTATCGCAATTTCGAATACAAGTTGAAACTGTGGATACCCAAATAAAAGAGAATGCAGTTGGTGGGCCAACTACATGTCCCAAAAAAAGTAATGACTAATTAAAAATAGAAATAAATACAAATTAAAAAATTAACACGATGGAAAATCATTATAAAAAGAGACAAACAAATGCATATGTTTAAAAATTTTAATAAAAATTGGTTAAAAAAAATTTTTTTGTCAAAAAAATTTGGGACGTATACAAACGAAAAAAAAAAGACAAACATAGACAAACGATTTTCTATCGAACTGCGTTTTTATATTTTTCGAGCGTTATAGTTGGTGGGCCAACTACATGTCCCAAAAAAGTAATAATTAATTAAAAATAGAAATAAATACAAATTAAAAAAAATAACACGATGAAAAATCATTATAAAAAAGAGACAAACGAATGCATATGTTTTAAAATTTTAATAAAATTTGGTTAAAAAATTTTTTTTTGTCAAAAAAATTTGGGACGTATACAAACGAAAAAAAAAAAGACAAAAATAGACAAACGATTTTCTATCGAACTGCGTTTTTAGATTTTTCGAGCGTTATAGTTGGTGGGCCAACTACATGCTCCATATAATTAATATATAATTAATTAAAAATAGAAATAAATACAAATTTAAAAAATTACTACGATAAAAAATCATTATAAGAAATAGACAAACGAATGCATATGTTTTAAAATTTTAATAAAATTTGGTTAAAAAAAATTTTTTTGTCAAAAAAATTTGGGACGTATACAAACGAAAAAAAAAAAGACAAACATAGACAAACGATTTTCTATCGAACTGCGTTTTTAGATTTTTCGAGCGTTATAGTTGGTGGGCCAACTACATGTCCCAAAAAAGTAATAATTAATTAAAAATAGAAATAAATAAAAATTAAAAAAAATATCACGATGAAAAATCATTATAAAAAAGAGACAAACGAATGCATATGTTTTAAAATTTTAATAATATTTGGTTAAACAAAATTTTTTTGTCAAAAAAATTTGGGACGTATACAAACGAAAAAAAAAAAGACAAACATAGACAAACGATTATCTATCGAACTGCATTTCCAGATTTTTGGAGCGTTATAGTTGGTGGGCCAAACTCCGTAAATTTTTTTGAAGTGGCTATATAAAAAAAACGGTGAGTGTACAAACGAATCTAAAACTTGTACAAACGTAGACAAACGATGTACAAACGGTTGCAATTAACAGTTTTGCTCAACTCAATAATTGGTGGGCCAACTACATGCAAGCTCATTTTTCTTACAATAATTTATTATCGAAATTGAATAGCTAACGGTACTGAATAACACTAAAAAAAATATTTTATTTTGTTTATAATTTTATTTAGCGTCTTTTATGATATTTTGCAGGTTCCTTCTGCGGATATAGCTGAAAAAAAAATCAAAGAAAACAATGAAAAAGAACATACTTCAGTTATACCTAGATTTTTATCAATATTTTATTTGTCTAAATATTAGTTTTTTGTTTCTAGGTACATTATAGTTTATATATTAAGTTATTAGTATTACAAAAATTTGAATTAAAGCTCATTGGCCTCTACTTCGGTCAGATGGTCTTCTTCGCCAATGTTATTATTGCAGGATGTTCCACACATCACTAAACATAACATTCCTGATCGCCTACTTTCGCATCTTAATGTACATTGTGTCCAACAGTTACAAGATATTAATTTAAGTAGATGTTCTGGAACTGTTGGCAGATCTGTTGTAACAGGAATTAATCCGCTTTTGATTTCCACCCTCAATCGGTTGTTTCCAAAGCATTTCTCAGCCAAGCTTGTGCTTGATGAAATACGCGATATGAATGCTGATCTGCAGCAGCTTTTGTTGGAGGACGACAAGCTAAATCAAATTTAGAATGTAACTGCAATTTAGCAATCACCCTAGTGTAACCACGGTACCGTACTTCTTTTGTGTCTTTCGTGGAATATTGTACAGTCCACGGTTCCTTAAAAAGGCTGCAGGTTATTGTTTTTTTTTTTTGTATTAGTCTACGTTAAAACCAAATTAAACCTGGATGTGTATTTTGTTTATTTTTAAAAAGTTTTACGCATGAATTTATTTTGTTTTATGTTTTATAATTCAATTACTAACAATTTCTAAAGATTTCGTGTATCAAACTAATTCCTACATCAATAATACCCAAAGATATAGCCATTTTAATTAATCGAAAAATTCCCAAAAATAAAAAAAAAATCACAATTAAATACCATTATTATTTTTTCTTCAACACCCACAGGTTGGTGTATGTCTGAAAAGTCATTTAATTGTAGCTTAATAAAAGTAAGTATCAAACCTATTACCGAAATTTTGAATTTTGTAAGGAGGCATGTCTTTATAGGAATTTTGTTAAAAAAGGGCGCGACTAAAATCTTCTCAAACACATTCAAACAAATTTTGTATTTAATTCTAAAAATGAGGTTTTCTGCACAATTGAATGCTTAAAACTGGACATTTTTTTTTAGTTATAAAGTTATGATTAAACAAAACTAAACCAACGACTTTTTTCCAAAAATTTGACTTTAGAGTATTTTTAAAAACATTTTAAGGTATATATGTATATTTCGTATTATATTTTATTATTTAAGTAAAAATAATTATCAATCATTTGACGTACCAATCTATTTCTAAACCAATTATATCCAAAGATATAGCCATTTTAATGAAACAAAGAATTCCCAAAAATTAAAAAAAAAAATCACACTAAAATCCCGTTATTTTTTTATGCTCAACAGCTACAGTCAAGGATATTTCTAAAAAGTTGTATAATAGTATTAGGTACAATATATGTAAGTATCAAAGTTATTACCAAAATTTAGAAACTTGTATGGAGCCATGTTTTTGTTGCCTGGACTATTTAGGAGGTTTTTAAATTAATAATGAAGTGTTTTCACCAAAGAAAACGAGTATTCTTATTGGTATTCTTGTTTGCATCGTTTCATCATCTGCAAATTATTTAATTTTGTATGTGAAGTTTAATAAATGTAATACCATATTTAATTTCTTTAAGCAGTGAAATCTCAATAAAAATAAACTGCGAAGCTGGATCACACAAACTTGTTCTCGTAGCTAACAACTTTAACGCAGCTTGAAATTGGCAATGTATGATCTTAGTTCAATAATATATATAATGATGTCATAAAAAATAAAATGATTAGAGGTAAATAACCATTCAAAATAGATAGAACCCAACAAAAAGTATGCCATGTGATTTGTTTGATAAATATAAAGGAGAGTGCCCAAGAAAAACCCTGAGTGGATAAGAAAAAAACATATATGGTTTAAAAGGGCATTGAGTAGATATCAAATATGAAATTATTTTCTTTAAAAGTTATCCCCGGGACTTGCTATGACAATTTATTTATTTTTAATAGAAAGTTGTTTTTTCATAAACCTATATACAACATTGGTGAGGGCAGTACAGAAAAGAACAGGTATTGATTAAAAAACATCTACCTATCCACTCGATACATGGTAATCCACAAAAGTTCCGTAATACAAAGTGTCTATTAAGACAAGACTTCAAAAATAATTTTTCGAAAAAAATGATTTTCATAAGACAATGCTTAAAAATACAAGGTTTCAAAAAAAAATGTTACAAGCATGGCGGACGCTATATTTATTTTTTTGGAACTTGAGGAAGCAATAGTATAGGAAGCTATGAGGATGTACATGTGCCTTGAATGTTTCATTCTTTTAATGCGAAAATTTTTTAACTGATATAAATTGGTATTACTAGTCTCGTCAATATATTAAAAGTACTTTTATCCAAGAAATTAATTAACAAATTCCAGAATAAATTATGAAAACAAAACATTTCGGAATTTTACCACTGCCGTTGAAAAAGTCTTAGTTTTCCCGTTTTCATTTCGGCGTTTTAAAGTTGCATAATAAGGCAAAGGCAGGTCTTAATTATTCATTAGTTTAACAGTATGCTAATGATTTATAAGTTGTTCTTAATTCTAGCGCACATACTATTTCCTCAAACTCTTCTCCGGCATGCTTAGGTAGGTAGGTACTTACTTTTTTTCGAAACTGTTGAGTAACGGTATGGGTGATAACCGTCGTTTTATGAATGAAGAAAAAATCATCTTGTGGCTGATGATTTTAGTGACTTGTGGTGCACCTATTTAATAACATGAATCATTCAAATTATGAAGATGTGTCACCTTTTACTTTTTTTACATGAAGAAAAACTGTGTTTTTAAAAATTTTAAATTGTCATATCCCAATCCCGGACTACAATTAATGTCCTTTCAAACCATGCATGACTTTTTAATTTTCCTTTATGAAAAAGAAATTCAAAAATAATTGTTCACCAAACTTAATAATTGTTTATAAAATTTTTTGAACATTTTAGAATATAAAATTTGAAATTCCAACGCTTAGTTGATCTATTAATATGCAATATTATACAAAATTAAAACAAAACACTGGCCCGTTTTTTTTAATATTTTTTTAAAAATCCAAAAAATATTTTCTTGAAAATTTGTGTATGCAAACTTGTTTAAACTAACATAGGCCTCCTGTATAAAAAATATTGGTTAAAATCGGTTAAATCATTAACGAGAAATTTGAAAATCAAAAAAATCTATTTTATGACAGGTATCTAATCTACCTATATCCCAAGTAAAAATGTATGACTTGACAAAGTTTTTTCTGTTTGATTGTCAATGGCGAAACTGTCGCTTAGATGATATAAGCTAAGGTTCTAACCCTCATAAGTAGCCCCTTTTCGACCTTTTTTTCACATTTTTGTTTAACGAAATTGATTTTATTGAGAAAAATGTGATTCAAGCCCCCTTTAGCGGTTTCACAGTTAGGCTTACAGCTATAAAACCACAAACATATAATATAAATAGAGAAGTGTTCCATCACAAAATATGAGAAGTTGTTTCATTTAAATTATTTAATTTTTCATCAACTTTTTCCTTAAGCCTAGTATACAGTTCCTCAATAAAAAAAACAACATGCATTTCTTATGGGAAAGCTTTTGCGGAAAAAAAATTTGACGTTTAATTTTTTTTTTTATCTAGTTGTGAACCAACCCTGACAAAAAAAATTGTACTCACCACTGCTCACCACGAATATTTTTCGCGCAAAACAATGTCAGTGACATTGTTTTGTGGAAAAAAAAGAAGACATTTTCGTTTCACCCCACATGTTAAAAAAAAAATATTTTTCACCACTAATTTTTTTTTTTCGTTCAAATGAACTGTATACTAGGCTTTACACAAAAAATCGTTATAGAAAATTAAAAGTTAATATCTGTACCTATATACAATTTTTTGAACATCTATAAAAATACAATTTTAAAAAAATTTAAAAAAAAATCATTAACCCATTTTCAAGGTATTGCATTTAAAAAAAATATGTATTTTTTTAAATCGTGTGCAAAATTACTAAAATTGTGAAGGACCTCTTTTATAAAAATTAAGTCGAAGTCGGTAAGGCCGTCGCCGTTAACGAGAAATTTTGAAAATATAAAAAAACCTTTTAGGTACCTTTATCCCAAGTAAAAATATTTACCATACCCTTAATAGTAATTGGTAATAAGTCCAAAATTGTAGCTTATGATATGAGTAATTTTGTATTTACCTTCAAGTTTAAAAAGCGCATTTTCTGTACCATGAAATCTTCGGAAAAATTCTAAAAAAATGAGGTTTTCAAACTTTGTATTTTCCAAAAGTTACATATCTTTTTGAAATACTTATTATTTGCACAAACCAAAAAGGTTTCTTTTAATACAAGTTTTCGGTATCTCTGCTGAAGTCACAACAAAAAATGAGAAAATACAAATTTGTTTACATGAATTGAATTTAAAGAAACTCGATTTTGAAGCTCGCATAAATTTTTTGTTTTTCAATTTCTCGCTAAAATAAAAACTTTTGAAAATCTTATTTTTTTTTAGATTTTGTCTGCCGGCTTCAATGGCCCTGAAGTATATAATACACTTTTTTTAATTAGAATTCTAGTGCGAATCATTATTAAATATCCAAAATTAGTTTTAGCCATACAAATGAACTGTTCATCAGGGTAATTGACCGTGAACATTTCAACATGTTTAATATAGGTTTAATTTCTTTCGAAGGACTTACATCTACATTGTAGGTATATATGCATATATTATGATTACCTACTTTAAAAGGCACCTCTTACCTTTTTCATGTCCAATTGCGCACTCTCTATATAATAGTATGCATGTATCAGATGAAAACACTTGCATATACATACCTACACACATATGACAAATGTTCTCGTTGTCGAATACTATGTTGTATTGTCGATAATATTATTGTGAATAAATTCCATTCAGTTTGTAAGAACCGAAGCCTTACAAGTTTAACTTATTGATTTTGGAAGCCTTTACAACGTCCCATAGTCGTCCATAAACTATATTATACGGCGAGTATGGTTAAAAAAAAGTGCTTGGTAGTATTTATGGCTATAAGAATAAAGAAAAACGTTATAATTAAAATGTACCCTTAGATATATAGAGACGACGACGGGTCTTTGAGAAAAAAAAAAATAAAAATGAAAAAGAGGGGTGTTGAATGGTGAAAAATTAAAATGGTTCTAACAACGAACGAGCGAAAGGCTACTGGAACTAGAAAGATGAAAGACCTGTTTTGTAGATTCAATGGAAATGGGATTAAGATGTTCTACACACAATTCGCAGTTGTATTGTAACTCGTACCTATATTTTGTAAGACCCAGCTATAGCTAATAAGGTTAACATGACAACGAGGACATAGATGTTTGTTTAATTTGTGGCGTTCGCTTTTAAAAATGAACCCATACAGTAGAGAAGGTAGGTAGGTATATCCTATCCACTTCACAATAACCAAAATCCAGGGATGATCCTTATAGCCACTCGCAAGGGCTTAAGAGTATGGTGGATGATTGTATCTTCCCACAATGTTTGCACAAGTGATTATTAGCTATGGTTGAAGATAGATTCCTTTTAATGATGCTGGGAAATAAATAAAGATAAGGGTGTAAATACAAACTATTTAATATTTTCAATTTTAAAATTCAAACTGAAAGCGAGAAAATTTATTTGATTAAACGAATCTTATGTAAAAAAAAGGTGGAACGCACGATTTTGCGTGTCATTCTTGCGCAGGGGCCATGCTAATCTTCTCTGTATCGTTCCAATTTTAGTATATGTTCTGCCGAAGCAAGAATGAACCATATTAAACGAACCATGTTAACACACCTGTATTTGTTTTTGGTAAATGCCAGTCTCTATTTGTCTTCATTGTACCTAACCTGTGTTTCGCGTTGCATAACTGTTATTTTCTTTCAATTAGAGTAAGATCATAAAAATATGTTTTCAGTTGTGATTATGTAATGCTACAAAATATATTATGGTAAAATGTTTCTTTGGAACACTATTATTTTGCAGCAGGTGCAAAATAAAATTTAAAGAGTGTCTATTCACTTTTATCCTCATCAATATAAATATACCTATAGCAACAACGTGTAGCGAAATTGCGAGCTTGTACCTATTTTTTTAATTAAACGCGAATTAAAGTGGTATTTGTTACCCTTAAAATGTTTAAAAACACAGTGCGAGCACTAGGAAAATAGAAAAGGATTTAATAGGAGATACCGATGCACATTGGTTTTGAACCTCTGAATATCGAAAAAAAAAATAAATAAAAAAAATCGAGTGGCACAACGGCTCATGAAGAACCAGGGCCTAGTGACTAACAACTCGCAACCATTCCTGTGTGCGCCTTTCGACAGGAATGGAAGGGACCTACAATTTTATGCCGAATCCGAACGGCTAGACGAGAAGCACTTATTCGTGACAAGTGATACTCTTGGAGGATTTGTCAATTCCTCGCAAGAGTCAGTAGCCGTGAAAAAAACTTTTTAGTTTTTTAGGTGGACGAGGCTGGGAAGCGATCCCAGACCTCCAGCGTGACACTCGAACGCACTAACCATTATGCTACGGGTTACTACTATGAATATCGAAATGGCAGGGAAAAATAGTGCCGGTACTAAAGTATTTCACATTGTTGTAGTGCGACTAAAGAATGAAAGAATTTATTTTTTTACATTAGCGTAAGGACAGAGCAAAATTTAACTTTTTTATTTTTTTTATACCTATGCTCATACTCTAAGCGGAGCGACGGAGTCGCGTGAGCGGGACAGAGGACCCGAAAAGGGAGCTAAAATCGTTGGACCCGCGAAGCGGGCCACCTAAAGCAGGCTTGTTAAAGAAAACTATCTATAAAGTGGTCCACTGAAGTGGGTCAGAAATCGACAATCAATGGGCCAGAAGTCCACAAGATTTTTGTATGGACTTTTAGCTCATCGGAGTGGGTCAAAAGTTCACAATTGATTTATGAACTTTTGACCCACCAAAGTTATGGACTTTTGGCATGTGGACTTTTGACCCTGCGCCTACCAATGTTGCTTAAAAAAACATATAAATATTGTAGCTTTATTTTATCATAGCTAATGGTTCCAAAGACAATTAATGGACTTTTGACCCACAGAAGTGGGACAAAAGTCCATTATGGACTTTTGGCCTTTGGGCCTATTTTTTGAGCGTTTCAAAATTTCTTAGTTTTTCGGATTTGTTGTTTTTACTCATAGTTAGATAACAACTCAAATATAACATACATGAATTTTAAACTAATGTGGTCTTGTAGAAAACTTTATAACAAAAAAGAATATGGTGGATGGTTTTTTCCTAAGTTGCATATTTCAAAAGTTATAAAGGAAAATGTCGGAAAAAATGGGATGATTTCAGCGTTTTTTTCACTGTTGTATTTTTCCTGCAGCCAGCACAGGTTTTTCGAAGTTGCATACTTAGCTACAGACTACTCTAACATGCCCCAACAACATATCAAAAATGCAGAACTACATCGCGCTTTGCGAATTAAGCCCTTTTTTTTGTAATTATTGACTGAGCTATCTAGTTTTCGAGAAAATTAAAAATTACCAAAACTACTATTTTAATTCAATTCATTTTTTTTGCTTGAGTATTTTACGTGGTCTTCTTTGGATAGTAAAAATAGAATATGGATTAATTCTTACACAAATTGACTCTTAATTATCATACTTTCCCAACACCCAGCCTTACGGGCGTATAAACAGTGAGGTATGTTTGGTGGGGCATGCTGCCCCCCTGCAACCCCCTACTTGGGTTCTCGACAGGATTTGGGGTATGTGCGAGGTTCGGTGTATGCCAAATTTCGTTTGCATTTAAGAAACTTTGAATGTATTCACTGTTTCCAATGTCAACAGCTACATATGATAAATGTAAATGTATGAAAGAATACAAAAGTACTTCTAGTAATTTTCAATTTTCTCAAAAACTAGAGGACATAAAAACTTTCGGTTTTTTGTGTTCAATTCAGAATTGTTATGAGTATTGACCACAAAAAGAAAATTTAGTTTACCATTCCACAATTTCGAGCAAAATTGATCCAATCATTTCTTTTTGCGTTTTTTTATCAAAATTTTGAGTTTGAATGCAAATTTTTTGAAAACTATTGACACAAATAATTTAATTTAAATATAAGATTAAAGGTCAGACTTCTGGCTTTTAAAACCTTTCTTGTTTTGCATTTTAAGTATTGTCGTTGCTTTTTAATATTTGTTTTTCCATTTAAGTCGGGCGAGGATAGACCCCCCCCTCCCATAGTAAAAAATGCTTGTATTTGACCCTTCTACAAAAATTCGTAATCAATTTTCGGCGCCCAAGTTATCGTACTCTCCCCGTAGTTTGAGTTATAGTAGGTACAGGTAAATTAGGACATAAAATGAAAAAAAATCATATCTTCATGAAACTTGGTGAACACATTTCTTTTACCATACAATTGAAGAATCAAAAGATTCTATACAAATATCTCGTAGGGAAGCGGGTTTTTTTGAGGGGGACGTTGCGGTGTATGAAAAGGAAAATTTATTTTTAAAGTTATAATCCTTTTTAGGTAAGGAAGATTATATTTTCAACACAACAGGAAGGTAAATGGTACAGAAATCCTTTTGAAAATAGTGACTCATTAATGAAACTTAGTATACGTGTTTAATTTGGCAAACGAATCATGAATAAAAAGAGTTTATGGATTATTGTTAAACGGGCCTTATGCCAAATGAAACAAATATTTTCTTTTTGTCACAACGTTTCGTCCATGTATATGGACATCATCAGGTGCAAAATGGTTTCTATGTTAGCATTGATATGTATGTTAATAAATGTTTACAAAGATATTCACAATAATCACTTACAATAATTGTTGCTACATTTATTAGTCCAGTAACCTTGTCGTCTGAATTGAAGGCACCGTTAGCGTCAAATCTGGTATTTCTGATTTTTTGCTGAGTTTTCGACAGCGAGCGGAGACCGCTTCATGATCAAAAATCAGAAAAACCGCGATTTTTCGCCCTTTTTTAGTTATTGTTAATTTTAGTCCCAAATAATTAATTTTAAATAAAAGCATTGTTCTACGAATTCAAAGTAACTTAATTTGCTTCAACTTGAGACCAAAGCCAACTCTGTACACCCAATGGTTTCCAAAATACAGCAATTCAAAATTAAGCGATAAAAAAGTTAATATATAAAGTAGTGTTATCAAACAGTATAATGGAAAATAAAGAATGGTTGACATAAATAGATCAAAGCAGTGGAGCGTGAAGATTGAGCCAAAATAATAGGACAATCATACCGGAAGGGGGGTCTATATATGAGAATTTTCTACTATTTACTTAGTAGAAACAGGATCCTTAGAGCAATTTGCTTTTTCAATATCGATTGAAATAACTTTATTGAAAAAGAAAAATCAAGAATGGGTTTCTGGGCTTAAGATAAGCTATAGGAGAATATTGTGGGTGTTACCATTGTTTTTCAATAGTGTTGTTTCTACCTTAAGTAATTTTTTTAGATAATTGCCCCTCCCATCTTAATAGGGGTATATAGACCCCCTTTCCGGTATGATTGTCCTATTATTTTGGCCCAATCTACACGCTCCAGTGCTTTGATGCATTTATGTCAACAATTCTTTATTTTCCAATATACTGTTTGATAACACTACTTTATATATTAACTTTTTTATCGCTTAATTTTGAATTGCTGTATTTTGGAAACCATTGGGATCGCTTCCCAGCCTCGTCGTAAAAAAAAAAAAAAAAAAGTTTTTTTTCAGGGCTACTGCCTCTTGCGAGGAATTGACAAATCCTCCAAGAGTATCACTTGTCACGAATAACTGCTTCTCGTCTATCCGTCCGGATTCGGCAGAAAATTGTAGGTCCCTTCCATTCCTATCGAAAGGCGCACACAGGAATGGTTGCGAGTTGTTAGTTACTAGGCCCTGGTTCTACATGAGCCGTTGTGCCACCCGATTTATTTATTTATTTATTTTCGATAACACTACTTTTTATATTTTAAGTAATTTTTTTAGAAAATTGCCCCTTCTGCCTAACCGGGGCAGAAAAAAAACCCCTCCCCGTACGATTTTTTCTTTTCTTAACTCAACCTAAAGCCGTAGCCTTTTGTTACACCTTTAATTTAAGACTTTTTTTTATAAAAGTAATAGTTTGGGAGTTATTCGATAACAAAGCCCTTAAGGCCTAATTTTGTACTCGTTTTTCATTAATATATTATGATTTATCTACACCAGAAAATTAATTTTTATTCCGATTTGTAGGAAATTTTAATTAAAACAAAAAGGTATAAAATATTTTTTTCATAAAAAAGCAGAGGAAGTGAGAAAAACGCAAATTATCAAAAGAAGTAGTTTTTCCATCAAAAGAAGTCGTTTTGCCAAGATGGCGGACGCCCCACAAGACCAAAAATGGAGCAAATCGAGATTTATGCTAAAAATCAACCCCACTTCAAAACTGCATTCAAACTTTTCAGACGTCAAAACTTTTTTCAGATTTTTCCCCATTGCCTGTACTATATCAGCATTGATGCAGCGTTTCGATTATCATCCTTTTGTTTTGATGTTCTTCTCGCTGCATTATTTTAGCCGCGTAAAGTTAGCATGACACCTTTCGAAAAAGGGAAATCTGAGTATGCCATTTGTTGCCGAGTAATTGCCGTAAATATGCCGTGGAATCAAAAAAATTGCCGCGCTACGGGTTTGCCCACAAAGGGCAATCCTGCTAACTTTATATAAAGTTAGCATGACACTTTTTTGTTTTTGGGCAAAAACAACTTTTGAGTATGCAAGAAGTTGCCAAATAATTGCCGTAAATATGCCGTGAAGAGACAAAAATTGCCTCGCCCTTTGTTTGCCCAAAAAGGGCAATCCTCCTAACTTTACGCGTAAAGTTAGCATCTTAGTCCAAAATAAAATTTAAGGATGCCAGTAATTGCCGAATAATTGCCGTAAATAAGCCGTGAAGAGGAAAAAATTGCCGTGCCCATGGTTTGCCCAAAAAGGGCAATCCTGTTAACCTTACGCGTAAAGTAAGCATGCCACTTTCTTATTCTTAGTCCAAAATCAAATTTAAGATTGCCAGTAATTGCCGAATAATTGCCGTAAATAAGCCGTGAAGAGAAAAAAATTGCCGCGCCCTTAGTTTGCCCAAAAAGGGCAATCCAGCTTACTTACGCGTAAAGTTAGCATGACACTTTTTTATTCTTAGTCCAAAAAAAAAATTAAGGACGACAGTAATTGCCGAATAATTGCCGTAAATAAGCCGTGAAAAGAAAAAAATTGCCGCGCCCTTCTTTTGTCCAAAAAGGCCAAAAAACGGATTTTGGGCTATTTTTGGTGCAAAATAACTTTTGAGTATACCAGTAGTTGCCAAATAATCTCCGTAAATTAACTGTAAAAGAAAACATATCCGGCGCCCATGGTTTGCCCATAAAGGGCAAAAAACCGTTATCAGGATAATTTGCATGTAAAGTTTGCATGACACTTTTTTATTTTTAGCCAAAAAAAACTTCTGAGTATGCCAAGAATTGCCGAATAATTACCGTAAATAAGCCGTAAAGAAAAAAAAAATTGCCGCGCCCATGGTTTGCCCATTAAGGGCAAAAAACAATTTTCAGGCTAATTTGCGTGTAAAGTTTGCATGACACTTTTTTATTTTTAGCCAAAAAAAACTTCTGAGTATGCCAAGAATTCCCGAATATTTGCCGTAAATAAGCCGTGAAGAAAAAAAAATTGCCGCGTCCATGGTTTGCCCATTAAGGGCAAAAAACCATTTTCAGGCTAATTTGCGTGTAAAGTTTGCATGACACTTTTTTTTTTTGTAGGCAAAACATCTGAGTATGCCAAGAATTGCCGAATAATAACCGTAAATAAGCCGTGAAGAAAAAAAAATTGCCGCGCCCATGGTTTGCCCATTAAGGGCAATAAACCATTTTCAGGCTAATTTGCATGTAAAATTAGCATGACACTATTTTTAGCCAAAAAAAACTTCTGAGAATGCCAAAAATTGCCGAATAATTGCCGTAAATAAGCCGTGAAGAAAAACAAATTGCCGCTTCCATGGTTTGCCCATTAAGGGCAAGAAACCAGTTTCAGGCTAATTTGCGTGTAAAGTTTGCATGACACTTTTTTATTTTTAGCAAAAAAAAACTTCTCAGTATGCCAAGAATTGCCGAATAATTGCCGTAAATAAACCGTGAAGAAAAAAACATTGCTGCGCCCATGGTTTGCCCATTAAGGGCAAAAAACCATTTTCAGGCTAATTTGCATGTAAAGTTTGCATGACACTTTTTTTATTTTTAGCCAAAAAAAAACTTCTGAGTAAGCCAAGAATTGCTGAATAATTGCCTACCTGTACACAAAAATAAAATGTTTGGCTTATAACCCATATTTTCCTTCCACCTCATAAAACAACCTTGGGAACAATATATTTGCATTGATGCTTTTGAGTCATTTCTTTTTAGTCATCAGTTTATAAAAATAACATTACTTTGTTCAGGGTGGTTGTATTACACTTATTTTGGACTCATAAGATTGCGAAATAAAAACAACCCTTAATTCATGTATCATGTGCCCAGATAACCAAGAAAAATACACACAGGAAGCGATTATAATTATAAAAAATACATGGATTTAGGTAGGCTTCGGAATTCGGATATGATGTAGACACGAAAAAGGCACCAATAATTAATATTTCTTAAAGCTTAGGTTTTATGATTTTAAATAGAGTCTTATTCTTTGCTTGTAAAAAACAAACCTTCGAACTAAAAAACAAAAGTTCTTGATGTTAAAAACACGAATCTTTGAATTGAACTGCAAAAAAGAAAATTCATGTGGAGCAGATAAAAAATAATGTCTTAACCAGAATGTAATGTTGTTTTCACAAATAATTGCATTGAAAAGTATTTATTTTTGTGTGAAAGTAAATTTATTTTTCCGTGTCATTTTGCTCACTTCCGTGCGATTTGTTTTATTATTTTTTTCATATGATGCAGATGTTTCTTTTTATTCTGAAGTGTAATTTTATTTTATTTGTAAAAACCTTATATTTTACTTGCTTCGTTTTTCTCAGAGTCAATTCGGTGTCTTCCACAAACTAATCCAATATGATACCACCTAGGCCACATCGCCATATGAAAAGACGATTTAAAAACTTAATCACTTTATGCTTAACATTTACGTATGTGTTATATAGGGTTTTGACAATTATACAGAAACTACCGGTTTATATAATTATTTAATTAAAGTAGGTACATAAAAACGTTAGCATGTCCACCATTTGTCGACCTTCATGGGCAAGCGATGGGCGCGGCAATTTTTTTTTCTTTACGGCTTATTTACGGCAGTTATTCGGCAATTTTTGGCATACTCAGAAGTTTTTTTTGGCTAAAAATAAAATAGTGTCATGCTAACTTTACATGCAAATTAGCCTGAAAATGGTTTTTTGCCCTTAATGGGCAAACCATGGGCGCGGCAATTTTTTTTTCTTCACGACTTATTTACGGTAATTATTCGGCAAGTCTTGGCATACTCAGAAGTTTTGGCTAAAAATAAAAAAGTTTCATGCTAACTCACACCCAAATTAGCCTGAAAATGGTTTTTTGCCCTTTATGGGCAAACCGTGGGCGCCGGATATTTTTTTCTTTTACAGTTAATTTACGGAGATTATTTGGCAACTACTGGTGTACTCAAGAGTTATTTTCCAGCAAAAATAGCCCGAAACCCGTTTTTTGCCCTTTTTGGACAAAATAAGGGCGCGGCAATTTTTGTCTTTCCACGGCTGATTTACGGCAATTATTCGGCAAATACTGGCGTCCTTAAATTTTTTTTTGCACTAAGAATAAAAAAGTGTCATGCTAACTTTACGCGTAATTAAGCTGGATTGCCCTTTTTGGGCAAACTAAGGGCGTGGCAATTTTTTTCTCTTCACGGCTTATTTACGGCAATTATTCGGCAATTACTGGCATCCTTAAAGTTTATTTTTACGCGTAAAGTTAACAGGATTGCCCTTTTTGGGCAAACCATGGGCACGGCAATTAATGCCATCCTTCAATTTTTGTTTGGCCTACTAATAAAAAAGTGTCATGCTAACTTTACTCGTAAAGTTAGCAGGATTGCCCTTTTTGGGCAAACGAAGGGCGAGGCAATTTTTTTCTCTTTACGGCATATTTACGGCAATTATTTGGCAACTTCTTGCATACTTAAAAACTTTTGCCCAAAAACAAAAAAGTGTCATGCTAATTTTATATAAAGTAAGCAGGATTGCCCTTTGTGGGCAAACCCGTAGCGCCGCAATTTTTTTGATTCCACGGAATATTTACGTCAATTACTCGGCAATTAATGGCATACTCAGATTTCACTTTTTTGAAAGTTGTCATGCTAACTTTACGCAGCTCATTATTTTGACGTTAGAGTGGTCGGGGGAGTGCTTGAATGCTATGCAATGTGATACCAGGGCTGTCTTCTGTATTGCGCTGCTTTTGATATCGGATTTGTGTCCTGCTAGTCTGCTCTTAAGTTTTTGTTTGGTTGTTCATATTAGTCTAGGAAAGATAGGAAATTTAATATGGGCAACCAGGGACAAATTAGTGCATGAAATTTTATTGCTGGTATCGACGCAGAATTTTATCCTCAACAACATATCCAAAGTCCTCCAAAATCCCTAAATTGACTTTTTGTGTAGACGCATTTTAAGAGGTGGAGAGAGGAGGGAGGCGGGAGTTTGTCAAGCTAAAAAATTTGTTGTAATACAATCTTATCATATGACACATGTTTTTAGGGTGCTTTTCAACGCTGATTGGTCGACGAGCCTACTCGGATTCCTGACGTTGCAGGTCAATCCGCCAACACTCTAGATTTGTTTCTTACCTCTGACCCTGATAAATACACTATAAGTGTATTATCGCCTCTAGGCACATCAGACCATTGTGTCATATCTGCGAATTTCTCGTCCCACCAAAACACAGTTAAAGAAAAAACTCCCAAGAGAACCGTTTGGCAGTATAAGAAAGCCAACTGGGACGGTCTCAATGTTTTCTTCAGGAACTTTAACTGGTTACCATGCTTCCTTGATAGTGACGTAGATTCCAGT
The DNA here is from genome assembly GCA_949320155.1 of Melangyna quadrimaculata. Classification (NCBI taxonomy): domain Eukaryota; kingdom Metazoa; phylum Arthropoda; class Insecta; order Diptera; family Syrphidae; genus Melangyna; species Melangyna quadrimaculata. The sequence goes on from OX439483.1 coordinate 371,851,479, forward strand.
GCAGATATGATTACAAACTTAATTCTTTGTGGAATGAAACATTTTATCCCGAATAGGGTGAAATCTATCAAACCCAAAGAAAACTCATGGTTTGATTCGAGCTGTAAAGAGTTTATTAGGGTTAGAGAAGTAAGCTTCCGAAGTTATAAAGCCAACCCTACTGAGGAAACCGGAAAATGTTTCAACCAGCTAGAAAGACCTGTAACGTTCATATTCGACGAACCAAATTTTTACATGATCAAAAATGACGGCAAAAAATTCTACAATGTCCCAAAGGTAGTAAGAATGTTTGGTCATTTGCAAAAAACATACGAAACACCACCTCGTCCTCGGTTCCAACGCTCGTCTTCAACGATACTCCTTTTGTCAGCTCAATCGATAAAGCCAATGTGCTTGCAGCACAGTTTGCTGTTAATTCGTCGCTGCCTGAAAGTGTTATGACTTCTCCTGTACTTGAGAGCGCAAATGATTCTATGGGACAAATCTTCTTCCGCACTCGTGCAGTTGCTAGTGTTCTGAAAGATCTCGATATGCACAAATCCGCTGGCCCGGATAGTATCCCTCCCATTGTTCCGAAGAGGTGTTCTTCAACGCTGGCAAAACCACTGCGTAAGCTTTTCCATCTGTCCTACTCTACTGGTCTCTTTCCGAGTGGATGGAAAACAGCATTTGTCTAGCCTGTCCCTAAAAAAGGGGTGTCTTCTTCCCCCTCTAACTATCGACCAATTCCGCTTACGTCCCTTCTTTCTAAGGTCATGAAAACGCTGATTAAGTTCCAGCTCAAGAAATATCTCGAAGAACGAAAGCTTCTTAATGACCGGTAGTACGGCTTTCGTAGCAATAGGTCCACTGGTGATCTGATGGTATATCTCACCGAACAGTGGCACAAATCCTTACATCGTGTTGGAGAAAGTAAGATTATTGCGCTTGATATTTCTAAAGCATTTGATAGAGTTTGGCATCAAGCTCTCTTATCGAAAATGCGTGCATTTGGTATCGATGAATCTCTTCTTCGTTGGATTAGAAATTACCTTTCGGACCGTTCAATACAAGTTGTATTGGATGGTTTCAAGTTGAAATTCACAAAATAAATGCTGGTGTGCCCCAGGGCTCCGTTCTGTCTCCGACTCTCTTCCTTATATTCATAAACGATCTTTTATCTGAAACTTCTAATCCATTAAATTGTTTCATGCTGGTGTGCCCCAGGGCTCCGTTCTGTCTCCGACTCTCTTCCTTATATTCATAAACGATCTTTTATCTGAAACTTCTAATCCATTAAATTGTTTCGCTGACGACAGTACCCTCGGCTTTTCATATTCGTTCTTAGATTCACATCCATGTCCTTCGGATGTGGAACTTGAACGGCAGCGTATGATAAGCTCATTAAATTCTGATCTCGACAGCATTGTCCAATGGGGAATTAAAAAATCGTGTAGAATTTAATGCTTCAAAAACTCAATGCTGTCTACTGTCGTTAAAACGAAACCCACCCCCATGCCACTATCCTTGAGTGGCACTTGCATTGAGGAAACCAAAACGCTTTCAGTCCTCGGTATGTGTGTCACGACCACCTTTTATGGAACGACCACATATTCGACATCCCCAAAAATGCTGCTAAGTGTTTAGGTTTTCTCCGTCGATGCAAGAAATTTTTCTCCCCTTCTGATCTGGCTGTGATCTACAAAGCCTTTATTCGTCCAAAACTTGAGTATAACTCTCACATTTGGGCAGGTGCTCCAATAACCCACTTGAGTTTATTGGATAGAATTGAAAAGAGAGCTCTTAAAATGATAGGTGAAAGAACTATAACGGAAACATTCTCATCTCTTGAGCACCGTCGAAATGTTTCATGTCTTTCGTTATTTTACCGTTATTTCCATAAACAATGCTCTTGTGAAATAGCCAGTTGCATTCCTCCCCTTAAACAATTCAACCGTAATACTCGCGCTTCTAGGAATGCCCATCAGTTTACCTTTGAGCCCAATTTCGGACGTACTGTTAAGTACAGAGATTCTTTCTTTAGTCGCACTACACGAATGTGGAATGCTCTACCCAGCTCAATTTTCCCCTCCCATTGTGATCTACAGTCGTTCAAAACCAATGTGCATCGGTATCTCCTTTTAAATCGCCTCCAATCTACCTAATCGCTCGTGCTGTGTATATCATCTTAAGGGTAGTCACAACTCCTTTTGTACGCGCTAAATATTAAAAAAAAAATTCTTAAGAGACCAAAACTGAAAAGATACATTTATACTGTGGAAAGTAAATGTCCTTTTTATGGATTGATCACTTTTACTAAAGTAACAAGTAATATATTACCTAAAACCAATTTAAAATAATGGGATATCAATTAAATTTAGTTTAAATGTTTCATTTGGCATGCTTACCAAGAATCAAAAGAGTCTCCAAAAATATCTTTGGTTAAAGGGTGTTTTTTTGACGGAGAGATGCAAGTGAGTGATTATTACCATAACATCCATGAACAAATTCTGACACTTATGAACTTTGTTAAAAATTCTAAATTTATATTGGCACCCAAGGATCAAAAGAGTCCTTACAAATATCTAAGGTCCAAAGGGGTGTAATGTTTGACCTGCCTAACGGAAAAAACAGTAATTTCTGTTTAAAAATTAATCTAACTTTTTTTAGGGTGCTTGTATCATATTGGTTTTTCTTTTATTTGATTCGGCGTTAAAAAATATCTTTAAATCATATATCATATGACATAATGTACTATCTCGATTACATGAAAATACAATTTTTCGTAAGAGCTAACATTTTTCTCCGTACAGGGCAAGTCAAAAATATAACTCTTTGGATCAAGCTTTTTTATTTGACTCTTTTGATACTTGGAAACCATGTCAAAACTTATTCATAGATGTTATGGTAATAATGACGCACTAACATCTCGCCCTCAAAAAAACACCCTTTCACCAGAGATATTTTTGGGGACTCTTTTGATTCTAAGTTAACATGCCAAATGAAACATTTATACCGAATTTCATTAAAATCCCATTATTTTAAAATGGTTTTGGGTAATATATTACTTGTTGTGCTTTAAAAAAAGTGATCATTCCATAAAAATGACATTAACTTTCCACATGATACATGTATCTTTCCAGTTTTGGTCTCTTTAGAATCAGCGTTGAAAAGCAACTTAAAAACATGTGTCATATGATTAGATTGTATTACAACAAATTTTTCAGCTTGGCAAACTCCTGCCTCCCCTCTACCCCTCTTAAAATGCGCCTATACAAAAAGCCAATGAGGGGATTTTGGGGGACTTTGGATATGTTGTTGAGGACAAAATTCTGCGTCGATACCAGAAATAAAATTTTATGAATTAATTTGTCCCTGGTCCGATCCAATCTTTCTTAGACTATATGTATATTTGGCTTCATTCTTCGTCAGAATTTCTATTACAATTAATGTTGTAAATTAAATTTGATTGTTCCAATTTGTCTATTTTTATTTTAAGATTGGTGTAGAGTTGTGAAGATGTGTTTGTCGATTTTAAAGCTAATTTGTATTTCTCTGTATCTAGGAGTTTTGCATTTTTGAACCGATCTGCTATTTCTTTAACATACGTAAAGGATTTGTAAATTTTGTTTTCTCTTACTTTTTCTTCCGGTGGGTGGATACTTCGATGTTCATATTGTGATATCAGTGTTTTTATTATTTGTTGCGGAAAGGCGTGTTTTTGTTATTGATGTGGTATTCTGTGTCACTGATTGAAAGAACTCTATGTATCAAGTTTTTAGCCGTGTTGAAAATTATTTCCTTGGGATGTTGAGAAAAGACTTCGTACATATTACGAAATGTTGGTTTTCTTGCAAAACCTTCAGGAAAAATTTAGTAAAATACACGAAATGCATGTAAATAGTACGAATGCACTCTTTCATTTTTTTGCAAAAGCTTGAGGGACAATTTAGTAAATTACACGAAATCCTTTTAAGTAGGACGATTGCATTGCATTCGTGAATATTATAGATTTTTTGTACTTTTGCAAAAGTTGCGGGAAGAATTTAGTAAAATCTGTTTTTTTTTTAATGCTATTGAATATTTTTTGTGTATTGTAATTATTTTAAATAGGACGCTCCAAAAAGTGCAATCCAGTTTCTGCCACAGACGTGATCAGATGGAATTAAGAAATTATAAGAGCCATTTGATAAAACGAAACTTAAAAAAAATGTAAGTTGTACTTAAACGCTTATGCTCTAATCCTGTTAGCTACAATCTCAGGTTTTTGGTAAGAAATCGACTTGTCACAGAAATATATTTATAATTATTGACATATGGTATCGAATTCACGTACCTACCTGGTCACAAGAAATATAATGCGGTGATAATAAATATCGGTGTTTTCCAATGTAAGACTGGTAAGGGTACACACAATATCTTAACCAACACAATAAGCTTGATTTTCTTAAAAAACATCTGTATTGTTTACTTTTGAAATAAAGATAGTTTTTCAAATTATTTTTTTATTACGTGAGTAAAACTTGTTTTGTTGCACTTGCTGATTTCGATTTCACACGAATACAACAAATGGGGATAGTTAAAAATCACTTTCAAACTAAGGTATACTTTCTGCACTTTACCTTATTGAACACTATTCCGGGAAATTCTCATTTTAAATTATAAGCCCTGGTTTTTTGTTTAATACATTTTTGTTTAACGACAAAACTTAACCGTTTGACGCAACGCAATTTGTCAAATTTGAAACGCACTACATCACATGCACAACACAATTTAATTTTAATGTTTATTTTTTTTTTTAAATTTAAGTCATCAAAATGCAAACACTTCTACGTTTGAAACACAAATGTTGAACAACATTCATACCCACCCTTGCATTTTCATCGGGTACTTAACTGTCGCCCAGTTAACTAAAGATTACAAAACATTTTGTGAATAAAATAAGACTATGTGAACAAACTAACATTATTATATACTATGGAAATAATATATTGATAATCTAAATGAAGATTTTTACTTCAAATATACAAGTTATTTGTAATTTTACTTATTATTTGTAAGCACAATAGTTCATAATAGGAAAAAAAGTATGTTCCTATTTACATAAACGATAGAGTACAACGATGTCTTCTATAGTTTCACAAAATATTTGTAATCTTACAAAATAACTTGTTAAGAACATAGGTATAACCAAAAGCATTCGCCTACCAACATATAGGTTGATAGATTGAAAATAACTAAAGTTTTGATAAATTCATAATATGTTTGTTATTTTATGAAAGGAAATATGTACAGAGAGCTATTATCGGGCGTTGGCATTGTTTCGTATACGTTTAGTAGATTGAACTAATTTTTTTGTATAGTTTACCGTGGATTTTACAAAATGTTTGTAACACAGAATTGTTTTCAACTTATTTTAACTACATATTTTAATTCAGTTTACAAAAATTCGTACATTAAACGAATAAGAGATTTACGAAAGTATTTCGTAGTGATTTTACGAATTATTTCTCTGGGTGTAGAGAACAAAAAAGATCCCTAAGGAAAACGATAGTGCAAAAAAAATCAGAGTGAAAAAAGAGAACATGTTCTCTTTTAAAGAGAAAAGATGGACACCCTATTAAGAGCTGAACTCATTATTATCAGAAAAAGCTTATGGTTTACATTGTAGAATCTTCAAGCCCACCAAAGTATTTACCGTTGAAAAGAACACTTATATTAAATGGTATTATAATATCTAGTTTAAAAAAAGTTGTTTCGCATGGCTTTTGTTTTTATTTAATTTGGTGCACATTTAATTATTGAATGCATTATAATCATTTGCTATAAGAAAAAAACTTAAATCGTTACTTTTATATAATAAGCCTAAGTTGAGCTTTAAAAAAAGCATTTTATTGTATCATTTTTTTTAACAAAAAAGATAAAATTCATTTGAGGAAAGATAATTTAAATGTACATTAAACAAAAGGTAATCAATTATAGATTGTAGTGGTACAACAAAAAATAAATGTCATTACTGATTTGTTCAAGATTTCAGCCGTAGAAAACACCTGCAACGAAATTATTTCAAAAAAAGTCTGAAATGTATATATGAAAACATGCTGAACGTAAGAAAGATGTGTTGGTATTGTTTGAAAGGTATTTTTGTGATTTGGTACTTAAATCATTTTTCTAGATACTACTAGTATAATTCAGAAGCTATGAACATTTGTTACGAAAACAAATTAATTCTATGACTTTTGAATGGCCAACTTCAAGCTCAAATATCTTAAAATCTCCAACACCGATATTTCAATATTGAGCGTTCTTATAGAACTCAATACCACCTTTCATTTGGTACCTATCTCATCTTTGTGCGCACGTGGCCCAAAAATGGGTCATCTCCTTTCCAAGTACCAACATGTGTCTTGCTCCATACAAAACTTATCTATGTAAAATAGAAAATGGCGATGAGTAACCTCTAAAAATTAATCTAAAGGCCTGAATTTTTAACGGGCTTATTATTTTACTCCGCTCTAACTAATAAGCTAGTGGCATTGAAATTCGGAGACTTTTTTTATTCATTGAATCAGTCTAATTAGTCTAGGAAAGATAGAAAATTTAATATGGGCAAGTGGGAACAAATTAAATCAATGAAATTTTAATGCTAGTATCGACGCAGGATTTATACTCAACAACAAATCCAAAGTCCCCCAAAATCCCCGCACTATTTTGATTCTTGGGAACCATGAAATATTTAACATTTTTAGTAAATTTCATCAGTGTCAAAACTTATTCATAGATGTTATGGTAATAATGACGCACCAACATCTCGCCTTAAAAAATACCTTTTAACCACATATATTTTTGGGGACTCTTAAACACATGCCAAATGAAACATTTATACAAAATTTCATTAATATCCCATTATTATAAATTGGTTTTGGTTAATATTTTACTTGTACTCAAATTCCATAAAAAGGACTTTAACTTTCTACAGGATACAAGATACATGTAATCTTTTCAGTTTTGGTCTCTTTAGAATCAGCGTTGGAAAAAACCCTTAAAACATGTGTAAGAGATTAGATTGTATTATAACAAATTTTTCAGCTTGATTAACTCCCGGCTCCCCCTCCTCTCCTTCCCTTTAAACGCCTCTATACAAAATACCAATGCGGCAATTTTGGGGGACTTTGGATATGTTGTTGAGGATAAAATTCTGTGTCGATACCAGCAATAAAATTTCATAAATTAATTTGTTACCACTTGCCCATATTAAATTTTCTATCTTTCCTAGACTAATTAGACTGATTCAATTAATAAAAAAAAGTCTCCGATTTTCAATTCCACTAGCTTATTAGTTAGAGTGGAGTAAAATAATAAGCCCGTTAAAAATTCAGCCCTTTAGACTAATTTTAACTTAATAAATGAAAAAATGAAAAATTAAATTTATAACTTAATAAATGCTAGTATTTAAATGGGAGGAATAACTTTTTTTTTAGAAAATTGGCGGTGGGATCTATTTCGCCTCGTTTAGGCAGGAGGGTCAGCTTTCTAAAAAAAATTACTTAAAACAGAAAACAAATTACTAAAAAACAACGCCAACACTAACAATCCCCTGTTATACCTTTTTGCAATCCTAGGAACCCCTTCTTTTATTTTATTTTTAAATAAAGTTCGTTTATGAAAAGTTGTTGGGAGAAATTCCAAGAACAAACAAAATTTTCTATGGAATGCACAGTTTATAACAGTTCTTTGAAAAATAAAATGCAATATTGTGGGTAAAATAAGAACGAAATTTGTTCTTAGTGAGTTAAAACAAAAATTCTAATTCCTCTAACACTCACATACATACATATCTACATGTACTTACATTCAGGCAGACGGCAAAGCCATGCTTATCGATTTTTTTAAACTGATTTTGTAACAAAAACAAGAAAAATAACAATAAATCTTATCTATCTATCTATCTATTGTATTTACATTGTATATAAATGAATATGCAACGTGTCGGCCGTCGCAATTTTCAAAATGCATTTTAATGGATGCCCAGAAGTTGTTTTAAAAATGTGTGTTTGGACCTTGTTCTAACTCGCTAGCAAATCATTTCGCAAAAGTAGGGAAGAGCTGGAAAAAACCTGGCTACGGGACGAAGCCGTTTTTTGGCTTCGTTTTTAAGTTTTGCTTATTTTTAATGATGGGAACTGGCTTCATAGGAAAACACAGTTGAGTTGGTTTTAGTTTTTACAATGAAACATTGAAAACATGACGTTTTGCTAAAAAAACATCAACTTTTTTAAGACATTCAACCACGGTGCTTTATTTCCACGTATTAAACAAAATATTGTTCTAATTTGCCCAATTCAGAGGCCCGTTGTATTTTTGATTAAACATAATTTACAATTATTTCTCTAACTAAATTGTTCTTTTGCTGTGATGAAGTTCAAATGTTAAGCTATTATTAGCTACAAAATGCGTTCGATTTTTAACAATATTAAACAAAATTAGGAATTTCTGAAACTTAAGTAGTCCTTCTTGCCCCACTCTCCCCTACTCTCGTCGTTTTTCATATCGCTAATAATGTTACAAATTAATTAATATTTTGTTCTCTTTCTCATTTTTTTAAACTATTGATTGGAATTTGTAAATTAATTTAAAAACAATATAAAAGATGAAATTTCTGACTTTGTTTCGACCGTTGGTTTTTTATATTATTTTTCAATTTGGAGATTTTTTATTAAATTACACCTGTTACATAAACGGGGTGAAATAGAATATTCCTCCCATGCAACTTGTTTCTTGCTTTGAACGATACATGTCCTAAGTTTTGTTGGCATATTATGCGCCCTCTAAACCGATAAACAGGAACATTTTAACTAAGGATTTTAAAGAAATACTTAAAAAAAAAACTAAACCGGGAAGACCAACAAATTACAAAATAATGCAAAAATTAATACAATTATCGTTAATGGTCGAATTTCGGGCACTTCATATGCTAAAATGACGCCCAACACTAGCGATAATCGAGGAGTAAATTTTGGTGTAGAGTATCTAATCTCTCTGCTTATCGATTAAATTTCAAAGACCGTAGTAGATATTCTAAGTATATAATTTTACTGAGCCACTAAAAAACTGAGTTGTTAAAAGGAGAATGGGCAAAGTGGTCTACCTACTCGACAGTAATGTGTCATACATCGTTGAAAAGGTAATGACGTGTACATCAATTAATTATATGGCCGTAAAGCTCTAAACCATGGGGTTCGAAAGAAATTGCCCTTCAAAGCACCAAAAAATACAGTAATGCAATTCTTCATTTGCAGCTTGTCTAACCACAGGCAATTAAGTATCATACATCGTTGAAAAGATTATTACGTGTACTTCATTTTGTAAAAAGCCGTTAAGATGTAGATAATGGGGTACAAACGATATTAAACCATCAAAAACGGCAAAAATAAAATAATGCAATTCTTCATTGGCAACTGGTCGACCAACTCAACAGTAATCTGTCATACATCGTTGTAAAGGTTATTACGTGTGCTTCATTTCATTATATGGCCATTAAGCTCTAAACAATGAGGTTCGAGAGTTAGACCAGCTCCGATACATTTTTGCCCATTCTTCTCATGTTTGTCAGGTCTCAAAGCACAGTACTATCAAAAAACCAAAACGACGGTGGCGGTACCACTGGCCTGGGAGGGCATTTGCTCTGTAGATAATGTAGAGTTAAAAATACATTGAAAAACTCATTAAATCTCTCTAGCGATAATACACCACCTATAGGCGTAGACTATCGTCCCAAAAATCGACTCATTAATAGTACTAATGTCAAGAGTATTTTAAGTTATTTTAAAAGTATGACCATCATTGTATATAAATATCTATAGTACTATCAAAAACCCAAAACGACGGTGGCGGTGCCACTGGCCTGGGAGGGCATTTGCTCTGTAGATAATGTAGAGCTAAAAACATATTGAAAATCTCATTAAATCTCCCTAGCGATAATCACTCCACCTATAGGCCTAGACTATCGTCCCGAAATTCGACTCATTAAGAGTACTATAGGTTTTATATACAATGATGACCATTGTATAATGGTATGACGTCATTACTTCACAAAGTGTGATACAAAGTATAACAAAACATGTTTATCATTTTCCAAGACCAAAATAGCCAAAAACTTCTTGCCTAGCGAATACATAAACCACTTTATTTCATGTATATAACAGTTTTGACGTTAACTGTAATATTAAAAATAAAACTTGGCATCACTCATAGCTAAGAATCAAACCGGAACCACACATTTATACAAAGGGTGTTCCCATTGTATATGAAACCTATATATACAATGGTGTTCCCATTGTATACAAATATCTATAGTACTATCAAAAAACCAAAAAAACAAAACGACGGTGGCGGTGCCATTGGCCTGGTAGGGCATTTGCTCTGTAGATAATGTAGAGTTAAAAATACATTGAACATCTCATTTAATCTCTCTAGCGATAATACACCACCACAATGGTGTTCCGATTGTATATAAATATATATAGTACTATCAAAAAACCAAAACGACGGTGCCAATGGCCTGGGAGGGCAATTGCTCTGTAGATAAAAAAATAAATAAATCGGGTGGCACAACGGCTCATGAAGTACCAGGCATTTTATAATAAACCCGAGTTTTTACCAATTCCAATACTTCCATTATTAAACTAATAGATTTTATTTAAAAAAAAAAGAAGACAATATAAAACAACCGCTTATTTTGTTCTCCTTTAAAGCATGTCACATCAATCCCAATTTTTGATACTGGATTTATAAAAAAAAAACAAGACAAATATTATTCTACTAAATCTTAACAGACTACACAAAATCAGTCAATTTCTTTAGATCTTCGGATCACTAGCAGTAAGTTTTACAATTTTAGCTGATTCCTCCCAGACTTTGCTTGCTTTTTCCATATCCATAGCAGCTGCATTCAATTCGTATTCCTTACAATCCATAAAGTATTTTCCCGAAACATTAGCAACTTCATCTGATGATGCAAGGTAAATAGTTGTCAAAGCACCTTGTTCGGGTGTCTTAAAGAACAATTTAGTAAGTCCCATCATTGGATAGTTCAATGGGAAGGGTACATTCCTCCAAATTCCCGAATCAATCATGCCAGGATGCAAGAAATTTACAGTCACATTTGTTCCTTCCAGACGTTTGGCCAATTCTCTGGCAAAGTATATATTAGCATATTTGGAAACATAGTACAAATATGCAGCTGGGAATGTTCCAATTGGATTCAATTTATCCAAATTCACCGAAGCTAGTTTGTATAATTCAGAAGCAACAATAACAATTCGACTAGGTGAACTTCTTTTTACAAGATCGATCAACAAGTGTGTCAAAAGGAAAGGACCATAGTGGTTGGTGGCCATTGTCAATTCGATTCCGTCTTCGCTAGTTGCACCTCGGAATGCCAGTGCCATGCCGGCATTATGAATCAGAACATCAATTTTTTTTTCAGTCTTTATAATATCTGCTGCAAATTCCCGAACCGACTTCAGAGATCCAAGGTCGAGCTTCTTAAGAATTAAATTTTTGTTTCCTGTTTCCTTTTCAATTTCCTCTTTAAAACAAAAGATAAAAACAATAATTATTAAAAATTTATTAAAAATTAAAATTTTAAGAAGGTCTCAGACTATACCTTTAGCAGCTTTAGCAGTTTCCTGATTTCTGCACGCCATAATAATTCTTGCACCTTTTTTCGCCAAATCTCGTGCAGTCTCTTTGCCAATGCCACTGTTGGCTCCAGTGATAAGAACGGTTTTACCTTGCATCTCCATTTTCTGTAAAATAAAGAAGGGATAAAATATAGTTTCATTTATCGCAGAAAATTAAGAACTTAAAACGAAATATTTATAGGAACCCAAAGTATCCAAATTAATTTTAATAAAACCAGCTTCATATCGATATTTTTTTTAATGATTTATTCTATAACTTTTTCCTAATATTATTTCTAAATAATTTTGTAGGCATTTTTAAATAAAAGAGGTAGTAGTTTTCTATTGATTGTATGTATTTATAACAATCTTTAAATCCTAATGAAAATAATAATCTAAATGCTAGATTTACATGTATCTTATTTTGCAAAGATGAAGAAAAGTAGAGCGGGACAGATGTATGCCAAAAATCCGTGCGTGTGAAAGAGAACCATCAAGAAGATGAACATGTTCGTCTTCATATCTGCATTATGGCACTTCCTATAATCTGCATTTACGAAGATCTTCTGCATTTTTGTGTTCTCTCTCTATCCAACACATGTAAATTTTAGTTTTGCATCTCCTTTTTTTTGCAGCAATCAGACGAAGATACATGGTAAATCCACCATAAATCCAGCGCAAATCCACCATAAAGCAAAAAATCTCAAGAAAACGTTTTCGTAACTTATAATCTTCTCCGAAACCACGACACATAAAACTATTTAGTTTTCAGTTTTCTATTTAGAATAACATTAAAGTTGGTTTTTGTATATGGGGAACAGAATTTTCAATGAAAGAAAATTTCATGATGGCTCCGACTTGTCAGATGATGGATACCATTGAAAGCTATAACTGGCGCCTTAAGGCCCAACTATAATAGGCATGAGCTGGCTTATGCTCGCATAAGCAAATGTGCGAAAGCAAACTCCCTCATTTAAATAAAAATAATGGATTCTAGCTGCGTTTCGTTCAATTTTTCTCAGTTTCATTCACTTAACCGAACATAAGCAAGAGCGATCACAGTCGCTCAGCGCATAAGTAAATTTTACAAATGCAGCAAAAAAACACAAAGCTACAGCTGTTTTGTGAATCAATTCACGAGTTGTGCCGGAGTACCTATGTGTAGTTTTTGTTGTATCGTTGCCGCATTTTCATATGTATTTAAAAATGCGGAACAAAACACAAAGCTGAAATTCGAATGTGGGGCGAAAGCTGAGAGGTATTTTTTTAATTTTTGCTTATCCGCGCATAATTCCATTATGGCTATTCATTTTCGTTAGCTTTTAGACATTAGCTTATATTTGCTTATGCCCATTATAGTTGGGCTTTTAGTCTTATGAGAAAAATGGTTCATTTATTTTGTAATAACTTGAAAAGTAAAAGTATCAGAAACATCCGGTTTTCAGTGAGCATTGAGTTTTGTAAACAAAAATAGTACTCAAATTAAAGTTAAAACTTTATACAAAATATATTTGATTTTTTTTTTTTTATTTTCCAAAACTTCGAGTTTAAAAATTATTTTTTTTTTACCAAAAAGTCATTATATAAAAAAAATAAAAGAAGGAATGAGGCACACATTCGGTTTCATTCGGTTCGGTCTCTATTCGGTTCGTATTAAGCTGTGCCTGATATGTGTGAAACGATAAAACGGCAAAAATAAAAACCTAATAGAAACCGTAGAGCACCGTTTTATCGTTTCACACATATCAGGCACAGCCGAATACAAACCGAATAGAGACCGAACCGAATGAAACCGAATGTGTGTGAAACGAGCCTAATACAATAAATAATTTGTTTGCTGTTTTAAGCCATTCTTTTAGAAAATTGCCCCTCCCGCGTCCCGCCTTAACAGGGGGGGGTGGAATAGGCTCCCCTACTGTACGATTTTTGTTAACCTATCCTCCTTAAAGCTCGCGGCTCTGGGCAAGGGGATTCTGGAAAACTTATACTTCAGAGAGCATGAGTTTTCGATAGCGTATTACCTCGTTGAATGTTCAATTGGCAGGCGCAGCCGTATAAACGACTTCGTTGTGTAATATTGAAAAAAAATCTGTTTTTATAAAACCACTTTGTTTAACCATTTAACCATTATTTGTTAACGGTATTTCCCAACGACATTTATTTTTTAAATTCAACTGTAGATGTTTCTTTTGAAATCAGTTTACAATTAAATTAAACATATGGCTTACCTATTCTCTTTTCTTTTTTATAATCATTATCTAAACTGCAATCTGCATCAGGTGCCTACTCGATTTTAATTGATATCTAATATTTAAGTTCATTAGCTCTAATTGACGTATTTAGTTGGCAGAAAACTGGTACATTTTAATTATTATTAAAGATAAGTACTTGGCCTCACAAGAATTCACAACATCATTTGTTAAGCTTTGTGTAGGTACCTATGTATGTACCTAGTCGTACGTTGTAATTAAAATAATTCAACTTAATGTATTGATTCTGCCATATTAACCGCCAATTTAATATTACAAATTTAAACTGTTGTTTTAGTTTAAATTTATTATAATTTTGTATGACATCTATGACAAAAAAAGAAAAATAGCTCAAGACTTTCCTATAAAATGGTTGCTTAATTTAAGAGAGCTTAAAATTTAATAAAACGGATGATATGAAAAAGGAAAAACTCTCCATATTTATGTTTTTTTTTTGTACACGCTGATTCAAGACAACAACAACATCGCATGTGAAGGAGTTTAGACAGGAGGGGCAATATTCTAAAAAAAAATAAAGTATTTTTTTTTTTAATTAAAAAAAAAGTAGAACAGTGTAGAATGTGGCCCCAATACGAGGCACCTTCGACAGAGACTAGAGCATTGTTATATGCACTTAGTATTGTATACTAAAACATGCTTTGGTTAAAGATAAGTTTAAAAATAAAAACACAAATAATTTTAAGAATATACCCCAAAAATGAAAGTGAATTGCGCTCAAAACTTTTATTTTTTCTTGTTACTACGGATAGGAAACTGAAAGCTTATATAACCGACACGTGGGTCTGGCATTAGAGAAGCTTATGAAATTTTTGTTCACAATTTTTAAAGTTCTTTTCGCAAAAACGTCCATAGGTGTCAGAGATGCCCCGCTTTCGGAGGGTGCAAACTCTACCCTATTCAGCTACGTACAATTAAAAAAAAAAACTAACTTGAAATCTTCTTCTTAGGGGTTTTCGTATGATAACACAATCGCAGTTAGGCTGCATAGTTTTCACTACGTCATATTCAAAAATTATTATTTTTGTCTTCAACATTTTGAGTTTGAAAATTAATTTTTCGATACATTTTAACTTTATTTGAAAAAATATAAAAGGAAGGAGTTCTGGCCTTACAAAAAGGTATAATATGGCATTTTTAGTCTATGTACATGTTTTTTTAATGTTTTTTTTAGAAAATTACCCCTTCTGCTTTAGCGGGGTGTAAAAGACGCCATGCCATCCGTGTTTTTGTCTTGTTCGACCTAACCTACATGCTAGGGACTGTTTTAATTGGTAGTTCTTATGTTTTCTGGTAGTTGATATTTGAAATTGGTTGCTCTAAATCACGTTATTTAACACTTTGCCCTTTCTTCGACCAGTTGAATACAAATAACTTCAACAATGTCAATTTTCAATTACTTAGTAGGCTCGAATATTTGCTGTTTAATTTAATTTTGAATGATCTTTTACTATTTTCTAACTATTTGTTACGATTATCTAAGTACAGAAAAGATGTTCAGCTTTTATCTGATCTCAAGATTTTAAACGGATAAACATTAAGTATCTTACCTATTACCCGCACATACAAAGCTACATTTTGAACGACGTGTTTATGATTTCCCACCTATTTTTTTTTATTAATCAACTGCGACAAAAAATATGTAAGCAAGCAAATCAAACAAATTTCCTCCACAGCATTATAGAACAAGATCAAATCTTAATTGCAAAAGATATAGATTTTGCATCACTTTTAGCTCCAATATTATGATTTCTGCAAGAACAAACTCTTATTGAATCGCTTTTCCAAAAATTCAGAAAATTTTCATTTCATATTTGTCGCGTTTCATTGGAAAGTATTTCAGATAGGGCGATAAAATTACCTTCGGTAAGAACAACACAATTAAGAAAATGTCGATAAAAAAGCCAACCGATAAACGGGCTACGTCTACGAAGAAACAATTTAAATGGGAACGAAAATTTTCTGTTTTATTAAGTTTAATAATGATTTGTTGGTAGTTCTGATTTTTTCTTAAAACAGTCCCTTCCACAAGCTCTATAGTTTTTTTTCACACCTCTATGCGAATCACCCAGTATAAATACAATTGTAATTTGATACGCGTTTTCCACGTATGATGCAAAATCTATTGCTTTATTGAGATGCACTTTTTTAAAAGATTATTTAAATAGATCAGCGATTGTTATAGGATTTTTGTTTGTACAACAAAGTAATAGAAACCACGGGAAGTGCATTCAAATATAAAAAAAATTATACAATCTTTAGGGAATTAGGAACTTTCTGGCTCATAACAAAGTAACTAAACCTATTACTTCGAATACTAAGTAAAAGCAACGCAAGAAATGGTCTACTAGTACTAGAACGTATGCTTATACTAAATTAATATTAATAATTTTTTTCTCAAAACAAAAGATGGAGGTTATTAAATTTGTTTTTCTTTTCTTTTTGTTTAGTATTTAGAACCTCACGAACGTTATGACCATCGAACAGTAAACATGATTATTTTGCAAATAATCATCACATTTTTTCTTCGTCAACATTTGTTAAATAAAAATTCTCATCATAACTTGTTTCTCTACTCTGTATATCAGACCAAAAATAAACTTATGACAGATAAATTTAATAGAACGAGGAAGTTTTAATTATCCAACAAATAAAATTATTTAAAATTCCAATTAAAATATATACAAAAACTTTTTTGCTAAGGATTCTTATTTTTTTCTAGAGACGCAGTACGCAGACCGGTCTGGAGAATTGAGCAAAATCTAAAATTTCAGCATTTTTTTTTTTAATTTACATAATATTCAGTAGATTAAAGATCTTTGTTTTTTTTTTTTGTATAATCACAATAACCGGCAACTGATTAATTGAAAATTTCCATAAATATACCAAATTTCAACATCAAGGTCATACATAACTATTTCATTCAACTCGTCCACTTTAATTCTTTATTTATGTTAATTTCTTATGAATATGAACACTCGTTCTCATTTTTCAAAAACTTCCTTCATCTAATTTATGGTACATTTCTTCATCAAAGAAGATTAACGTAGAGTGTTTACTATGCGCTTATATTATATAATAAATACAAATACTAACAGTAAGAAGAAACCTATACACACTTTCACTATTCGAAAACAGGTAGTATATATATATACCTACAAACTGAAATTTCTTAATTCTCAATTTTTTTTTCTTGAAAAAATTACACGTCACTGAATTTGTGTTGATATCACAATAACCTCACAATAATAACCACCGCACTTAATAATTTGTACATCAAACAAAAATTTCATACAATATGAATAAAAAAGAAAAAAATAATACTTTTAATCAGTTGAATAAATTGCTAAACTTGCAATATTATAAACACAAAAAATATGAGTAGGTAAGCTAAATATTTTGTTTGTGAAAGCATTTTCATTGCACTCACCTGTTTGTTTGTGGTCGATATAACTAACACTTTGTATAATTAAATTGTCGTTGAAAAAATTTCTTGGATAACCTTCTACGGGAGAGTCTTGCTTGGAACTAAATAAAGTGTCTATACAACTATCATCTGTGGAGTTGAGCTATTGGGTTTCTTGGAGAGTCAACAGGTACCTAAATGGTGTTGATATCTCTGGTCTGGCAAGCCGGCTTGCCATCAGGGCTTTTCATTGTCACTCAATTTGGGTTATTTTTATCTGAAAATCAGTTTCATTTTTCTTTCAACAAAAAGTTCCTTTCCACAAACACAAATTCTCCAACGTTATTTGAGTTTTTTTTTTTTAGATATTTCGAATAAGAAATAAATTTCAAATGTATGCCTCAGGAACACTCGTACGACACTCCTCTTGAGAATCGTTTGTTTCTTTTATTCTATCTAAAATTAAAAACTGTATTTTACATTTGAATATAAAACCTTTAGTGATATAATGAGCCAGCTTTTCTTTAAGCCATCGCCATGTGGATCTGTTCGCGCCCTAGCAAGGCGCTATTGTACTTTTTGGTTTGATATACCAGCTAGCAAAGCTTTTGTGGAACCACTAGGCCTCACCATCGTCGATTTTCATTATGATAGTACTACATATACATTTTATACACAACATTTTAACTATATTTATTTTGTTTTCTAAATGTTAAACTTCACATTCAGTATTAAAAGTTGGCAACCCTATTTTCAAGCATGAATTGTGTGTATCTTTAAAGAGGCAACAACTGCTAATATAAACCTTAGGGAAAATCACAGACAGTGGAAATTTAAAGAAAGATTTCGAGTTCAACTAGAGGTCTAGAGGTATCCATTGAGAAAAAAAAAATATTATTATTACAAAATTATAATTGCTGTTATCATAATGTTGTTGGGTGAGTTGGGAGTATATTATGTAGAATCAAGTTCGCTGCTAAAGTCTTTTGTTTAGCTTATTCAGCGATTTAATTTTTAAACACATATGCGATTGCTATACACGCATACACAAAAAAAAACAATAATAATTAGGGCTTAAATAATATTGTTTTATAAAAGAAGTGATGATAAATAAATGACATTTTAAATAAGCGCATTGAAGTTATATAATCAAAAGATGGTGTCAGTGGCGTATCCAGTTTTTTTTTGTGATGGCTCGAGTCTTGATTTTGATAAACTATTTTAGATTTTATTGAATTTAACATTTTGTTTACGTTTTCCAGAATGGGGGGAGAGGGAAGGGAATCGGTTCGAACTATTAAACAAATGTGACTGATTTTTAGTGTTATAAAAATCGAAATATTTTTCAAGTTTTTATTTGTAAGAGAAATCAACAGATTTTTTACACTAATGATATGTCATGAAAACAATTATTACATGTTGAGAAAAGATTCTTTTTAATTTTAATTTGTTCTAGGGTAAATAGGGGTGGGTAACATTAAGTAGGGATCGAAAATCGATTTTGTTAATGGTAAAAGAAATAGTAATGATGTTTTTTGTATTAGATAGCTTTATTATATATTATGTTTTTCTTTTGCTAAACTCTTCTTATTACCTATTTATTTATATTCTTTGTATTTCTGAAGAAAGCAAGACAAAGAATAAAAATAAATAGATTTTTTAATTTAAAGAAGGTCATTGTTATATTATAATAAAAAAAAACACATTTTCAGGATATGAAGGTTTGAAAAGTGAAAATTTAAAATTAGCAGCGTCTAAATAATTTTGAAATAGGGTGATATTCTGGCCACTGTGGATTTTTAAAAACAATTAATATTTTAAGGTGATTTTTCAAGGGTTTTTATTTATATATTTTTCAAGAAATCTAAAATTCTAGGACGTTAAGCTGATAATGGATTCTGATAGTTCATTTATCGGATATACAAGGTGATTAATCTAAGGTGAAAACAAGCACCCCTATTTGTTGCCCAAATTGATACTGGGAAAATTTAAAATTGTGACATTCTGTATTTTCTAACAGTTAATAAACCAAAAATAAAATAACAGTTAAAACGAAAAGTGGTACCTCGTTTGTTTCGTGTGTTCGCTGTTTTTATAAAGTTTTTTTTTCATGTTTCGAAAGAAAAATAGGTTTGGATATTGGCTACTACACAAGTGAAATTCGGAACACATTTTTTGAATCCGTATGAAAATCAATTTCGTATACGGATTCAATGCGGAACGGAAATCAGAACAGGGGTGAATATGTTGTATGTGTGTATGTATGTATATCTATGAACGAAGTCCAAATGAAGGTAATATCGGATACATTTGTCTGCCAGCATTCTTAAAAGAAAGTTCATCAAGTTTGCAAAAATTAAATGCGAAACATTCGAATGTCCTTTTATTGACTCTGAATTGAAATAGGTCAATGAAAGTGCACTTTGTCAGCGTTTTTAGGTAATCGTAATCCGAAAAATAAAATAAGGTTGTCTAAAAGTATATTTTGCAAGTGTACTCCGCCTACAAGACGTGCCGTGTAATATTTGATACAAAGATTTACTTTAAGTTGTCAAACCAAATATTTGGCCTAAGGAAAAAGTGCATTTTTAAGATGTATCATATAGAAATGCACTTTTGATAAAAAAAAAATATTTAACAACTGAAAATGTTTGTCATTATTTATTGTTAGTCTATGTACCAAACAAGACGTTGCACCGTCTTTCAGGCGGATGGGCGTTTGCAGGTGCAAGGACAATTATTGTAAACCATCTCTAACGACCATACATGATACATATACAAATGTTGTATACACAATTACACATATTAAACCTATATATAAATAACCTATTTGTAGAAAACTAACAACAAAGAAACTTTCGAAATTATTCAATATCTCTTGAAACGAATCTAATAATTTGAAGTTATTTAGGTACTAACTCCGCTAGACTGCCGATTTTGAGGATATAGCTTATACCGAGTCCTAACTTTTACTAAGTACCAATTTTACAGGACTAGAGCTAAGTACATCTGTGAAGAAATCAGTTAGTACCAATTTGAGTACTATCCACTGGTATAATATCCAGGTACTAGGACATTTTGGGGAGCTAGCTTGTACCGAGTTTTAACTAATACTAGGTACCAAATTGACAGGACTAGGGCTTAGTACTTGTGTGAAGAAATGAGTTGATACCGATTTGAGTACTAACTTTAGGACTAGTACCGGTCCTAGCGTTAGTACTTTGTGAAGAAATTGGCTCTTAGACTAGGCACTAGAAGACAAAACATGCCTAATATAGGTTAAAGAAATAGTTGATTTGAATGTGTACACAAAATAATTGATTTGTAAGTACAAATATGTTTACGCATATCACATCACAACTCCTGTTGATTTCTTTTTGATTGAGATTTGTATGGCAAGATATGGTTTCATAAAAAA
This sequence comes from Melangyna quadrimaculata, assembly GCA_949320155.1. Taxonomy (NCBI): domain Eukaryota; kingdom Metazoa; phylum Arthropoda; class Insecta; order Diptera; family Syrphidae; genus Melangyna; species Melangyna quadrimaculata. The sequence continues at coordinate 371,872,233 of OX439483.1, forward strand.
AATAACTCGAGATTTTGATCAAATTTGCAATATGGGTGATTCTACAAACTACGGAATAAAATGATGATAATTTCGGCACGACACTTTTTGAAGCAAATAGTAGTAAAAACTAACTTTAATAAAACATTAGAACGTCCTTTCACATACCACAAAACGGCCAGTCAAATAATTTTAAATTATCAGTTTTATGGGCATTTTTTAAAAATTAGGTGGTCAGGGGACTTAGTTTTTTTTTTACGGGGACTAATATAAAACACAAAATATATTGTTAATGATTATGTTTTCTTATTAATATTGTGACTTATGTAATAAAACACACAAAATACATAATAAATGCATACGAAAAAATACATAAAATTATCAGGAGTAATTTTTATGTAAGTACGTAATATTATATTTTAGACTTCAGTTTTATCTCTGTTGTTCCTAATAAAAAGTTACTAAAAACCGTGGTAAATAAATTACGTATTTGTTAAATAATTTATTTTTATGAACGTTAAATAAAAAAGTAATGAATTTTAAAAAATAGCCTCAATTAAGAACATTTCATTAAAAAAATTGCCATGTGACTGAGGCCAGGGGACATGAGTGTTTTCATAGTTTTTGCGCCAAAAATATAGTAGGTACCTAACGTTTTATTTGACTTAAGAACAAAAAATTGTTTTTACTGTGGTTTTACCAGGCCTATACAATAGCTTTAAAAAAATATGAATGCTTTCATAAAGAATTTGTGCGTAAATCCTTGCCAGGGGACTGAGAAACTGAGTGGAAATTCCAAGTTTTCTATCTATTTATTTATTGTCTTGCCTTCTTCACAACTGAAATACATAACGGACGCAATGCACTTTTCCTATTATACCATATCTGAAATTTCGATCGGTTATCGAAATTTTTGACTGTTTCAATCTGCCAGGGGAATAATAAGAAAGCGTGGGGACAAAGTTTAATGATTTGTTTTGTTAGTTAAATAAAGGATGATGGACAAATTGGTCGTTGATCCAAAAGAATTAAAATATATCTAAAATGAAAGGTATTGTTAAGTACTTTATTTCATTACCCGTGTTTGTTTGGCATTCTATTAATAGTACAGTAGAAAATTACAAAAAAAACCCATCTGCAGTAGCCTGGTTTTTGTATTTCAAAATTGGTTTAACTGAAAGAACACCTGTCAGAATATTAAAAAAAAAAATATATTTGTGAGAATCAGAAGCAGTCAAAATTAACTTCACGAAAAAACTAATATAGTAACCAACATTTTAGAATGAAATCACCAAAACTCCATTCGAGACTCGGTAAACCCATCCGCAGTATGATTCTACTTTAACTTTTATCAGCAGTACTCATACTGCCGATGTAGTATTTATTATTCATATAAAATCCTACTACGGATAGCTACTATGGAATATTACTATGGATAGCTTTTCCAATAAAATATTATATGACGGCAAGAACCAAATCCACCGGAAAACAGAGATATGGCCACTTGAATATGAGTATTGCAAACACCATATTTCAGTTTTTTTTCCAAATTACTACTCATAACTTTTCATATAAAGAACCTAGGAACAAAATATATGTGCCAAATAAAAGGTAAATGTTTCATTTTTCAAATGATTGCAAAGCTGTTATGTTGCGTTAAATACATATGTACATTTTGAGATATTAAGTTTTAAAGTTTTGATTAAAAACTTTTTAATCACTGCCTTTGCACACCAATACCTTAAAAAATTCAGTGGCGACGTATACCTTTTTTTATCGCCATCGAAAAGTTATTCTTACAACCTTTAGTTTATGTGTCGTTTGCTCAATACAAACCTGCATAAAAGCAAAAATTGTTTAAAAAGACAACTTATTATGCTTATAGGATGGGAAAAGTAGATTCTAAGTTAAAAATACAAAATTGTACAGTCTTAAGACTGGTGTCGACGTATAATTTCACTCTACATTTTAATAAATCTAATTAACTTACAATAATTAAATACAAAAACACTGGTTTGGTCGATTAAGTAATTATTTATTTTAAAATCTAAAAAAAACATCTACCGTACCGGAGTGTATCATTTAAGTTTTTATGTTTGATGGCCATAAATATCTCTGTGACCAAATGAGGTATGTTTGTATTAAAGGTCCTTATTAACTGATGATATCGAAAAACATAACACATCAGGCAAACAAAAAGTTTATTAGTAAATAGCCGTTAAACCACTTGCGACTCGCGTTCGCTCGTGGCGCGCGGCGGTCTTTGGTGGCAGCAGCAACTGGTACATACCTTACTTAGTCGCAGAAATCTTTATGGCCATCAAACATAAAAACTTAATTGATACACTCCGGTTCGGTAGATTTTTTTTGGATTTTTAAATAAATATTGACTTAATCGACCTAGCCAGAGTGTATTTGTATTTAATTAATTAAAATTAATTAGGTAGATTAAAATGTAGATTGAAATTATAAGTCGATACCAGTCTTCAGACTGTATAATTTTTTTGTTTTTAACTTAGAATCTACTTTTACCGGTCTATAAGTAGGGCTGGTCACGAGACGTGAAAAGTCTGGGTCTCGATCTCGGTCTCGCATGACGAGACCGAGACGATACGAGACGAGACTGCCTTTTAAGCAACCGAGACGAGACTGAGACGATACTGTATATTTGGACCGAAATTTACAGAGAATCTAATACCTAAATAAAAAAAATCCAATTTCAGTTAAATATTTATTTTCTTCTGCACATATTCAAACTATAATCAAAAATATTTCGTTCCAATAATCAACAGTTTGTCCGAAAATCATATTTTTCGGAGATGAGACCGAGACGAGACTTAATTATACGAGACCGACGCGAGACCGAGGCGAGACTGAAAATTTCAAATTTTAACGAGATCGAGACGAGACTTACAAAAGTCTCGCAGAGTCTCTTCGCGTGGCCAGCCCTATCAATAAGCATAATAAGGGGGTGGCAGTCGTGAAATAGCTATAACTTCAGCCAAAAAACTTGGTGGTAGAACACTTAGTTGTTATTGTTTCATTCAAAATTTTCAATCCATAATAAGGTATCTTTTGTAGCAATTTTCGGTCCGGTGTGTATCGAAGCAGTATGGAGGAGAAGATTCAACGACGAGCTATACGGGCTATATAGCGACGTTGACCTGGTTAAAAAGCTGAAAATACAGCGGCTGAGATGGCTGGGGCACGTGGACCATATGGACAGCAACGCACCTGCCCGACGAGTCTTCGAATCAAACCCCGATGGGGTACGCAGCAGAGGAAGAATTCGTAACAGGTGGCGCAAACAAGTGGATGACGACATCAAAGCACTCGGTGTGCACACTTGGAAGCGGCTAGCTAGGGACAGAGCTGGCTGGAGGGGCTTGTTAGTTGAGGCCTAAGCCCATCCTGGTCTGTGAGCGCCATCAAAAGTAAAGTAAAGTAAAGTTTGAAGCAATTTTTGTTTAAAATCAGGTATTTATTGAGCTATTGAGCAAAGGACACTTTATTATATATTTAATTAAAGGTTGTAAAAATAGCTTCTCGATGGCGGTTAAAAATAAAGTATACGTCAACAATGAATTTTGTAAGATTATGGGTTGCAAAGGCAGTGCCAAAAAAGTTTTTATTCAAATATCTCGGATTTCCCATGCACGATTTTGAAAATATTGCACTTTTGTAAGAAGCTCAACACATCCTTTTATCTGATACTAATTTCATAAGTGTTTGTCTAAAGACCAGATTTAATACAAAGTCAATCATCCTTTATATGAAAAATTTGTTTACTTCATATTAAAGATCTATTACTCATACGAGACGTGACTAGGCGAGAATTTTGTAAGTCTTGTCTCGGTCTCGTTAAAATCGAAAATTTTCATTCTCGTCTCGGTCTCGTATAATTAAGTCTCGTCTCGGTCTCGTCTCCGGAAAATATGATTTCCGGACAACCCGTTTGATTATTGGAACGAAATAATTTCGATTATTTCTTGAATATGTGCAGAAGAAAATAAATATTTAACTGAAATTGGATTTTTGAATTTAATAGACTCTCTGTAAATTTCGGTCCAAATATACAGTCTCGACTCGTTCTCGTCTCGGTTGCTTAAAAGCCAGTCTCGTCTCGTCTCGTCTCGTCTCGTCTCGTCTCGTCTCGTCTCGTCTCGTCTCGTCTCGTCTCGTCTCGTCTCGTCTCGTCTCGTCTCGTGGCCAGCCCTAATTACTCAAGGTTATTAACTTGGTGTTCATTTTGGTGTGAAAGCAACAGAAGAAGAATAGTTATTTTTTGTTCGCTTGTAATACAAGCTGGGATACGTCGCGTCAGGGGACTGAGAATTAGGCACTTTGAAGAATTGTTGGAGTAATGAAAATCTATCAGATCTTGATATATTTTTTTTTTTTTCCAATGTGGGAATCGACTAGGTTGAATATTGTAAAAAAAATCAGATTGATTGGTTGAACCGTTTTCAAAATACCAGCGTCAGCGTGGCCATTTGGGCTGGCCACGAGACGAGAAAAGTCTCGCATGACAAAACCAGACGAGACTGCCTTTTAAGCATATACGAGACGAGACCGTGGACCGAAATTTACAGATTCTAATAAATTAAAAAATTCAATTACAGTTAAATATTTATTCAAACTAAAATTGAAAATATTTTGTTCCAATAATGAATACGTTGCCTGAAAATCGTATTTTTCGGAGACGAGACCGGGACGAGACTTAATTATATGAGACCGACACGAGAACGAGACGATACTGAAAGTTTTCGATTTAAACAAGACCGAATCGAGACTTACAAAATTCTCGCCGATTCTCGTCTCGTAGCCAGCCCTAGTGGCCATAGAAAATTCCATCATATGTAAAATCACCCATATATGTATAGATATAAAGCAGAAGATCGCTGCGTCCGAGGTTTTTCTTTCTTTTAAAGAAGCAGACCTCGAAAATTATAAATGATATTGGAAAATTTCAAATACCAAAATGGTGTGCAAATAATTTTCCAGGGGCGATGTCCGTTACTTTTTCAAATTTGCATCCCGTTATATTTTTTTTAAATTAGTTTTTAACATTTTAAAATTTACTTTTTTTAAACGAGCAGATAGACCAAACTAACTGTTAAAAAAAAAAAAAAAATTGCGCTGTGTAGAACAATTTTTTTCTATAAGCGATGTTCCTTAGTTTTTTTTTTTTATTATTAAGCGTTTTTAACAATGAAGCATAAAATAAGAACAACAGAACTTTAACCCCTTATAACTTCGGATCAACGAATGCTACGTAAAAAAAAGTACACAAAAAAATTTAGTTTTCCAATCTCTAGAGGCGATGTTTTTTATTTTTTTTTCATGTTAAGCCATTTATTTTTGCCTAGCATTAGGTTTAACAAAACGAAAAAATAACAAAAAGGCCAGTCGGCAGGTTTTTTAATTTGCAAAAAAATACCGCTCGAATTTTATGATTGAAATTGGTAAATGGGTTGTCTCTGAGTATAGAAAAAAATCGGCACGGCTTTAATTGTTGTGCGTCAGCCGCAATTTTGAAATCGCGATTTAGCTTATATCTCGAGAACGACTTATCGTACAATTTTTTTTTATACAGGGTGTCGCGTAAAGGATGGTCAAAACTGAATATGGTAATAGACCAGGTCATGACCTTTCAGAATTTGGTAACTTGTTCATAACGAATCATAACGGTTTTCGAGGAACGGCAATCCACTGTGAGTGGACGTGTGCGGGAGTGGTGAATTACCCAATTACATATACCCAGTTTTTGATAATTGACTACATTAATCATTACAATAGTGTTTATTTCTTCATCACCCCTTATTATAAAAAAAAATCCAGGGGCGGATAAGTGCAATTGCTATTTAGGCATAACACTAGTAGTATTTGTACTGTCAAGTTATTTTGGGGCCCAAAATCGATAACAGCATAGATAACTGTCTGATTTGGTTTCTTGTGTCTGTTTTTTCGTAATGGGGGGTGAATTTAGAGTTGAGTACAGCAACATTCGGGGACTTAGGCAGAATTTTTGTGCTGCATATGTCCATACTGTGAAAAACAGGCCAGCTGTTTTGGCACTTAGTGAAACCCAGGTAGGGGAAAATACCGATCACTCGGAATTCAGCCTACATGGTTATAGCTTAGTGCCTTTATTTTTTTCTCATCATGGTCTCGCCGTGTATGTTCGAAACGATGTTGCTTATCAGCTTCAACCACAATATGGTTCTTGTTTGAATACAAACTTTAATTTCATGTGGTTTAAATTCACCGTCCATAAGCGCATCATCCATACTTGTTTTATTTATCGTAGTCCTAGTTTGGATGGTAATTGGACTTCCAATGAACTCGATTCACTATCTGACTCCATCCAGAGAATTATTTCCTATTTTCCGCACAGTGAAATCGTTGTTACGGCGATTTCAATGTACATAATTTTTCGTGGCTACGATATTCGGGTCAGACAACACCCGAAGGAAGGTACACCGAGATTTTTGCAGAGTTAAACAACTTAACTCAGCTTGTTGACAAGCCTACTCGGATTCCTGACGTTACAGGTCAATCTTCTTACACTCTAGACTTGTTCCTTACCTCTGACCCTGATAAATACACTATTAGTATATTATCGCCTCTAGGCACATCAGGCCATTGTGTCATATCTGCAAATTTCTCATGCCAACAAAATCCAGTTAGAGAAAAAACTCCCAAGAGAACCGTTTGGCAATATGAGAAAGCCAACTGGGACGGTCTCAATGATTTTTTCAGGAGCTTCAACTGGTCACTATGCTTCCCCGATAGCGACGTATATGAAAGTACAGATATGATCACAAATTTAATTCTTTGTGAATGAGAAATTTTATCCCGAATAGGGTAAAATCTATCAAACCCAAAGAAAACTCATGGTTTGATTCGAGCTGTAAAGAGGTTATCAGGATCAGAGAAGTAAGCTTCTGTGGTTATAAGCCAACCCTACTGAGGAAAACCGGAAAAAGTTTCAACAAGCTAGAAAGACCTGTAACGTTCATATAAAAAGAACTAAATTTTTACATGATCAAAAGTTACGGCAAAAAATACTACAATGTCCAAAAGGTAGTACAAATTTTTGGTCATTTGTAAAAAACATACGAAACACCACCTCGTCCTCGGTTCCAACGCTCGTCTTCAATGATACTCCTTTTGTCAGCTCGCAAGATAAAGCCAATTTGCTTGCAGCACAGTTTACTGTTAATTCGACGCTGCCAGAAAGTGTTATGACTCCTCCTGTACTTGAGAGCGTAAATGATTTTATGGGACAAATCTTCTTTCGCACTCGTGCAGTTGCTAGAGTTCTAAAAGATCTCGACGTTCACAAATCCGCTGGCCCGGATAGTATCCTTCCCCTTGTTCTGAAGAGGTGTTCTTCAACGCTGGTGTGCCCCAGGGCTCTGTTTTGTCTCCGACTTACTTACTTTACTTTTGATGGCGCTCACAGCCCAGGATGGGCTTCGGCCTCAACTAACAAGCCCCTCCAGCCAGCTCTGTCCCTAGCTAGCCGCTTCCAGTTGCGCACACCGAGTGCTTTGATGTCGTCATTCACTTGATTGCGCCACCTGTTACGGGTTCTTCCTCTGCTGCGTACCCCATCGGGGTTGGATTCGAAGACTCGTCGGGCAGGTGCGTTGCTGTCCATACGCTCCACGTGCCCCAGCCATCTAAGCCGCTGTATTTTCAGCTTTTTGACCAGGTCAACGTCGCTGTATAGCCCGTATAGCTCGTCGTTGAATCTTCTCCTCCATACTCCTTCGATACACACCGGACCGAAAATCACACGAAGAATCTTCCTCTCAAAGCACCCTAGCAGATTTTTATCCGAATCTTTCAGTGTCCATGCTTCTGACCCATAAAGCAGGACCGGGATGATTAGGGTTTTGTATAAAGTCTCCTTGGTTCTCTGAGAGAGGGCCTTACTACTTAAATGCCTTCTTAGACCGAAGAAACAGCGGTTGGCAAGAGTAATTCTTCGCTTGATCTCTGCACTGATGTCATTCTGCGATGTAATAGTGGAGCCCAGGTAGACAAAGTCCTTGACAACTTCGAAGTTATATCTGTCCATCGTGATATTTTGCCCGAGTCGACGATGTTGAGATTCCTCTCTCGATGACAGCATATACTTCGTCTTGTCCTCATTAACCGCCAATCCCATTCTAGCCGCCTCCGATTCAATGCTCGCAAATGCCCCTGCCACAGCTCGCTTCGTTCTGCCGACAATGTCTATGTCATCCGCATATGCAAGCAATTGAACGGACTTTTGATAGATTGTACCGCTGGTGTTGACATGTGCGTTGCGTACAATGGCTTCAAGAACGATGTTGAATAGGTTGCATGATAACGCGTCGCCTTGCCTCAATCCTTTCTCAACATCAAAGGAATCGGTGGTGTTCTTACCAATTTTGACGGAGCAGCGAGATTTCTCCATCGTCATCCTGCACAAGCGGACGAGTTTGGCAGGGATGCCGAGACTCGACATGGCTCTGTATAATTCGTCCCTTTTCACGCTATCATACGCGACTTTAAAATCGATAAAAAGGTGGTGTGTATCGATCTGGAATTCCCGGGATTTTTCTAAAATCTGTCGGAGTGTGAACATTTGATCGACGGTTGACTTGCCTGGCCTAAAACCGCACTGATAAGGGCCGATCAGATCGTTGACAAAAGGTTTTAAGCGGTCACACAGGATGGCCGACAAGATTTTATAAGCGACGTTTAGGAGACTAATTCCTCTGTAGTTGGTACATTTCAGAACATCTCCCTTTTTATGGATGGGGCACACTATACCGAGGTTCCATTCATCGGGCATACTTTCCTCCGACCAAATTTTGCAGATGAGCTGGTGTATGCTCCTAGCCAATTCATCTCCCGCTGATTTAAATAGTTCGGCTTGTAAGCCATCCGCACCTGCAGCCTTGTACGACTTAAGTTTGGATATCGCTAGCCGAACTTCGGTTAGGTCGGGTGGACGGAACTCTTGGCCATCATCGTCCAAGTTGAATGGAGCGTTCTGCCTTTTAGCGGCATCTTGGCTGTCTTCGCCATTAAGCAGTCTAGAGAAGTGTTCTTTCCAGATCCTCAGCACTGACTGTGTGTCTACTACCATATTCCCACTGTCATCTCGGCAGGCTTCCGTTCTAGCCTTGAATCCTTGGGTGGATCGCTTCACCCTCTGATAAAATTTTCGAACATCTCCCCTACCGCTACAACCCTCAATAGACTCTACCGCCCGCTTCTCGTGCTCTCTCTTTTTCCTCCTGAGAAGTCGGCGTTCCTCTTTTCGTTTCAGCCCGTAGAGCTCCCGGGCCACTCTCTCAGCAGCTCTTGTTCGAGTCTGCAGCATTGCCTGGTAGGCCTCGTCCTTAGCTGCATGCGCTAGCCGGCACTCCTCATCGAACCAGGGGTTTCGTTGTATTCGCCTAGTGAAACCCAGCACATCAGAGGCGGCACTTCTAATGGCTTGTTGACAGTGTTCCCACTGGTCCTCTGCACTTGATGCTGGTAGCGGACCTCCTGAGAGATTAAGAGTTACGTGGTCTGCAAAAGTTCTGGCAGTCTCTTGCGATTTAAGCTTCTCGACATCGAATCTTTTCACAGCATCTGCTCTGCGTTGTCGCGTCATGGATATCCGCATACGTAGTCTAGCTACCACCAGGTAGTGATCCGAGTCAATGTTGGCCCCTCGGAACGTTCGGACGTCCAAGATACTGGAAGCATGTCTCGCGTCTATCGCAACGTGGTCGATTTGGTTGACGGTTACTTGATCACGCGACCGCCAAGTCCCCTTGTGTATATTGAGGTGTGGGAAGTAGGTGCTTGAGATGATGACATTTCGCCCCGCCGCAAAGTCTGCCAGCCTGTGTCCGTTGCCGGAAGTTTCGTCGTGTAGGCTGTGTCCTCCGACTATCGAACCAAAGATACCCTCCTTTCCGAATCTTGCGTTGAAGTCACCAAGAATGATCTTCACGTCGTACTTCGGGCACATATCATACGTTGTCTCCAAGAGATCGTAGAATGCTTCTTTGGTTGAGTCTTCTCTCCTTTCATGGGGGGCGTGAACACAAATCAGCGAAATGTTCTTAAATTTGCCTTTGATGCGGATTGTGACCAGGCGCTCGCTTACACTTCGGAAGCCCAAGACTTCTTGCCTAAGTCTTCCCCTTATCACAAAACCACAACCCAAGAGCCGCTGACCCTGTTCCTTCAAGCACCCGCCGTAGTAGATGTCACACGTTTTCAGTCTCCGTATGCCCTCTCCATCCCATCGCACTTCCTGGATGGCTGTTACGTCAGCCTTTAGCCTGTCCAGGTTCTCCACTAATTGTTCGGCTGCACGTGTTCTGTATAAGGACAGGACGTTCCACGTGCAAATCCGAAATTCATGGTCCTTGTTTCGTTTGCTGGGGTCGTCAACTTTAAAATCATCCATATCCGAGGCTTGTTGTTGTTTCGGAACAACTGTCTCCGACCCTCTTCCTAATATTCATAAACGATCTCTTATCTGAAACTTCTAATCCATTAAACTGTTTTGCTGACGACAGTACCCTCAGCTTTTCATATTTGTTTCTTGATTCACATCCATGTCCTTCGGATGTGGAACTTGAACGGCAGCGTATGATAAGCTCATTAAATTCTGATCTCGACAGCATTGTCCAGTAGGGAATAAAAAGCCGTGTAGAATTTAATGCTTGGAAAACTCAATGCTGTCTCCTGTCGTTAAAGCGGAACCCACCCCAATGCTGCTATCCATGAGCGGCACTTGCATAGTGGAAACTGAACAGCTTTCAGTCCTCGGTATGTGTGTCACAGACCACCTTTTGTGGAACGACCACATATTTGACATCGCCAAAAATGCTGCTAGGTGTTTAGGTTTTCTCCGTCGATGCAAGAAATTTTTCTCTCCCTCTGATCTGGCTGTGATCTACAAAGCTTTTATTCGTCCAAAACTTGAGTACAACTCCATATTTGGGCAGGTGCTCCAATAACCCACTTGAGTCTATTGGATAGAATTCAAAAGGGAGCTCTTAAAATGATAGGTGAAAGAACTATAACGGAAACGTTTACATCTCTGGAGCACCGTCGAAATGTTTCATGCCTTTCGTTATTTTACCGTTATTTTAACAAACATTGCTCTAGTGAAATAGCCAGTTGCATTCCTCCCCTTAAACAATTCAACCGTAATACTCGCGCTTCTAGGAATGCCCATCAGTTTACCCTTGAGCCCAACTTCGGACGTACTGTTAAGTACAGATATTCTTTCTTTAGTCGCACTACACGAATGTGGAATGCTCTACCCAGCTCTATCTTCCCCTCCCATTGTGATCTACAGACATTCAAAACCTACCTAATCGCTGGTGCTGTGTTTTTCACTTTAAGGGTATTCACAACCCCTTTAGCGCGCTAAATATAAAAACAAAAAAAAAATATCTCCGAAACTATTGAACTTAGACGAAAAAATGTAAGGCCAATATTGTAGGCAATTAAAAGCTAAATAATTATATGTATAGTAATAAAAAAAAGTATTATTCAAAATAATAATGCATTTCCATAATACAAAATTGCTAAACAAAAGTTACCAAATATTTGAATGCGTAATGAATAAATGCAAAACAAGAAATTTTGAAGCTATTACGAGTGTATTGTGGAATTAGAAACAGCCAGCGAAGTTCCGCCAAATAACTTACTTCTTCATGTAAATAAAATTAACCAAATCCAAATAAAAGAAATCTTTTTGTTTATTTTTCATTTTTTATTTTTTACATTTTTACATCAAACAACAAATTAATAATTCTTAGAAATAGTAAAACTGATGGTTTTTTTTCTCCCTTTTGTTTTCATTTTTTAAGGTCAACACTGATGCATTACAGTTCGTTTAGTTAATTAACGTACTAAAGAAATCACTCAAATGATTTTTCACAACACCCAATATTTTAGAAACTCGGCTTTTGACATTTTCAGCAACTGCACGTCCGTCAGCGCCTAGGACTGACTCTTCAAGAATTGTCTCACTCACTTGATGTTGATTGTTGTACGTCAAAGGTTCAATGTGTTCGTCTTGATCGATTAAGTTGTCCTTCAATGTTTTGTACGCATACTTTCCGCTGCCAATTGACCTCTTTGTTCTTTGTGCAGGTTCCCAATCAGATAAAGATTTCATCATATAAGCTCTTAAGGCATCATTTTCAGTTGGTTCATACATAAACTTTCTCACGTTATCACTATGCAAAATTGGATATGGTGTCATGGGGAATTCAGGCTTGAATGGCAATTTCGAATTAGTTGGTTTTTCGAAAGACTCCTTGGTGTTAGTATTCTCCTTTTGTATTTGCTCAAAGGATTGGTTTTCCAGCTGATTTCGGGTGATGTATTTCGTTTGGCCTTCAATATCTGATACATCAGAAACTTCTGGCTTAGCAATGGCTTTGTATACAAATGGCTTAGGTTGGTACCTTCCATGATCAATTGCTTCATAGAATTCCGATGGCAGTTCTTTATTAGGCAGTTTGGTTATTTTTTCATCTTCGATTTCTTCCCGACTTTCCTTCGTGCTGATTTCTTCACCATTCGTATCAGTTATGTACTCGAAATGTACATCACCTTCAGGCATTGGCATTTGTGCTACTATGGTTTTGAAAATACTAGCCTCATCTCGTTGTTGTAGTTTGGTAGTTGAAGCAGGTTGGCGGCGCATAGAGTTCTTTCCAGTATTTTTGGGGAACATGCTTAGGAAATCAGTTGCACGTCGGGAACGTTTTAGACCCCAATCTGCTTTGGGCAGCAATGGGTTAGGCAGCAGCGGGTTCAGGACAAGTGTCTTAAGCCAGTTGTGGGCATTTTCTCGCTTTTTTAGATTTCTCTCTTGTGCTGCAACTTGTGGACTGACCTTTGGAGGTGCTGGAGTTGCCCCTGGAGTATCTTGTAAGATAAATCTTCTGTGTCGTGTAACTAAATTTCCATTGTTTGAAGATGATTCCTTGTTAAGGGTATTTGAAGTGTCCCGACGACGACGACTGTTCTTCATTTGGTCAGTGAAAGAAGTCTCCAGGATGAGTTTCTTCAAAAGTCTGTCTGAAGAAGTTTGTCTTCTATGACGATTCTCCCATTGGGTGTCTTGATTTGTTAGGAGCTCGGTAAATTGGCAATCTTCATGGTTGGCAAGTGGAAGTACCCAAAAACCAACAGACATTGGTGGCATATTCATGGCAAGAGGCTTGTTAGGATGCTTGATTCTGACGAATGGGTCGAGGGTTGAATTGAGTGTCAGCTCTTCATTGTTCAAATACATAACTCCCTTCTTTGAAGTCAACACAAACTGCCACACTTCAGAGCCTGTAAATTTAGCCGAAGGTTTTGCAGAAATCTTGACAACATAGTCTTCAGTATTTACACCCATGAAAGCTATTCCTCCCGATATACCATTTGCACAATGGGAATATACCTTTGAAGTGTAGGTGTATCTCTTCACAGGCTTGGCAGCAAATACTCGGTTACCCATGATCTTCTTGAATAGAGCACTTACAAAGAAGCTATAAGTTGGTGAGCTAACGTCTTCTTCGGTCAGGGGCTTGAAAACTGCAGAAAATCCAGAACTTGCTGCATCGCCTAAAGTTTGAGCCCAACGAATTGCCTCGGAGACTTCAATGTTTGTGTATCCATTGGAGATTTGATGATTGATGGGTCCTTTGGGAGGCAGACTTAACCAAACTGGAACTTTTTTCTCCATCATAGCTTTTAGTGAAAGATCCTTGTCGTAGATATAACCGTTGACGTTTTCTTCAACGTGATATCCAGCTGGTCTATAGTTAAGAAGGAAAATATAAAAAATTGTGGTGGAGAAATTCTCTTAAGAACTTACTGATTCCATCCAAAGGCTGCATTTACGTCACTTGACATGTCGATGTAACGTTTAGTTTCTTCAGCACTGCTTCCAGCTGTAATATCAGCACCAATCACCTTCCATTCCTTGATGTATGGACGGAATGTGTCAACCATTGTGTCGAGAGTATGAAGATCAGCAACGTAGTCAGAGGCTCTTGAAGCACCAAAATCTAAAAAGGAATAATAAAACGCTATTGGAGCGCTATTTAAATATAAGGAAGACTTTTAAACTTACCAAGACCCAATTGCCATACACAGTTATCAATTCCAATAATGTTAGATATGTTCAAAACTCTCAATGCATCGATTGGATCCCAGGCCTGAGGTGTATACTGAACAGGAATGACCATTGTCCAGTTCATAGCCCTTTGAATATATAAATATTTATTAAACTGCTCAAGACCTTTCAGAGAAGTGACTTACCGAGTCCATCTGTTAAATCCACTCCAGATAGTTTGAGTTGGGTTCTTAAGAGTGCTCTTAATGTCAGTTGGGAAGAAATAATCACCAGTAAGCTTGACATGCGATGGTCCCAGAAGAGCTGCCATGTCAGTTAAGGTTTTTCTAGAAGAAAATTAAACAAAATTATTTAGATTCTGGATCCCTCAATGAGTATTCAATTTGATCGAACTTATTTGGTCCATCCAAAGTTCCATAAAGCAGCTCAGGTGCAATAGAGAAACTAACAAATTGTTCGCTGACATCATGAACTGGTTTATTAACATTAATGTTCACTAAAATATCAGCTAATACAACTGATGCCGAAAGGAGGCAAACAATTGCCACACCAAAGTGACTTTTCATTATTCTAATAAAAATAAATAAATACAAATAAATTAAATGAAGAGTTATTGCACTTGTAACAAACTCAAAAGAACTGATGATAAGTCCTCGGGTTGCAACCACTTAATATATGATCTGAAAAATGCAACAATCAACAAACTTGTAAGTGTGTGAAGAACCATGAATTCCCATGGCTCTTTATCAATGCGGAAGAAAATTCACATTAAAGAATAAAAGAAGAATTCAAGTTGGTAAATATATCAAACGAAGCATTTTTTGTCCACATTTTCAATGGCAAGAATATTTTTTACAACATAAAATTGTTTATTATGTGGTTTTTGAATTACCTATGTTATTGGTATCATATAAAATTTGCAATGAATTGTACCTATGACATCCGAATTTGTATCAAGTTGAAGGCTGATGATGACGATAGTGGACTATATAGTGAATTAAATATGTGTCATGATGAGAGAATTCTTTAAAACTAAAGGAATGTTAGAACTCAAAGGGACTATGTATTAAATTCTGTTAATCTTGAAAGCAATTTGATTGGTTTGAGCAAAATGTAGGTGCATTTTGCTATAAATACATTACTTGAAGTGTAAAAAGAAAATTTATAATAAGTTAGCCTGATTTTATTTTATTTTTATTTGTAGAAATTGATTGTTCTTCAAAGTGTGAGGTACAAACACATACCTAGAAAAATAGGATTTCATGATACCTATTATTGGATTTGTCCTGAAACAATAGAAAAAACTTATTCCATTCTTTATTTGACGTTTCAATACATTTCCTTTACTTGTTCAGAGGTTATGTATCAAATCATATTTATCTTAGTTTTCAATTAGCTCTAAGTATTTTTATTAGCCTCACACTGAAATCGTAATAACGAGCGATAGTTAGATTCGGTTTAGATGCCAGACAACATCTGAAGGAAGGCATGTTGAGGTCCTTGCTGAGCTAAGCAAATTGACTAAGCTTGTTGACTAGCCAACACGAATCCCTGAAATTGCAGGTCAAACCACCAACACGAACCATATTTTAACATTATCAAAAATTGAGGCAACGGGGAGCCAATTTGTCAAATGTTGGTGAAAAAAAAAGTTATAAGGTACAGTAAAACCCGGATAAGTGCCTCGCCCTAAATGCACCGTTGTTGGAGGTACCTATCCGGGTGTTGCAGTTATAAAAAACCCGCTTAATGCTCAGAAGCACTTATCTCTTTTCTTACAAAATTGTCAATTAAGCATGAAAAACACTATATAAATCTGATAGCCGAAAAGACCTGGATATATTTATCATTCTACCCCTTTCCAACTTAACGAGGGTCTTATTTATAATTAAAGGGGTGTTCCTCTACTTAAGTGTTTGGTTGAGTATGTATCAGGTACCTAACATAGAATGAAGCCTTCTATCTCTAAGCATGTCAATTATCCACTCTCGGATGTAGAACTCTACACCAAAGTCAATAAGTGCTTTAGAATGGAGTCAGTAAGGACATCGTTGAAATCCCCCTACGTCTAAGAAGGTGGCGAGCGTATATTCTTTGAAGTTGAAAATTTTCACTACCTCGTGAAAAGCCGTTTTTGTGGACTTACCCTCTAGGTATGCGTGTCGAGACATTGAGCAAAACTTGTAAATCATGCTTTTCGCCAAAAAAAAAACTCTGAACAATTTTTTTCCTAAGACTCATCGTTAAGCAGATATCGACATTAAAAAAAAAAACCTAAAATGTCGAAAACGGTGTTTTTCACGTACAACTCCTAAACGGTTCATACTTTTGAAGGCATCTAAACACAAAGTTTGTAGGTATATTACGGGACCTCTAACTAGGCAACATTATTATTTTTTTCTCAGAAACAACCAGTTTAAAGATATAATTAGTTTAAAAGATTAACAAAACTCCGTCAGCTCACTATATAAAGGCAATTTACTGTTAGTTTTATGACTCTTCATGTACTCGTACTCGAGAGCGCAAGCGGTTTTATGGGAATACATACGAAGTACCTATGTCTTGCAGTTGCAAGAGTTCTGGATGAGCTAAAAACACACAAGTTTGTTGTGTCGGATAGTATTGTTCTGCAGAGTTGTTCTTCAATGCTGGCCAAACCACTAGATAATCTTTTGGATGACAAACATTTGTCCAGCTCCTGCCAGTCCCTCTCCATACACAAGGCGTATGTTCTTTACCCTCAAACTATCGACAAATTGCATTTACGTCCCTTCTTTCCAAGTTCTTGAAAACGCTGATTAATTTTCAGCTCAAAAAATATCTAATGGTTTATCTTACCAAACAATGGAACCAATCCTTACATTATTTTGGAGAAAGAAAGATTATTGCTCGATAGAGTTTGGCATCAAGTTCTTTTATCGAAAAACATGCGTTTGGTATCGATGAATCTCTTCTTCGGTGGATTAGAAATGACCTTCCAGACTGACCAATTAAATAAGTATTGGATGATTTTAAGTCTGAAATTCACAAAATAAATGCTAGCATGCCACAGGGCTACATTTTGTCTCCTACTCTCTTCCTCATATTCATTAACCATCACTTGTCTGAAACTTTTTCGCTGACGAAGCGACAATACCCTCAGGTTTTCACATTCGTTTATAGATCCACATCCATGTCCTTCAGATGTGTAACTTTAACGTCTCAGTCTCTCCTTTTTCGCGAGAAAATTTAAATTTGCAGTCTCGTCTCAGTCTCGTCTCCGAAAAATACGATTTAAGGACAACCGGTTGTTTATTGGAACGAAATATTCTCGATACGTCAAAATATAGTTTGTCCCCTTATATGTAGTTTGAACATGTGCAGAAGAATATAAATATTTCACTGCAATTGGATTATTCAATTTAAAGCCTTTTTTTTTGCGAAACAACCTAGACCAACGAGAATCTCGGTAAATTTCGGTCTAAATATAAAGTTTCATTTCGGTCTCATCTTGGATCCTTAAAAGGCATTCTCGTCTCGTCTCATTCGCGTCATGGGAGATAAATCAACTAAAATTTTGAGCCATGTAATTTAAAAAGAAATAAGATTTAGGTTATCAGAGCTTTTGTTACTTTGAATGAATGAGCCTAATCAATGAGTCTAATCAAAATACAATCACATCCATAACTTCACTAAATAATTATTGAAATACATACAACAATTATAATAAATACATTTTTTTTATTAACATAACAAACATAACATAATATAGTATAGTTAGTAGAAAAATACATTCATAATGTAATGTACATTTAAATTGTTTTATTTTGTACCGAATATATAATTTGAAAATTCTAGCCAGTAGTTTGCTTATTATGACTTTTTTCATGTTCACTATGAGGATAATTATGTATTCTACTGTCATCCCAGTTTTCCGTTTGCAAAGAATCGATGCTCATAGATGATCTCTTAGACTTAAAACCAGAACTTTCATCAGAAAATGTATTTGAACTTGAACTCCTAGAGGTGTTTGGATATTTAACTGCCTTAGTATTTCCTGAACATTGCATGACAAATCGAAATTCATCGAGAAACACTCTTTTGAATGGCACCTAAGTTTAAATAAAAATAAAAAAAGTTGTATTGATAGGTTTATTATTTTGTCACTGAAGTCTATTTCGAAATTCTTGCCTTATTATCTCTGGCTGTGAAATAAATACTCAAAAGCCACTCACAAATTCCTATTATGCTTGCAAGAATGCATCCAACAAACAAAACGAAAAAAACACCTCCCAGATTTGGCATTCCCAATCCACTGGCCTGGCTGTTACCATCTGTTTGCTATAATAAGTTATTTTGTTTGGAAAAAAAAATTTAAATAATTACAAGTGCAAAATATCTATGAAAACATTTTACCGAACATGCTCCTCCTCCGCGTTTTTCCTTCCACCATTTTGTTTTCATATTTGCAAGTATACCTTGTTCTTGTAATTCTAGGATAGCTTGGCTAAGAATATCTCTATAGGGACTATCTAAACAAAAAATTACAATTTAAAGTAAAGTATATTTAAATAAGAAGTATTGAATAAATTTACTTTTACGCATAGCAATTCCATAGCCTTTTTCATCCAGCAGGGATCCAACTTGACTCAGTGTACACTTTCGCTCAACAACATACTCAATTGATGTAGATTCCATAAAAAAGGCATAGTTTTCATTCACAGCACGTTCGACCCCTTCATTGTTAGTAGTAGTCATATATTGCGGGTGGTCTTTCATGAATTCATAAATTTTTTGATAGGTGGGATAATTTGCTTCCTGTAAGTTTTTTTTATTTTTTATTTTTGAAAAATTCAAATTTGACAAAACTTACTTGAAAAAATGTAAAAGTACTCCCACCACGCTTGGCACCATATTTGACATTTCCTTTTCCAGCAGCAAGATCTTCAACATTTTCAATCGGGGAACTAACAGATTCAACCGTTAAAAACGCAGCCAAATTAGCCGTATAGGAAGATACTAAAATAATTGTGAAGAACCACCAAACTGATCCAACTACTCTTGTCGATAAACCCCTAAGAAAAAAAAAAAAAACAAATATTAAATCATTTTATAACACTAATACCACTGTCTATTGAAAGTTTTACTTTGGGGCAATTTCCGATCCCTGTTGAAATAAAGCCCCCACAGTAAACCATAAGGAATTGGTAAAGCTAAATTGATTTTTTAATTCCGTTGGTTCTTCGATACAAGGATACGGATTATCCCATTCAGCCGCAGAAATTCTGCCCAGCACAAAAAGACTCACTGAAACCCCAAAGTATGCCAATCCCAGCAATAGCCAAACCTCTCCCGAAAACGGCAACATAAACGAGAAAAGCTTAGGTGGCTCTGTTACAGGCTTTTTGTATAAAATTGCAATTCCTGTGGGCGAAAATTAATTAAAATCGTTTCCACTCCGGCTGATTACTTTACATCAAGCATTTCTAACCTAGATTCATGAAAGGAATGGTAAAATCAACACCACTCTCCCGATCTGACGTCATCGTAAGATCAGTTATACCAAGGTCAGCACGCTGCAATATTAGAAACCAATCATTAATAAAACGGCAAAAACATGAGAATTTATAGGTTAATTTTTGATTTGATAAGTTTTTGTAAATTATATACATATGTAACTTACACCTTCTATAATTTCTAAGATCATTCCATTCCACTTTCCTGTAACAGGATCGAGTGAACCATATTTATTGTCTTCTTGCAATCTAAATTTAAAATTAAAACCAAGTTTACTTCCAAGTTCAGCAATAAGGTCAATACCAAATCCTTCAAATTGATCATTTCCTTCTAATTTGGCAGATGCTTCTTTAAGCATGCCATATGGATCAGTCTGCATAAAGAAAAAACAAAATGTTAACACTTTCGAATCACACATAATTTCATATAGTGCTCTTATTTAACTAACCAATGCTGTAATTACAACAAAAGTTTTATTCACTAATGAACGTTGATCAACTTCAGGTGCATTTTGAATTGGTTTGCGATTTATTAAAAATCCTTGAGATTCAGACCATGTGCCGATTTTAGAGAGTCCTGAGGATGTCAATTCGATTAATTCAAGTTGAAAATTCGTCCGAAGGCCTTCATTGTCGAATTTTAATTCGCCAGATATACCTGATATTGAAATCTAAAAAAAAAAAAACACGAATCATAAATAATAATTGGTGATGTCTTTCAATTCGTTCCAATTTATCTCTTTTTCCTTGTTGTGTACCTATACCTACTTGAAAACTAAATTAATCCTTAATAATTTAAACGAAATAAAATGCACGACTAGATAAAAACGATCTTATTGTTTTTAACTATAATTTTAATGTAGCTTGACATTTTTAGTGTAGGTATTGTAATGGTTCAATAATGTAATGATATCGCTGAGGAGAAAATTTTATAAAATCATACCTATTACAAATTCATTTTCTTTAGTTGTATTGTTTTTTTTTTATAAACAAAATTGCTTGAAATACTAAGAAGCAACAGACAGAAAAATTATACTACAATCAGTGCCAATGCAAACGAATAAACACATAAACGAGACTTATCCAAACATTATACATAAAAGGAAAAGAAACATTGCAGTATTATTTATTTTAATTGCTCTAAATATAACATTAGGCTCCGCGAAATTAGTTCACAGGCGAGGCCGTAGCCAGGGGGGATCACAGGGGTCTGATCCCCCCAACATTTTTCAAAATGTGTTTCTTGCTCCTACTTTCCTTTTTACAAAGTATGGATCCAACTTATATGTATACCTAAGTGATTGTCATCAAATTCGATGATACCTAAATTGTTTTCCACAGCAAAATCTATTAAAAAGTAGATACTTCATGGTAACTCGAGAGCAACTAAGTTCAGAAAACTAATTAATTGGTTGGCGATTTGCAAAAAAAATTCTTTTACTTTTCAGTTTTAATGACCAAATTTTGCCCCAAATGTTTTTATAACCTTAGGCTTATACAGTGATGTTATTGCTGGAAGTAACTAACATGTTTTCGAGTATTTTGTGTTCTTTGCCTGAGTTTATGGTGTTAATTCCGTGGTTTTCGAGACATCCACGCGAAATGAAAAAAACGCTCTTTTGCTTATTTAAGGTTCATATAATTTTTTTTTTTTTTTTCAAAAAAAAGTAAACTAATTTTCCTCCACAAATCTCAATTTTTTATTGCAAATACGATCTTTTCTTTTCGAGAAGAAATTATGTTAGTTGTTTAAGTATTATAGAACCCTTCTCAATTTCCTTTGTATTCATTATTCTGTTTTTAAACAGGCATAACACACCTAATCGAAAAAAAGTTTTGTTCTTCCTGGCCGGCATTAAAAAAGACCTGTGTTTTTAATTAGTGGATACTCTAGTAGAGTCACACGAAAAGTTTCTCATGCCATTACGAGTTTCTTGGTTAACCTAAAATATAACAAAAAATGGTTATTTTCATGTTTAGACTGGAATATCTGAAATTAGTGCATTAAAAGCTTTCGGAAAAATAAACATTTGTAAAAAATTTTGATTTTGTAAGCATGTGCAATCAATGAGTTATTAATCTTGTTTAAAAACAATGGTTCAAAATTTTAAACAGCCTATTATTAAGGGTTTAGTGTGATACTACTTAACATTTTTCTAATTCTTTAACAGTTTACTAAAATTTTCTAGTATCATACCAAACCAATTTTCTTCATAAACTTCAGCTGAACACGTCAAAAAAAGTTACACCTCGTACAAAAAAATCTCGTTTAAAAACGTCAAAGTGTCATGGATTTAGTAAGATACTAAAAAGATTAAATAGCCTTTTGATTATTTTAACTTTAGTAAAATGTTAGATTCGTTGAAAATTAGCAAAATACAATTTTTACCTAGTATCTAGTTAATATGATTTAACATCGTACTAAATCGACTTTAACTTTGCGCCAATGTTTTTAAAGAAGCCTGACTTGCTGATAGAAATTCAAGAATCAAGCTTACAAATTAAAATACCAAATTTTTTTAAAATCATATCCCCCCGAAATATTTGTCCCAGCAAAAACGAATATAAAACAACACAAAACAAATATTCGGGACGTTGTTTCATTTTTTTAACCATAGTTTCATTTTGTTGGGCATAATTTCAATATGAAATAAGGCCCCGATGAAATAAGACCCCACTGTACATTTTGGCGCTGGATTTAATTTAATTTTGAAAAATAATTTGGGGCCTTATTTCTTTTGAATAATTTACTTTAAAATGCTTAACAACATTATCTTTCAAATTGTTACTCGTGGACCTACGGCTAGCAAAATAACGCTCATTGTACATCCACCAATCAAGTTTTCAATCAAGCGATTAATAGAATAGCTCAACAATAGCTTGTTTGACTGTATTTTATTTTATAAAATAAACTCTAACATACAAAAAAACAAATCGGGATTTTAATTAATTTTTGAAAAAAATTACAAAATAAATTGGGGCCTTATTTAATTTATTGTTGGTGGTTTTTTTAATTTCAGTAGGGCCTTATATCATTGAGAAGT
This sequence comes from Melangyna quadrimaculata, assembly GCA_949320155.1. NCBI lineage: Eukaryota > Metazoa > Arthropoda > Insecta > Diptera > Syrphidae > Melangyna > Melangyna quadrimaculata. Next base: position 371,894,891 of record OX439483.1, read on the forward strand.
AATTGAGGGTTTTCCTGCGCCTCCGCAATCAATAGTTGATTTCAGAAAATGGGACATGCAATGGAAATTTCCAATGCAGACCACAAATTTCATGAAATAAATTTATTTTATCAAACAATAAATGAAGAAATAATTTGAGGTCTAATGTCAATTTTAATTACATTTTTGCTGCTTTTCACCTTAACATGTTCATTCAAGGGTTGAGTTTGAATTCTAGGCCGAAAATTTTGTATGTTTTTATTCTATTTTAACTGTATGCCCAATAGGTGTTGTTTGCTCGGCAGTCTGATTGCAAATAAGATTTCATGCCATAATTTACCCACTGAAAGCAGATATAAAAATGTACGCAATAATTGCTAAGATATATATGTATAAAAAAAATTGATTGTGGAGACACAGAGTAATTTCCCCAGTTTGGGGCCTTATTTACTGTGGCCTGATTTTGCGCAGGTATCTCATTATACAAACTTAAATCAAAATCGTTAAAACTGTTTGGTTGACGCCAATTTTCATGAGTTCAAGAATTTTTTTTGTGTAACAGTAATATTATAGACATTTTCATAACTTTCAGCAAACGCATAATTCGTGTATACTCATTGCATCATTAAATCTTTATTGAGTACATACATTTTGTAGCATAATATATAGTCTAGGCAAATTAGGATAAAATTGAAGCATATGTGGATAGTTAGGGCGTTAAGGCCATATTTTAGGTCAAACCTTGCACTTCATTCTGACGGGATGAGCTGACACTAATAGTCCACATCCTAAAATTACTTTAAAGAAGTGTTGCCACGGTTGCAACACTGGCAGGCTGGAGAAGGGTTGCCTTCTGAACATGTTTTATCACGAAATTTCATATAAATTAGCCTATTAATCGGGAACCAGACATCGGTTGATATCGTGGAATGTCTCGTTTGATTTAGAATACTTTAAGCCATAGGAATATGTTCATTTTGTGAACCCTCCCCCACCCTTGTACTTGGGGGGAGCAAAATACCCTCGGCGGATAAGGGTTTTTATTTGTCAGAAAATAATAGTTATTAAATGAATATTCATAAAATTTTAAGATAAGCGTCGACGTAGAATTTCATACTTTACAGCATATCCGTCTATTTTTATCCATGTATTAGTTTTTTTGTATAATCGCTTTCAAAATGGGGGGAGGGGAAGGTGGAAGTATATCAAACCACTATTTATTCGTCTTGGTATAATCTAAGCATATGGCACATGACCTTAGGGTAATTTTTAATGCCCAATCTCATGCAATCAAAATAATTTCAATATAATTTCTCTAGAAAAAGTTATAACCTTTTTATAAAATGATGACTAAATTTTCAGTGAAACGATTTTTGTGGGATTCGATCAGAAAATATGTAACCAACGAGAATATACTTTTTATAGCTTTTTTCTGATGTCCACGCTGTATAGCATCAAAAATATAGCATCAGAAAGTTTTATATAAATGTCATCTTGTGGAGAATTTTATAACAAACAAATTTTGTCTTCATGTTTTTTTTTTCCTAAGATGCATGTTTCCAAAGTTATATAGGAAAACAACAAAAAAGGGAGTTAATAATGCACTTTCTTTCACATTTTGACTTTTCCTGCAAATAGCACACCTTTATATTATTTCTGATCGAATACCACAAAAATCTAAGATTCTATTGAGATTTTATTTAATATTTATTTAACGGACTTACCGCGTACGAATTAAATTATTCAAAATTAATTGAATATAATAGTTTAAAATCTAAAATTCTATTGAGACTAGTAATAGTCTAGGGAAATAGTGGCTATTTTGGGCCGAACCCAAAAAAAAAGGGCTGAACATGAATATGCTGGGTATACCTCTGGCAACCTTGAGGATTTTTAAATATGACGTTTTGAAGTACAAGCGGTTGTTGTGCATCAAACGGAACAAAATACTTTGGTACAATTTATGCATATGACACATGATTTCAAGGTATTTTTTAATGACATTAAAACTAAGACGATAGGACTACCCAAACAAAAGTTACAGTCCTTTTTATGTGAGTGTGACTTTATTTTCAGTACGATATGTAAATACTGCGGAAACCCTTTGGAAATAACGGCCCGTTAATGAAACTTGGTACAACTGTTGCATTGCTCATGAATACCAAGAATAAGAACATTTTATAAAAATATATTTCGTAAAAGGGTGCTTTTTTGACAGGGAGAAAAAAGTATTGGACTATACAAAACACTTGTGACAAGAAATTCCATCGTCATGAAACTTGGTGCAAATCTTAAAAGTGTCATTAGAATCAAGAATCTAAAGAGTCTATAAAAGTATTTAGGAGGGAAGGGTGTTTTTTATGAGTAAAAGGAAATGTGTGATTTTAACCTGAAAAGTACCTTTTTAAGATAGATATTTTCATCAAATATTCGTATTCTTGGTATTCATGGGAAATGCAACAGTTATATCAAGTTTCATCATCGGGCCATTATTTCCAAAGGGTTTCCGCAATATTTACATATTTTTTTTTTTTTTTTACTTCTATTGAAATTATTATTTATTTATTTCATGAATATCCTACGTACATTAAGACAGGATTGTGTTATAACTTAGACATAGGCTACAATTATATAATATTTTTTACAATAGCTAGGTTTCGACAATTATTGTGAAGAAAAAATAAAAAATATTGGAAAATTTATACATTATGCATTCAAATTAAAGAAAAAAGAAGAAGAAAAACGGATTTTTTTTAAAAGGTAAAGAAAGAAAAAGAAGAAAAAGAGGAAGGAAAAACTCTAAAGGGTTATTTAACGTGAAAAATGGAGTTTCATGTTGGCTTGTAATTTTTTAACATCGTCTATTTCTCTTGTGTTTCGGGGAAGCGAATTCCATAATCTAATAGAATATACGAAAAACTGACGCTCGGATGTAAGAGAGGCATAGCGTGGGTGGTTAAGCATTTGGGTCCTCTGCGAGGATGCCATATTAATCATATTACTGAGGTATTGAGGTTGATGGTTGAGCAGTATCTTTGAGAGTAAGGTTAGTGCCCGAAACTTGAGGAAACTTTCAAAAGTCATGTTAAGAAGGCTTTTGGAAAAGAAAGATACACTGTCATATCTTCGAACGCCAAAAACATAGCGTGTTACGCTTTTAAACTTGACGTAAAGCTTTCTTTTGCTTACAGTATAACAATGTGAATATATTTCGAAACCGTATATGAGAGTGGGTATAACTAGTGTTTTCGCAAGTAACGTTCGCGTTGTTATGGGTGTAAATGATTTTGTTGCCCATAAGCTTCGAAGGATGCCATATGTTTTGCCAACCACTTTGTTTATGTGATTGGTCCAGGTTAAAGTTCAATTGAACACCATTCCAAAATTCTTGGCAGCTTCAACATATTTTATCGGGGAGTTATGCAGCAACACAGGAGGAAAGCAAGAAAGGTCAACAACTTTCTTTGAAATCACAAGACATACAGACTTCTTAGGGTTTAGTAAGAGATCATTTTGCTGTGACCAGCGTGCAATTTGTTCAAGGTCTTCATTAAGGCAGTTTAATCCATGTTCGATGAGCCCTAACGGGCAATTCAAATACATTTGTACGTCATCGGCATACAAGTGAATTGAACTGTTTCTTACCACTGATGGTAGTTCACTAACATAGAGTGAAAATAAGAGAGGCCCCAAAATTGAACCTTGTGGAACGCCGCGTGAGGTTGGGAGGAGATCGGACAATTTGTTGTTCAATTCAACAGCCTGCATTCGATCGGTTAAGTAGGATAGTAACAGTTTCACAGAACAAGGCGAGAACTTGAACTGCCGAATAAGTTTTGAACAACAACAACAACTTAAAGGCGCTACCACCAATTGTTTGGCTGGAGATATAGCTATTTCGTGCTTTGCCACTTTTGCACTCATCAGTCTGCTTTTTGTGGTGCTGAGCTTTAATTCAATTTTATTTGAAAAACTTTTTATGCGCGCCATAGGATTCGAACCCACGTATATCAGACTTGCTCAGTCTTAGCAGGAGACTGATGAGTGCAAAGGTGACAAAGCACGAAATAGCTATATCTCCAGCCTTTAAGTTGTTGTTGTTGTTCAAAAATTCAATGAAATTGACGGAATAAGGAATGGCCAACCCTAATAAGCTGACATTCTAGTACGAATAGTACAATAATAACAATAATAACTTAATAGTCTGGTTCGTAACCGATCTTCCAACCTCTCCCCCTTTGATACGTACTGCGAATTGTAGTGTATCGAAATAAGGTATGGAGAAAAATGGAGGCGGAACAAGACAGCATACTTAAAAGCACTTATAAAAATGTTGATGCTCCAAATGCATTTGATAAACAAATAACACATCTCGACCTGTGACGTCAGTGGTCTAAAGCGGTGGAGTGCGTAGTGCACACGACTGCTAAGACTGAGCAAATCTGATATACGTGGGTTCGAATCCTATGGCGTGCATAAAAAGTTTTTCAAATAAAATTGCATTAAAGCTCAGCACCACAAAAAGGAGACTGATGAGTGCAAAAGTGGCAAAGCACGAAATAGCTATAACTCCAGCCAAACAATTGGTGGTAGCGCCTTTAAGTTGTTGTTGTTGTTCAAAAATTCAATGAAATTGACGGAATAAGGAATGGTCAACCCTAATAAGCTGACATTCTAGTCTGCTTTCGCTTTATGCTTTCGCATAAAGCAGAGTGGTCGACCATATCGAACGCCTTTGAAAAATCTAAGAGTATTAAGAAATTTATGTTACCGCTATCTAAGGCTTTTCGCATATCTTCCGTAACTTTAAGTAAGGCTGTGATACAACTGTGTTCTTTTCGAAAACTAGACTGTTTAGGTGTCAGTAAATTTAAAGAACCAAGGTATGTGGCCATTTGGTTTTTTAATATTCTTTCAAAGGCTTTGGACAAGAAAGGCAGAATTGCAATTGGCCTAAATTCATCATTAAGAGATCTTTTAGGGATTGGCAGTATCTTGGCTTTTTTCCATTGCTCTGGATATCTACCTGTTGTTAAAATACTATTAAAAATGTAAGTGACGAAGGGTAAAACGACAGGTAGTATTAACTTGAGAAACTTTGGGTACATCTCATCAAGACCAACGGCATTTGATTTAATTGATAAGATACTAGCAACTTCTTCAGTACTATCGACTGATCTGAAGGAAAAATTGAAATTATTTGAGTCATTACCTATAGGAAACTCTGTACGGTGAGCTGCAACTGTAGAAGATGCGGGAAGAAATAGAAATTGTCTGTTGAGTTCATTGCAGTCTTGATCATCGACACGACAATTATTGGTTTTGGCAACACCTATTTCACGAAGATTTTTCCACAATTGCTTACCACTCAAAGAAGGATTTAGTTGATTGTGGTAAATTTGACGCTTTGCCAACCGTATTGCAGTTATGACTTGGTTCCGAAATAAGCGGTATGTACAGAGGTGTTCATTTAAACGAAAACGTTTCCATCGTCTGTACGCATTGCCGCGATCAAGCATAAGAGACCGTATTCGATGGGAGAACCATGTTTTAATATTAGGTGTACAATTTTTAGTCACCAGTGGAACATGCTGATTGAAAGGAGTAAGAATGGATTCATTGAAGAATTGAATTTGTTCATCCGAAGATGGTAGGTAATAAATTGTGTCCCAGTTAATACTTCTGATATGTTCTTCCAGTAAAACATTGTCAATCTGCCTGAAGTCCCTGTATTGTATAGTCTGAACTTCAAAAGTAACGTTGTAATCGAATGTCATAAATATTAGTCATGTTTTGAGAAGACCGCAGCTGAAAGCTGGTCACACATTTTCACTTTTTCTAAACTGCCTTACCCAAAAAATGTCGAGTAACGTTGGAAGATAATTTGAAAAGTGCGTTGGGTTGATGGTGTTAACAGCACTCAAGCCAAATGTACTCATTGCATTGAGTAGTGATCGGTCTACTAGTATATTAGAATTGAAAAGCGGTGTCGTTTGACGAGTTTTTGGACCGAGTGCGAAAAATACTCTGTAGCTTTGGTGGATTTATGTTGATGGCATTACAAAGTGTGTTAAAAAGCAAGTTCAGGTTTTCATCGGGCGAATGTGGAATATCAAATAAAAATGCATCACAAGCTACCTATCGATTTTCTTGAGTGAAAAGTGAGCTTTTTATTGATTGTAGATCACCGGAGGTAGTGCCGAAATTATGTTGTAGTTGCGAAAGCTGAGTGGTTTTACAAGTAAGCTCTGCTTTAACTTTAGCCAGCTCATATTTAACGAGTGTGAGTTCTTTTTGTACAGATGATAGTTGGGTATTCATACTCAGAAATTGTATTTGACAGTGAACATTCAATGTGGTTAACTTTTTTATTAATTTCGCAAATATTTTTGTTCATTTCACTTATCTCAACATCGATTTTATGTTTTATATTAGTTTCGCTCTGAGACTTTTTTGTGGTAAGCAAAGAGATAATAAACTCACTTTGTTTTTGAAGTCTTTCGTCCATATTTTCTTTTCATGTTTTGCTCACGTCCTCCATGGCCTTTGAAGGAACTTTACGCGTCGGTGAAGAGGGATTTATATGCGGCGAATCTTTGTTTTTGTGGGTTCCAGCACCGGTACGTTAAGGTGGAGGGGAGTTTGACATGTTCTTTGAGAAGAGCACAAAAAATAACTTGGAATTGACACAGTAAGTTTTTCTTTCCTATGGTCCAACTTTAATTTATTTCCCGCCAAGAAAAAATAAAAACGAAAATAGTTTTTGACTTTTAATGCTGATGACGAAACTTTCACTTGAATATTTAGGATTTATTTGTAGGGCTTTTTTTTTTTAATTCAGCTTTTGATACTAAACACAGTTTTTGTAACTTTTTATATTGCCAGATAAAAACAGACGTCTACTCACTAGCTTTCATAGCAACCATGATGAAAATATAGTCACACTTACATAAAAAGGACTGTAACTTTTGTTTGGGTAGTCCTATCTTCTTAGTTTTAATGTCATTAGGTTCTCCATTAAAAAGTACCTTAAAATCATGTGCCATATGCATCGATTGTACCAAAGTAATTTTTTCCATTTGATGCACAACAACCTCTTCCCCTTCAAAACGTCATATTTAAAAATCCTCAAGATTGCCAGAGGTATACCCGGCATATTCAGATTCAGCACTCTTTTTCCATGCGGATACCATCAAAACATTTTGTATATACCAACATTTTTGGGTTCAGGTCAATTTCCCCAGACTATAAATACCGATGGCGGTGCTAGTTTTCATGGCCGCTACCACGGACATTGACCATAGATACTTACTTACTTTTGATGGCGCTCACAGCCCAGGATGGGCTTCGGCCTTAACAAACAAGCCCCTCCAGCCAGCTCTGTCCCTAACCTCCAGTTGCGCACACCGAGTGCTTTGATGTCGTCATCCACTTGTTTGCACCACCTGTTACGGGTTTTTCCTCTGCTGCGTACCCCATCTGGGTTGGATTCGAAGACTCGTCGGGCAGGTGCGTTGCTGTCCATACGCTCAACGTGCCCCAGCCACCTCAGCCGCTGTATTTTCAGCTTTTTGACCAGATCAACGTTGCTGTATTGAATCTCCTCCTCCATACTCTTTCGATACACACTGGACATAAAATCACACGAAGAATCTTCCTCTCAAAGCACACTAGCAGATTTTTATCCGAATCTTTCAGTGTCTATGCTCCTGACCCATAAAGCAGGACCGGGATGAATAGGGTCTTGTATAAAGTCTCCTTGGTTCTCTGAGAGAGGGCCTTACTACTTAAATGCCTTATTAGACCGAAGAAACAGCGGTTGGCAAGAGTAATTCTTCGCTTGATCTCTGCACTGATGTAATTCTGCAATGTAATAGTGTAGCCCAGGTAGACAAAGTCCTTGACAACTTCGAAGTTATATCTGTCCATCGTGATATTTTGCCCGAGTCGACGATGTTGTGATTCCTCTCTCGATGACAGCATATACTTCGTCTTGTCCTCATTAACCGCCAATCCCGATTCAATGCTCGCAAATGCCCCTGCCACAGCTCACTTCGGTCTGCCGACAATATCTATGTCATCCGCATACGCAAGCAATTAAACGGACTTTTGATAGATTGTAGCGCTGGTGTTGACATGTGCGTTGCGTACAATGGCTTCAAGAACGATGTTGAATAGGTTGCATGATAACGCGCCGCCTTGCCTCAATCCTTTCTCAACATCAAAGGAATCGGTGGTGTTCTTACCAATTTTGACGGAGCAGCGAGATTTCTTCATCGTCATCCTGCACAAGCGGACGAGTTTGGCAGGGATGCCGAGACTCGACATGGCTCTGTATAATTCGTCGCTTTTCACGCTATCATACGCGACTTTAAAATCGATAAAGAGGTGGTGTGTATCGATCTGGAATTCCCGGGATTTTTCTAAAATCTGTCCGAGTGTGAACATTAGATCGACGGTTGACTTGCCTGGCCTAAAACCACACTGATAGGGGCCGATCAGATCGTTGACAAATGGTTTTAAGCGGTCACACAGGATAGCCGACAAAATTTTATAAGCGACGACTAGGAGACTTATTCCTCTGCAGTTGGTATATTTCAGAACATCTCCCTTTTTATGGATGGAGCACACTATACCGAGGTTCCATTCATCGGGCATACTTTCATCCGACCAAATTTTGCAGATGAGCTGGTGTATGCTCTTAGCCAATTCATCCCCCGCTGATTTAAATAGTTCGGCTTGTAAGCCATCCGCACCAGCGGCCTTGTACGACTTAAGTTTGAATATCGCCAGCCGCACTTCGGTTAGGTCTGGTGGACGGAACATTCTCTTAAACTAAGATAAGAGCATAATAGTTAGACTGCTCTCTATGGTATGCAAATAAGTTGGCCTATGACGATTTAAATAGATGTTCAGTTAACTGTTATTAAAAAAATGACATGCACTTGTTTTGTTGTTTATTTATCTCTTGTTTTAAGTAAGCCAGCAACAGTTTAGTGTCAATCATGGTGCGTGGTGTTGCATTATCACGAGACCTTAGGGAATCCATAGATAAAGCAATCGAAACGGGATTTTCGAGCTACAAAATAGCAAACCAATTTAATTTACCTCGCTCATCAATTCGAAACATTATCACAAAGTTCAAAAATAGTGGAAATGTGGAGGTTGGTAAAAAAAACGGGACGCCCACCAAGTGCGAAACCTCGAGATTTCCGAGTCTTAAAAAAAATAATAAAGGAAAATCGACGTCAAACTGCCGCTTCAATAACTGTTCAATGGAGAGAAAGAATCAAAAAAAGTGTTTCAGTCGACACTTGTAAGCGGACAATGAAAAAAATTGGATATACATTTTATAAGGCTTGTTTAAGATTTATTTAAATTAGAGCTATTTTAATTCGTTAAAACATATAGGCCAAAGAAAAACCACTTGTAACACCTTAACAAAAGAAAAGGCGCCTAGAGTAGGCCAAGCAACGTAAGAACTGGACTTTAAGTCAATGGCGCGGCGGTCCGTTATTTGGAGTGATGAGTCGAGGTTTGAAGTTTGCGTGGGTGACGAACGAAAACGTGTCATAAGAAACTCCAAAGAGGCCTTTCACAAAGATTGCCTTAAAAAAACAGTCAAGTTTCCAGCATCTCTAATGATATGAGGATGCATGTCTGGTCGAGGTTTGGGCAATTTACATTTTGTAAATGGAACTGTCAATGCTACCAAGTAACGGCATATTCTGGAAAATGAGCTACTCCCATCGATACCACGACTTCAAACTAGTGATGGAAACTTCATTTTCCAATAGGATGGTGCTTCCTGCCATATAGCAAGGTCTACAATGGCGTGGTTATCTGCTGAAGCAATTCCTTTACTGGAATGGCCTTCCAGCAGTCCTGACCTCTCACCAATTGAAACTGTCTGGCATAAAATAAAGCAAAACCTCCGAAAAGAACCATGTCGGACTCTTCAAGGCCTAAAAGCTAAAATCATAAATATTTGGGAATCTCTTGGTACCGAAGAATGTCAAAAATTTGTTAACACAATGCCACGATGCATAGAAGCAGAAGCGACGTAACATCATGGTAAAATAAAAATTAAGACGCGTAGGCCAACTTTTTATTAACATTGCATACTTTTTTGTTTTAATTTAAATTTCCTATAAATCGGTATATAAATTATTTTTCTGGTGTAGATAATTCAAAAGTTATTTATGAAAAACGAGTCTTAAATACTTTTTTGAAGATAATATATGTAGTGTGATTTGCATAAGGTGTAACATAAGGCTAGGGCGTGTAAATTGAGTTAAGATAAGAAAAAAATCGTACAGGGAGGGGGTCTATTTCACCCAATTTAGGCAGAAGGGGCAATTTTCTAAAAAATTACTTAAAACATAAATATAAAAAAAAATTATTTTAAAGTAACGGCAACAATCTTATAACTTTTTTGAAAGCCAAAAACCTATTCTTAAATTTACTTTTTAAATCAAGTTTTTTGAGCAAACACTTTTTGAGAAAATAATTTTCAAACTCAAAATTAAAAAAAATGGCGGACCAAAAATCCCTCAAATCGAGATTTATTCTAAGAAGCAACTCCTCTTCAAAACTGCATTCAAATTTTTCAGACGTCAAAACTTTTTTCAGATTGCCCTTATTTGACTCCCCGTTGCCTGTACTAAAAATAAAAATCTGAAAAAAAGTGGATCATGATTTATGACATAAATAACACCCTAATTTACATAATTTCAAGTTTTAGAATTAATTCTATAATAATCAACGTCCTTACCGATTTCATGTAATTTATTAAAGTGAAGCCCTTGTCCCAGCTACTGTCATCGTTGCAATTCAATTGAACAGGTTGAAAATTAACATACTTCATTGTTTCCGCTAATAATTGCACCCCATCATATAACAATGCCATGTTCACACTCAATGGGCAGGATACTATGAATTTTTTTTTTTTAAATCCTTTAAATGATACTGATGGTAACTGTTATAATTGCTCTTACCAACCATTTTGAAAAGAACCATCTACATTTCGATCAAAGGATTTCACAATTTCAATTACACGCTGGTTTTCTGGCGAAACCAATCGAAAGCCTGTTATATTAACATCTCCATACTGGTATGGTTCCAGGTCGATAGTTTGCAAGTCAAGGTTTCCAATTAAATATCGATATGCATCATTCATGAGGCCAACCTGTTGCAACTGTGAAAAAGAATTTCGATTGGAAAAAATGTAGTTTTAGGAGAGGGCTCGATTTTGAAGTAGAAGATATCTATATGACTAGTGAATTACCTGTGTGAAAAGTTCCGGAAGGGTTTCAATGGATCCAACTACCACTATAGAAAAGTCATATGACTTTTTCACCCTTCGCAGGACGTTGCGGTAGTTGCCATTGATGTTGAGCTCATAACGACGTAAAGTAACAACTGGGCCGTTCGTTCCATAGAGCTGAAGTAATTCATTTACAACTGACAAATATTCACCTGAATGGAAAAACTGTCTTTGAGTTAAATTGTTTTTGAACTACGAGTACCTTTGGAAATATTTTTTTTTTTTTTGCATACCAGTTTCATAGAGAATCGTAAATCCATTCCAGCCAAGCGTTGTCACTAAATCTCGAAGAGCTATAGCGAATTGCTTCGGATGGGGGTGCAGATTGATGGTGGTCAATTGAGTGGAAAAATCCCAACGCGTATCCATAAATGGTAGTTCCTTGGCATCACAAATGCTCATGGCATGTGCGGCGGGTAATGATGTTGTAAATGGTCCGAAGACTGCGATTACACTTGACTGTAGAATGTTAGTTAAACTTGATATGGGCCCTTTGTGTTAAATACATACTCGAAGCATTTTGCATAGCTTTTTTGATGTTTCAAAAGCATTTCCAGGAGTTATAGCAGCGGTAACGGTAGATAGTTGAATGATTTCGTTGCCTTCATTGGAGTCATCAACAGCTTTTTGAAATATTCTTTCCATGTCAGGGTTTGTGGATTCATAAATAAGTCCTGGAAGCGTAAAACTAAAACTTAATCCAATAATAACAGAAATTGCCAAAAAGCCGAAACAGTGTTAGATTATCTTTGGTAATTTGGTTCTTAGAATTCTTAAAAATCTCTCCAAAGAAACTGCAAATAGCTGTACTTACAGCATTAGGCTGTACTTACATATATATTTAAGTAAAATGAAAAATAAAAACAAAAAACAATAAAAAAGAAATGTCCAGTTGCCCAAATAATTGTGTTGTAGGCGCAGTAGGTCTAGTAGGCGTAGCAGGAGGACTTAGTTTCCTTATTTTTTAATATTTTGAAATTTTAAAGCCCGAGAACCATTTGGTGTTTAGTGTTTAAGAGCATTTATTATTAAAATCCAAATGAATCCAAATGAATGAGGTACAATTTTTGAAACATAATTAGGTAAATTTTTTTTTCTTTTAACTTTAATAATATATTATTTAAAAACGATTATCTACCTTAAGCAACTTTAGTTAAAATAAAAATAAAAATGTTTGTTTTCTGGCTTTAAAAAAATGTAAGCATACTATTGTAGGCTCCTAACCTTTAGCACCTCATATATGAGATATTCGCAAAAAAGTATGCTATCTAAAAGGTCAGTAATTGGTTAAAAAGGTCAACTAGTCTCAGAAATTGGTCAGCCATAGGAAATTTTTAATCAATGGTTAAAGTTTTTCAAGGTCACCAACTATTTTTGGCACCTCATTTATGGGATATTCTCAAAAAAGTGTAACATTCGAAAGGCCAACGACTTGTGATAAAAGGTCAGCTAGTTTCAGTAATTGGTCAGCCATAGGTTTTTTTTCATGAATTTTTAAAGTTTGTTTCAAGGTCACAGGTAGTTGCCCGTAGCGTAATGGTTAGTGCGTTCGACTGTCACGCTCGAGGTCTGGGTTCGCTTCCCAGCCTCGTCCACCTAAAAAACTAAAAAGTTTTTTTTTGTTTCAGGGCTCCTGCCTCTTGCGAGGAATTGACTAATCCTCCAAGAGTATCACTAGTCACGAATAAGTGCTTCTCGTCTAGCCATTCGGATTTGGCATACAATTGTAGGTCCCTTCCATTCCTGTCGACAGGCGCACACAGGAATGAATGGTTGAAGTTGTTAGTCACTAGGCCCTGGTTCTTCACGAGCCGTTGTGCCACCCAATTTATTTATTATTTTTCAAGGTCACAGTATAAAACTTTTAGCACCTCATTTATAGAATTTAAAAAAAATGAGTATGCCATCTAAAAGGTCAGTAATTGGTCAAATAAGGTCAGCCACTGTCAGTAATTTGTCAGCCATAGATTTTTTTTTATAATTTGTTTAAAAAATTTCAAAGTCAAAACTATTTTAGCACCTCATTTATGGAATATTCGAAAAAAATATACACCATCTATAAAGGTTACCTAGACCTCATAAAAGGTCAACTTTTTCGTGTTCTTCATTTAACCGGCGGCGATTGTCATGATCTCGAGGGGGACCACAACTCTCCCACTCAACTGCTTCACCTAAGGTTCCACTTGTGGGGTTCGCCGGGTTGATCTCAAAAAACGTCGACAGGCCTCCCGGTTTTGGATTGTTCCATGTCTGATGCCAACTTAATGCAGGTATCGTTGCATTTATTTCATCCAGGATTTTTTGCGCCTGCCTTTCTTCCGCGATAGTGTTGGAACGTCTTGTGCTATTGCCTTTTGAACTGTGTTCTCATGGCATCTTCTTTGTACATGACAGTCAAAGGTGAACTCATTTCAGTAATTGGTCAGCCACAGTTTTTGTTTAATTGAATTTTTAAAATTTATTTTTTCAAGGCCGTATAAGACTTTTATCACCTCATTTATGGTTTATTCGCAAATAAAGTATACCAATTGAAAGGTCACTGACTCGTGATAAAAGGTCAGCTAGTTTCAGTAATTGGTCAGCCATAGTTTTTTTTAATGAAGACTATTATACTGTAACCTTGAAACAATCTTTAAAAAAATTCATTAAAAAAAAAAACCTATGGCTGACCAATTTCTGAAACATGTTGACCTTTTATGAGGATTTAATGACCTTTAAAATAGTTACTTTTTATACGGCCTTGAAAAACAGAAAACTTAAAAAATTCATATAAGATAACCTATGGCTGACCAATTACTCAAACCTTTTATCAAGTCAAGTCGTGGCCTTTCAAATGGTATACTTCTTTCGCGAATATCCCACAAATGAGGTGCTTAAAGTCTTATACGACCTTGAAAAAATAAATTTTAAAAATTCAATTAAACAAAAACTATGGCTGACCAATTACTCAAATTAGTTGACCATTTATAAGGTTTATTTAAAAAAAATCTATGGCTGTCTAATTACTGCAAGTAGCTGACTTTTTTTGACCAATTACTGACCTTTTAGATGGAATACTCGTTTTTTTTTTTAAATTCTATAAATGAGGTGCTAAAAGTATTATACTGTGACCTTGAAACAAACTTTAAAAATTCATTAAAAAAAAACCTATGGCTCACCAATTATTGAAACTAGCTGATCTTTTATCACAAGTCGGTGGCCTTTCGAATGGTACACTTTTTTTTGCGAGTATCCCATAAATGAGGTGCAAAAAATAGTTGGTGACCTTGAAAAATTTTAACCATTGATTAAAAATTTCCTATGGCTGACCAATTTCTGAAACTAGTTGACCTTTTTTGACCAATTACTGACCATTTAGATGGCATACTTTGTTTGCGAATATCCCATATATGTGGTGCTAAAGGTTAGGAGCCTACTATTGTAGGCAATGCCTCTGATTACTCATTTCAATTTTGTTTAAATGGAAGTCGATTTAAATGAGGAAAGTTCGATTTAAGTGCCCCGCCTATTCTGTTTTTCCCGTAAGAAAACAGCTATGAAATCACTGACTGTAGAGGAGGATTAGACCTATAATCGTGTATAATATGTAATTTGTCATTAACTCTTGAATTAGCAATAGTTAAAATCAATCACACCCCTTCGGTATGAAATTTGTTGCCCCTATTTTGGCCTTTTTTAAAAACAATTACCATGAACATCAGACTTATAGAAATTGAAGCTACATTTTTTGTAAACAATCAAATTGATTTAAAATAAATTTTTCTTCGGATAACGGTGCTTTCGCAGCACTGGTGTGTAATGATTAGCAATTGAGCATAAACGAACAACTTTGACTGATTTTTTCCGGATTTTTGATTAAATACACAATTAATTGATGTTTATTTAAAATGCACTGTAGGAAAAAACAAAAACAATCAATGCACTAATATAAAATTGTTTACGCTTGTTTTGCAAATATCTGTGTTCCATGTTGGGTACTTTAACGAATCAATTTTTATATAAATATTAAGTAAACTATGTCTTTAATCTTTTAAAATTTCAGTCCTGTTTAACCTTTTTTTTTGAAATCTTTTGTCCAATATTTCGGCCAAACGATAATTTAAGAATCCAAAGTTTTTTACAGCGCATCAAAATCCATATTTTTAATGACGGCCCCCGAAAATATAAAAATCAAAGTCTTCAAAAAAATACAATCAATGTTAAATACTTTGAAAAGACTGTAAGCAATTCTAGAACTTTTTTATTATTGCATTCCTTAACATATTTATGTTAAACGTGAATTAGAGGAGAAATTAAACTACTTGAAAACAAATCTTAAAAGACAATTGAATGCAATAATAAAATGATTGCATTCTTTCCCAAATTGGTTAAGTAAGTACCTAATGTGAACGAGGTAATGTGAAATGTGTGCCCAAAAAAATGATGTCATCGACATTGAAATGATTTTGATCGACTTAATCTCGAATATTCATACTTCTCAAGTATTAATTTATGTATGTACTCGTATCTAAGGCATTTATATTTGCATCTCACATAATACCTTACCTAAACTCTGAAAAAATTATTGTATAAGATTCAATTTTCCAAGCTTTTTCGAGGATTAGTCATTTTATTTCCGAATATTTTCCTATCACATTTTATATTTTTATGTTTTTTTTTTTAATGTATATACCTATATAAAAAAAAATGTTTTCTAACGACATGGACCTAGTTTAAATTGATATGTGACACAGATAACGCAAGGAAGTAATCGCGCTTTTTCAATGTGTTCTAACTGATTTCGCCCGGTATCGATTATGACACTATTTTTTTTTTGTGATAAATACTTTTTGCTTGATTGATTTAAATCCATTTTATATGTTCATATTGAATATTAATACACACCAACGTTAGTTTTTTGTCCATCGACGACATGATAAAGTAAAATTGATATAAAAAGTATTAAAATAAATAAATGACATTTTGTTCTCCACACCATCTTCAGGTTTTTTTTACTTTAAAATTTGCTATCGTATAATTATCTAGACTTCCACTTTTACTGTGCCAAATACTGAGAGTGCATTACTTCGCCACCGTTCATTGTGTAGTTCGCAAAAAACTAAAATCCAAAAATACAGAATTTGATGTTTTGCATCAATAACATACAGACAGAGACTCTCTATTTGTGTGTTTATTTTTTTTAGTTTTGCTTTTTCTCGAACTTGTAAGATGCGTAAATAGTCAAATAGTGCAATGACCTGGGGGAGTCAGTATGATGAGAGAAAATTGCAGTCACTTGTACATCAATTTTGTATTCCCATTCCCATTCGTTTTGATTACTTAAATAAAATTAGAATGCACTGTTTAGTCGCAGGTATTTGCTTTGAAAATTATTACCATGATCGTTATATCTATTAGGTATATTGGTAGGTACCAAACAAATGTCCTTTCTTTTGACATTTGGGGTCTTTTGATTTCATTTTCAATAATTCAAACAATAACAATAAATTATCTATATATATAAAAGAGAAATGTCGTCCGTGCGTGCGCCTCGAGAACGGATCGTTCGATTTTCACGATTTTAGGCTTGATGAATTCGTATTGACCCAAAGAAGGACATAGGACACTGTAGAAAAATCCTGAAAAATTTTCAGGAAAATTGGAAATCAGGGATCATCCTCTTTTTAATGCATATCTCAGGAATGGTGTCTTCGATTTACACGAATTAGTGCTTGATGGATTCGTATTGGTTCAAGAAAGAACATAGACCACTGGAGGAAAATCCCGGAAAATTTCCAGAAAAATTGGAAAACAGGGAACATCCAGTTTTGAATGCATAACTCGAGAACGGCTACTTCGATTTTTACGATTTAGAACTTTTATGAATTCGTATTAGTTCAAGGAAGGGCATAGAAAACTGGAAGAAAATCCCCTGAAATTTCCAGAAAAATTTAAAATCCGGGATCATCTGGTTTTTAGCGCATAACTCGAGAACGGTTACTTTGATTTTCACGATTTATGGCTTGATAAATTTGTATTGGCCCCAGGAAGGACCTGCTTTATCCCAATACGTCGAGAAATTGTAATTGAAAACAAACATGCGAGTCACTTTACGAAATGACTAGTTCGCTGCAGATTTCTCCAGTCAATTTATTGGCGATGGGCAATGGCGTGATAACAGTGGACTTAGTCACCGGCCTTATCGAATTTCCACCGAATTTTTGCTACTTTACAACAACGACAGAAGAGCTCATCGCAAATATTTTTCCGAATTTCACTCAAAATTATGTTAACCATGATTGGCTGAGCTCACGCGCTATTTTGGTCAGGAAAACAATAATGTCGATCATTTGAATTTCTTCAGTCAAAATCAAATCGTCGGTGAGTTCATTTATTCAAATCCGTGGACTTCGTGATGAATGAAAACGAAGCCACCAACTATCCCACGGATTTCTTGAATTCTTTGGATGTTCCGGGCTTTTCACCACACAATTTAAAATTGAAAGTCGGCTCAGTTATAATTTTGCTGCGCAACCTCAATGCACCAAAACATTGTAACGGAACGCGTTTGATTGTGAAGTGCATCAAATCAAATCTTATATTCAAGCCACGATTTTGAGGGGAAAATTCAAAGGCGAAGATGTTCTCATTCCACGGATTCCGCTTATTCCGAAAGATTTGCCATTCGTATTTAAGCGACTTCAATTTCCAGTGCGTCTCGCTTTTGCTATGACAATTGGCAATCAATAAGTTGTAAGGACAATCGCTGGATGTTTGTGGCATCAATCTTGAATTCCCATATATTTCTTACATGGTCAGTTGTATGTTTTCTTTAGAAAGAATTTCAATTGACCGAATTACATGAAACATCATTGTATATCATGCTCGGAATTATTATTTTCTTAACATAAATGAATTTAGGCGGAACGAAGTTCGCCGGGTCAGCTAGTTGTATCTAAATCTAAAAGATCAGAAAAATGCTTAAACAGGGTCAAATTATTTCAATCAAATACCTAGTAGCAAGACGTAAACTAGTTTTATAAAGTGATCAAAATCTTGTAGATATTAACTTTTGAGAGTCAAAAAGTTCACCAAAGAATGTAAAAAAAAAAAATCATAAAAAAATATTTGGTATAATGAATGGACAAACATGTAAGGCGCCAGTTATAGCTTTCATTGAAATCCATCATTGAAACATAAATCAGTAAAATGGTGGAATATTTTCTGACATGTCGGATGTAGCCGTCATAAAATTTTCTTCCATTGAAAATTCCATTCTCCATACAAAAACCAACTTTGGGGTTAGAGTTGATCATTGATCGAAAAACTGACAGACGAGAACAGGAAGAGAAAGGAACAAATATCATTGGAATAAATGTGTGCACTTTTGGGAAAAAAATGTCAGCTGTTCATTGAAAACGATTTTCTTCATTGAAAAACTAAAAATGATTTTATAAGAAAGTTCTAAAGGAAACTAAACATTTTTTTGACTAAAAAAAATATATGTACATATATAACTATCAACCTTCATTTAAGTACCAAAACGCCATCTGCTTTATTTTTTTATGATCCTCAAAATTGAAAGACAAAACTTTCAATGATGGTGTTCAATGAAAGCTATAACTGGTAAAAATCAAGGACGTAGCCGATGGTGGATTAATCATGGGGGCAAGAGTAGGGCACGTGTCCAGGGCGGAAAATGATACCTCAAAATTATCAGAGAAATTTGTTATTTAAGGATTATTGACTTAAATCAATTTTGAGATCTGAAATGAAAACTTGACTAGTAAACCAAATCAATTTAGTCAGTAGGTATTAAATAACAAATTTCTCTGATAATTTTGAGGTTCTTCCATATTACTCTATACTTAAAAGATTTGATATTTAACATTGACAAACTTAGAACTTGGCGTACTTTTAGATCTCACTACTTTTTACGGCTGACTTGGTACGCAAAGGTTTTTGTCTATAAAAGAACTTGGCCATTTTTTTAACATTTATGTTTTTGGTGTGATTACGTTTAATTTGATAGTCGTGAAGTCTTAAAGACTGTACACATGAGAGCGACCAACGACCGACGAATGAATGAACAAATATGATTTAAAACGTAAATAAACCTAAATTCTTTTCAAAACCTAGACTAAATGGATGAAATATAATTGAGGATTATTTTAAGATACTAAAATTATCATTTGAATTGCTAAAACAAGAGAATTTAAAGAAAACAATTTGTTCGTCGCGAATAGCCGCAATTCGTTACGACCAATTTATTTTCTCAAATTTCTCATATTTAAGCAAATAAAAATTCAGATTTTATAATTTTAAAATAAATCTTAAATCGAATTCTACCATTTTGACTAGATTTTATGAAATATTAAGGTTTATTAATTTGTTAACTCCCATTTGTTTGTTCATTCGTCGGTCGTTGGTCGCTCTCATGTGAATATTCCTTTACTGTAGCTTTTCGATTCTATGAAGGTTTTGACTTATTAACCTAAGGCTGCAAGTACAGTGGTGCGACAAAGCGATGCGATACGAGAAGCGATGCGACATTCGAAATGCGCTTGCAAAAGTGGTCAGAAAGTTTGTGAGCAAAGTACTTGCGATAGGTATACAAACATTTCTCGTATCGCATCACTTTGTCGCACCACTGCACTTGCAGCCTAAGGGTCTTTCCACCTTGACACCGAATCATTTTAAAGTAGGAAACAAATGCAATACTTTACATTAGAATTCAAGATTTTTACTGAATGTAAATAAAAACATGGCAAGGATCAGAAGATTCAGACACAAATTTGGGAACAAACCGATGGTGTCAATACTGAGAATTTTCAACGATTTATTGATTTATGAATAATTTTTCCGTTTAAGTGCTGATTTATAAATTGTTTTAAGCTGATTTATTTTTTAAGTTTCGACTGTGCATTTGTATTAAATTGGTTTTATTATTGTGGTTTGTATTATGACGTTAGTCACCAGGGGGTTAGGGCTCAGGGCCGAAATTTACCTTAATCGCCCCTAGCCATAGCCAGGGGATTGGCTACGAAATCTCGCAAATTAAAATCTCGCAATCGAAATCTCGCAATGGGTGATTCCATTATCGCGGGTGCAACATTTAGACAGACTTTAAGTATTTTTATAATATAATAAAAGATTATTTTAATGAAATTATTACTTGAAGGGTTACATTTTCGACTATTCGCTTGGGATTCGTTTATAAAACTCAAATTAAATAAATAAATCGTCAGAAAAAAGGTTGCAAAGTGCGATCGCGAGTGCAACGAATTTGGCCCACCTATCTTGATCATAGTACGAAAAACACAAAAGTCTGTTAATTGTGAAACATTTATTATGTTCTTTCATTTTATTGAATGACATTGATTCAATCAACTAAAGACATCAAAATTAAGATAAAAACAAAAATCAACAACGATTTTTTTACTTTTAAAGCAATCGCGGGTACAACATCAAATTATGGCGGGTGCAACGCGTCTTACTTTAATAAATATTGAAATCAGTTAAACGATATAAATGAACTGGATAAGAGATTAAATAACAAATATTGCTAGTCGGAACCGTACCGTTCTCTATTAATTATTAGTTTGTTTTTTTTCAAATACGTCCAATATTTTCGAAAAATACTGTGGTGCGATTCTCTTATCGCTCCTCTGAGACTCCTTTGAGTATATTTATAATTAAATAATAAAATATTTTAATGAAGTTATTCCTTGAAGTGCTACATTTTAACCTATTCCCTACGTAGAAGTGCTCTGCATTAGGGTTGGCCACGAGATGAGATTCTGCGAGACTTTTGGAAGTCTCGGTCTCGTTAAAATCGAAAATTTTATTCTCGTCTCAGTCTCGTGTTGATCTCGTCTACGAAAAATACGATTTTCGGACAACTTGTTTATTATTGGAACGTCAAACTATAATTTGTCCCCATATAGTCTGAATATGTGCAGAAGAAAATTAATATTTAACTGAAATTGGATTTTTCAATTTATTAGACTCGCTGTTTCGGTCCAAATATACAGTCCCGTCCCGGTCTCGTCTCGGATGCTTAAAATGCAGTCTCGTTTCGGTCTCGTTATGCGAGACCGAGACTTATCGTGTCGTGGCCAGCCCCACTCTGCCAGAATTCCAGCATTTTTTCAAGCTTGCGCCTATATTTTTGTGTAGCCGTCTCTTTCCTTACTTCCCTGCATTTTATATTAAATTGTTAAAAAAATACAATCTTGAACAACAAAAATTATTATTCAAGGCATCACAATATTTACAAGTTTAAGCGTTTGGTATCTGCTACCTTTTTATAACATAATAGATACTTCCGATTCTTGTGTGTTCTCTGATGGTTCTTATTTTCTTATATGTTGACTGGCTTGAATTTTACTCATGGAAGCTAATATTGTTTTTATATATATATATTTTTTTTTTTTTTTATATATACTGTTTTCATTATATTAGGTACATGATAATTTAATACAATTATTATGAAGATTTTAATTGAAATTTAGCTGATATTATGTTAAATTTTTAGTTTAATTTATGTAAATTACTTATAGTTTGTTCATTCTTATATTTTAGAATAACTTAGCATATAAACAAGGGACAACGTCCTACAATATGTAATATCTTAAACAAATAAATAAATAAATATTATTAATAAAATATGATACATTACTCAATAATGTTAGTTGTCGATAAGTTGCACCCGCGATTTTAATTTAGCGATCGCGGGTGCAACCAATTTGAATCAAGGTTTTTTTTTAATTCAACGTACAATTTACTTCTAATAACGACTGGGTAAATTTTGTTTTTGATTTTTTCTTACTTTTACAAAGTTTCACTAAAGTTAACACTTTATTTCTATGGGAAAAACAAACTTTTATATATTTTATATAGCGGGTGCAACAAACTTACAATGGCTATTTGCAATCAATAATAGTTTAAAAAATAATAACAAAAACGTATATGTTTTTATGTAAGTGATTAAATAACATTTGTGACAACATGTCTACTAAGTAAATCATAACCTCAAACTATCGGTTATGTCTTTTTCGGGCTTTTGTTAGCAGCTATGAAAGTTGCAGTTCATACTGACTCTTCGTATGACAATGTTGCAAGGCACAAAAAAAGTGTTTTCTTTAAATTAGGTATATTTTTTTTTTTAATAAATAAAAACCATCTACCTTGCATTGTTATACACAAAAATTAAAAATATTGTAATTTATAAATTGATGCCGAAAACCGTCTATAGCGGAATCGCCCCAATACGAAATTTCACAGACACCTGCTTTACATAATCTCGCAATTACAGAAACACGATTTTTATTATCTCGCAATTACAAAAACCCGCAAACCAAAATCTCGAAAACAAAAACCTCGCATTGAAAAACAAATAAGACTTATATATTAGTTACGTTTTACTATGTTTTTCGCTTGTTGTCAGTTAGTGCGCTTTCAGTTTATGAGCAATAAACAGTACATTGGGTGGAACGCTACGCCGGTTCAAAGATCTTAACTTCCTTTTTGGGTCGTCTGTCCCACTCACACGTGACTCCGTCGCTACGCTTAGGGTAAGCTGAGTCGCCAGGCAGGCGCCTATGTTGCCAGTTAGTGTGATTTTAGTTTATTTGTATTAAACAGTACCATGGGTGGACCGCTTCGCGAGTTCTAGGATTTTTGTAATAAACAGACGGTACCTTGGGTGGCCCGCGTATCGGGTTCAAGGATCTTATCTCCCTCTGATTTTTCATTTTTCATTTGGAGGATTTTATTTTTCAGTTCGGAATTTTCCAACATAATGAGCTCATGCGAGATTTTAGTTGAAATTTGCGAGATTTTTAGTTGTGAAATGCAAAATTGTTAAAAGCGAGATTTTTTTATTGCCAGTTTATGAAAAGTGGCTTTATTAGTTTGCGAGATTTCGCATTTCGAGATTTATAAAAAAAATGCGAGATACCGTTATTCGAGATTTAAGTTTCCGAGATATCGTATAGCGCTCCCATAGCCTGTTGGGTCTGATGCCTACTAAATTATATAAAAATGTTTAGGCTTGGTCCCACCTTCTTCTTTAAAAAGTGTAAACCCATCTTAGATTCATGATCAATCATCATTGATTTCCACAGAAAAATCTATAAACACGCACAGGCTGGTGGATTTTGACTTCCACCCAATAATAGCTTTACCTCATCGCAACCTCGATGAATTTTTTCCAAAGACTGCACTGCCATCAAAAATAACTTTGGATTTTTTTACGTGCGGTTTGGGTCGAGATTCAGACTGGGTCAAATGTTTCTTTCATAATTCTTCATTTCAAAATTGTCTGGTTTACATAATTGGGAGCACTACGATATCTCGCAAAATAAAATCTCAAATAACGAAATCTCGCATTTTTTTATAAATCTCGAAATACGAAATCTCGCAAACTAATAAACCCGTTTTTCATAAACTCGCAATAACAAAATCTCGCTTTTAACAATCTCGCATTTACATTTCAAAACCAAAAATCTTGCAAATTTCAACTAAAATCTCGCATTAACACATCAAGTTGGAAAATTCCGCACTGAAAAATAAATACCTGCAATTGGAAAATGAAAAATCAGAGGCCTAAAAAGGGAGACAAAATCCTTGAACCCGATACGTCAACCACCCAAGGTACTGTTTATTACAAATAAGCTGAAAGCACACCAACTGACAACATAGGCGCAAAGCAAAGCGACGGAGTCGCGTTAGCAGGGCAGAGGACCCGAAAAGGGAGATAAAATCCTTGAACCCGCGAAAATCCTTGAACTGAAAGCTCACCAACTGACAACATACGCAAACGAAAAACCTAATATAACTTAACTTATAATGGCCAGTTGCACGAAGCTCTTTTAAATTTGTATTGCTTCGTTAGATTTTAAAATGACATTTATCGGTTGCACCGACCACTTCTAATTTTATTAGACAGAACCCAGAAATAAATTAAAAAAAAAAAAAAACACTGGAAGGGTGAAAAAGAAAGATGCATGAGTTGGAATTTAAATACATTTTTTTTTATATTTTGAGTGAAGTGGAAAATAACCCCATACAATACCTACTAAATGAAAACGAGTATTATAAAAATATATTAATGAACTGAAACGCAGTCAAAATCATAAAGTTACAAACATACATATTTTTCACAATTTCTTTTTGTATTTTAGAGTTTTATGTAACAGGTAGATACCTACATATTTATGATTGTATGGATTGGTACGCAGCGCATCCCAATGTTGCACTAGTTGAAACTTTTTTGTTTAGTTTTGAAAGCGATGTTAAAATTCAGGGATGGTTACTAAACTCAATTTTAGCTAAAAAATCTGTGATGATGTTTGGTGCAACCCAGATTAATTTATCATGTCGATAAATTTAAATAGCCTTTTAGCAAAAACTGTTTTTAGAGCATTTTGGTGCAACTGGCCATAAGTCTTATATGTTTTTTAATGCGAGATTTAAGTTTTCGGGATTTTAGTTTGCGGGTTTTTGTAAATGCGAGATTATAAAAAGCGGGTTTCGTATTGCGAGATTTCGATTGCGAGATTGTTATTTGTGCGATTTCGTAGCCAACCCTACATAATTCTGGTTTTACAAAGTTTTTTCTTTTATTATTTACAGACCAAATATTGTCGAAACCAATTCTGCAATAATTTAGCCATTTATGCTGGATTTACCCGTTTGATCTTTCTTAACCTTAAAATGGAACTATTAATTTTGAAGACGTTTTCCATGAACTTTTCGCAAAAGACACTTATCCATGATTTATATGTAGGTATATGGCCCAGTCTGCCCATGAGTCTCAGTGTTATATGTGTGTTGCGACTGTTAAACGGTGCATAGTTTTGGTTTTTAATCTTCCGTGTGGTTTTTGAGTCATGTTAATGTGCAAATGGAGAAAAACACACTTTTGTTATATTTGAGGTTACGTTATATCATCAATTGATTTTCGATAATTCGACCTTTAACCATATTTCTTTGTGGTGACGTCTCCATGTTGTGTATTGTTTTGAATAAAAAAGAAAAACAAATTTTAATTTAAAGGTGTTTTCTCGTGATAACACTTGCAGTAAGGCTGCATAGCTTTCGTTCCGTCATATTTAACATTGAAGGTTTTGAATGAACAACAACCACTTGTGTTGGCTACCACCTAAATTAGAAAGACCTCCATTTGGATAGTAGCTTGGTAGCTTGGTCTAGGTTCGAATCCAGTTGACGACAAAACAATTTATAAATTAAAATTGGAACTATAGACTAAGCACCACTTAAAGGAATCTGATGATTGGTGTGGCAGCCATGAAATTGCAATAATTCCAGCCAAAATGTAATGCTCGGTGGTAGCCAACACAAGTGGTTGTTGTTCATTCAAAACCTTCAAATTTAAATTTATTTAAAAACTTTAATTTTAAAAATAATTTAAATTTATGTATTAATTTAATTAATTTCACAACATTTATATTTTATATATGAAGCGACGCGTTTCGGTTTTTAAATAACCATCTTCGGGCTTAAATTTTTTTTAACCATATGTTTACTCATAACGGTTACGTATAGGCACATCGTTTTTGGTTTGTGCTCATTTATTTATAATTCGATTTATGCATAACGTAAGTTTTGTTTTTTTTTTCTTTCAATTTTTTTTTTTCATTTCCCAGAACACATAACAGCAAACATTTTGGGAAGTATCGTAAGGATACATCGTAGGATGGTTTACCCTTCCTAGAATCATAACTTCTTTTTAATAAAAAAAAAAACGAAAATATAACTTTTTTCACAATATAAACAATTTTATTTATGAAACCGAATAACACACTTTCTATTCTTTTATTAAATTTTGATAAATAAACTTTTACATTTTAAAATAACAATAATATGCTTGTGATTGAAGAGTTAACAATGATATTACTTTTGTGTGTGGCCTACTTTGTTATGCTCACTGTGATTGTAACTTTTATTATGCTCACTTCGATTATTATGCATCTTACTGTCATCTAAATTTGCTGATGGCACTGAATCAATAGTCACTGTTGATCTTTTTGATTTTGAATCAGAGCTTGAACTGGAGCTGGAACTTCCAGAGGACTTTGGGTATTTAACTGCCTTAGTATTTCCCGAACATTGCATGACGAAACGAAGTTCGTCCATTAATTCGGTCTTAAATGGAACCTGTTCAAATAAAATTATCGCTGTTAAATTTTGTCAAACTTTTTTTTGGAAAAAGAACTTGCAATAAGGAAAAAAAAAACAAAAATATAAAGGAAATAAAGTGAAAATGAATTTATTTGATTTATTTTAATTTTGCATAAGGTACCTTATTATCTCGGGCTATGAAATATATACTCAAAAGCCATTCACAAATTCCAATGAAACTCGCAAGGATACAACCAACAAGCAGGACGAAGTAAACACCTCCTAAATTAGCCAATCCCAACCCTTTCGCCTCACTGCTACCATCTCCTTGCTAATGAGTGAGGTGTGTTTTTTTTTTGATTTTGTATGGGAAAAGGAAAAATCAAAATGGTAAAAAGCTAAATTGAATTTTTACAAGGATAAGGTACCCAAGCTGGGGTGTTTCTTAAAGACCAAACAAAAAAAAACTTTGAAAACTTAAATATCAGCACACGAAATAGTGGAATAAAGGACTTCTTGTTGTATTCCAAATGAAGGTGGAGTGCATAATGGTATTCGAGCATGGATTGTTTATTCTGTGCGAGGAATACCTTATGTTCGTCGCAGCGCTCCTTGATTCCAAGAATCATTTCTAGAATAGCCACAAACACGGCAAAAAATGATCCAACAATTAAAACGAGATAAACGCCACCTAAGTTAGATATTTCTAAAGAAGTTGCACCTCCTTCGCTTTGGGTATCCTTGAATTATTTATTTTATTTTTATTTTTTTATAGAAGAAAATTTAAAAAGAAATCCCTGTAAGCAACACATTCCAAAATCTTACCGAGCACGCTCCACCACCACGTTTTTCCTTCCACCACTTTGTCTTCAACTTTGACAAGACACCCTGTTCCTGTAATTCCAAGACAGCTTGACTTAGGATATCTCTATATGGACTATCTAAAAAGATTTTAGAATATAAGGATTTCCGTTTGAAAATCATTTAAAATATAAAACAAATACTTTTGCGCATGGCAATTCCATATCCTTTTTCGTCAAGAAGTGCTCCAACTTGCGTTAGTGTACACTTCCGTTCAATAATATACTCAATTGTTGTTGACTCCATTAAGAAAGCATAATTTTCATTTTCAACGCGTTCGACTCCCTCGTTGTTTGTGGAAGTCATGTATTGAGGGTTTTCTTTCATAAATTCATACATTTTCTGGTAAGTAGGATATTTCGCATCCTAAAGAACAAATAAGTAAGAGCGATTAAAATTTGAGTTGGGCTATTTTTCTCATATTCCCTATCTCGTGGGCCTGTGTAGTATCGTAGCCAGGAATTTTATTCGGAAAGGTCGTATTGTTGTTCAATGTGGTAGTTTTAGTAATGAGATTGACCAAGAATACAATCTTCATTCTGCTTCATAGTTTTAATTTGTTTTATAAATATTTAAAAAAAACCAACATTTCACAGTCGGGAATATAAAAACAAAATTATTTTTACTTTCGATATACAGGGTGTCCCGAAACTAAACGTCAAGCCTTCTTTGGGTGAAAGGCCAAACCAAATTTGAAATTTCAAAAGACATCTACTTTGAACCAGTTTCTTGCTCACCCAAAGATACAGATACAGATAACGATTGTTTTTGCCTGGAACCTTTACAGTCTCTTCAGTTTTCCAAAAGGTATTAATAGGTATTAAAATCATAGCACCTCATAAATGGGATATTCGCAAAAAAGTATGCTATCGAAATAGTCAGTAATTGCTCAAAAAAGGTCAACTAGTTTCAGAAATTGATAGGAAACTTTAATTATAGGATAAAGTTTTTTCAAGGTCACGCGATTTTTAGCACCCTATTTATAGGATATATAGTCCAGGCAAATTGTACTTTTTCTGCCAAAAAAATACAAGTGAAGGTTATTAAACGCAATTGTCTTTATTTTGCCAGAGGGAATACTGTCGCCAAAGTCCATTACCAAATCGTATGCCCATCAATAGTTATTCAAGGTTAAATGTCAAAAATATCAGCTTTTCTCATCAAACTCGGAAACGGTAAATGCTATTGAATAGTGTTTCAAACAAAACTTGTAGATTATGTCATTTTCAAAAAAAAATGTTATGACAATTTTTTTCTTAAGACCCACCGTTAAGAAGATATCGACATTTCAAAAATCGAAAATTGTCGTTTTTAACGTATAACTCCTAAACGGTTCAAATTTTTGAAAACATCTGAATACAAAGTTTGTACATTATGTAAATCCCTATAAAAAAAAATTATTATTTTCTTCTTAAAAACAACCTTCTTAAAGATATAATTTTTTTAAAAGTTTGACAAAAAGTTCAAATTTCTGTTTTTTTTTTTTATTTTTTTTTAGATTTTTGCTCTTAAAAACACAAGTTGTCGAAAAAAATCTTACGCTCAATTTATACATCATAGTATTCCCTTCAAACAAATATAAAACTTTCTTCCATACGAGTCATAAGTAGCAAGATAATGTGACTTCAATAGTGTCAACTGTCAAAAAACCGGGCATATATCTTTTATCCCCTAAGCTTAAACGAAAAATTATATTAGCAAAATTTGAACATTATATAATATTATATAAGCATGCATTAACAGTTTTTTTCTATAAGCCATAATTTTTTGACATCATTATTTAAACAAAAACACCAAAAGTCTAAAACACTGTTTTTTGGCTCTTTACTCTTAAATGACGAACTTTTCGGAAAATATTGTATGCCAAATTTTGCAGATGTGAATATTCCCCAGAGGAAACATTATCACACTTTTTTGCAAAACAGACATAAAATGTTTTCTGAAAAGTTCGTCATTTAAGAGTAAATAGCCAAAAACCGGTATTTTAGACTTTCGGTGTTTTTATTTAAATAATGATGTCAAAAATATTATGGCTTATAGAAAAAAACTGTTAATGCATGCTTATAAAGTATTATATAATGTACAAATATTGGTAATATAATTTTTCGATTAAGCTTAGGGTTTAAAAGATATATGCCAAAAACCGGTTTTTTTGACAGTTGACACTATTTAAGTGACAGTATCTTGCGACTTATGACTCGAATGGAAAAAAGTTTTATATTTTTCTGAAGGGAATATTATGATGTATAAACTGAGCGTAAGATTTTTTTTCGTCAACTTCTGTTTTTAAGAGCAAAAAACTAAGAAAAACAGAAATTTGAACTTTTTGTCAAACTTTTAGAAAATTATATCTTTAAGACGGTTGTTTTTAAGAAAAAAATTATAATTTTTTCTTGTAGGGATTTACATAATGTACAAACTTTGTATTCAGATGTTTTCAAAAATTTTAACCGTTTAGGAGTTGTACGTTAAAAACGACCATTTTCGACAGTTTTCGATTTTTGAAATGTCGATATCTTCTTAACGGTGAGTCGTAAGAAAAAAATTGTCTTAACTTTATTTTTGGCATATGACATACTCTACAAGTTTTGTATGAAACACTTTTCGATAGCATTTACCGCTTCCGAGTTTTATGCGAAAAACTGATATTTTCGACATTTAACCTTGAATAACTATTGACGCGCACACGATTTGGAGATGGACCAAACTTGAACTTTTTGTCAAACTTTTAAAAAATTATATCTTTAAGACGGTTGTTTTTATGAAAAAAATAATATTTTTTTCTTGTAGGGATTTACATAATGTACAAACTTTGTATTCAGATTTTTTCAAAAATTTTAACCGTTTAGGAGTTGTACGTTAAAAACGACCATTTTCGACATTTTTCGATTTTTGAAATGTCGATATCTTCTTAACGGTGAGTCGTAAGAAAAAAATTGTTTTAACTTTAGTTTTGGCAAATGACATAATCTACAAGTTTTGTATGAAACACTTTTCGATAGCATTTACCGCTTCCGAGTTTTATGCGAAGAACTGATATTTTCGACATTTAACCTTGAATAACTATTGGCGTGCACACGATTTGGAGATGGACTTTCGCGATAGTATTTATTATGCCAAAATAAAGACAATTGCATTTAAAAACCTTAACTTGGATTTTTTTGGCAGATTGGCCATTTTTTTGTACATTTTGCCTGGGCTAATAGGATAGTAGCCCGTAGCGTAATGGTTAGTGCGTTCGACTGTCACGCTGGAGGTATGGGATCGCTTCCCAGCCTCGTCCACCTAAAAACTAAAAAGTTTTTTTTCAGGGCTCCTGCCTCTTGCGAGGAATTGACAAATCCTCCAAGAGTATCAATTGTCAGGAATAAGTGCTTCTCGTCTAGCCGTTCGGATTCGGCATAAAATTGTAGGTCCCTTCCATTCCTGTCGACATGCGCACACAGGAATGGTTGCGAGTTGTTAGTCACTAGGCCCTGGTTCTTCATGAGCCGTTGTGCCACCCGATTTATTTTTATTTTTTTTTATTTATAGGATATTCAAAAAAAAAAAAAGTATACCATTCGAAAGGCGACCAATTTTTCATTAAAGTTCAGCTAGTTTCAGTAATTGGCCAGTCATAGGTTTTTTTTTAATGAATTTTTAAAGTTTGTTTCAAGGTCACAGTGTAAGAGTTTTAGCACCTCAATTATGGAATATACGAAAAGGCCATCGAAAAGGTCAGTCATTAGTCAAAAATGGTCAGCTAGTTTCCTTAGCGATTGGTCAGCCATAGATTTTTTAATAACTTAAAAAAAAATCAATTTCGCATAAGACTTTTAGCATTTCATTTATGGTTTACTAGAAAGTAAACTGAATCCACAAAAAAGTTCAACTAATTTCAGCAATTGGTTAGTCGTGGTTTTTTTAAAGAATTTTTAAAGTTTTTTTTTTTCAAAATGTTTTAACATCTTTTCCTAAGTCTAAGCATAAAGAAGATATTGATATTTCAAAAAACAAAATCAAAATGACGAAAATCCTGGTTTTTTAACTCTTTAATGGTTTATATTTTTGAAAAATCTGAAAGCAATGTGTGTATATTAATGGTGACCCTTTACAAGAAAATATTATAATTTTTTTCTTAAAAAATACAACCATTTTTTAAAGATAATTATTAGACAATTTTTTGTGGCTATGGCACAGTGGGTATAGTATTTGACTGCTAACCTAGTCTAGGTAGCATTCTTTTATATATTCCCCATTTTCAACTGGATACCACCCGTGGAATCTCATGAGATAATTAACATTTAATTCCCAATCCACTGTGCCAACAAAAATCTTTCCTTCTTTTCCCTCTATCTAGTGCCGTGCATTGCATTTAAGAGACCTGAGGTCTTACAGGCGAGTAGGGGTTATCTGGCGGATTTTGTTTGGCTGTTTTTCATTTCGCAAAGATCATTTCGCAAGTTCTTGTTTTGTAATTTAATCATTTCGCAATTAATTGTTTGACAATTTTTGTTTGGCAAGTTTTTATTTTGCTATGTTATTGCTTCGCAAAATAATCATTTCACATCGCAATTTTTAACTCGCATTTTATTATTTCCCATTTGCCTATTTCGCAAATTATTATTTCGCATTTCACTATTTTGCATTTTATAACGAAGCATTTTATTATTTAGCATTTTATTATTTCTCATAGTATTATTTAGCTCTTAAATTGTTTTGCCTTTCGATATTTTAGGTACATGTTTATGAATTTCACGCAAAATTGATAAACATGTACCTTAAATATCGAAAGTAAAAAAACAATTAAAAGCTTAATAATACTATGCGAAATAGGAAATGCTAAATTACATAGAAACGAAATTGATCAAATTCGGTTTAAATTTTGTGAGTCCTCTTTTCTTACAAAGATGAAATGAAAAAAAAAAAAAAAAACAACACTTATGTTTTCAATAAATTTATTCAAGAAACCCATATTTCATTTTGAAAAAAAAAAAATAATAATACATAATAAGAAACCACGCATACATTCAAAAGCCACGTTTACAAAAAAATAAATGCCTGTGTTACTATGCCAATTACATAATCGGCGAAAAAATGAAACAGCGAGATAACGAAACTGCGGCGAGGCAAAAACGGCGAGACAACGAATTGGCGAAACAACGAATCGCCCAGATGATAAAACAGCCAAATAACGAAACGCGGAATAAAAATATGCAAAATAATAATAATCTTAATGAAATCTTGCAAAACAAGAAATTGCCACCTAATCATTTGCGATATAAAAAACCGCGAAAGAACTTTCGCGAAACGATCGGTTTGCGGGTTAACTCAAAAGCCAAAAGAAAATTTGCGAAACAGCTTTCGCAAATCTATTACTATTTATTTTGATAATTGCGAAGTAAGAATTGAGAAACGATTTTCGTCGAAACGGCCGGCACTACTTACAGGCATATAGTTAAAATTATTATTAGAATTTATATTATTTTAAAAAAGCACCAAAAGTCGAAAATACTGTGTTATTGCTCTTAAATGACGAATTTTTCGAAAAATATTTTGTAAATTTTAATTTTCTGTAGAGAAGAAATTACGAAGATTTTTTCCGTAGATATAAGGGATCAGTTGCAAGATATTGCTTCTTAAAAAATTGTCGTCACTCTTCGAAAATATAGGATTTTCGAATAAAACTTTTTTAAATAGTGAATGTTGTTTAACCTGTTATAAATATTAAATAATCATAAATAATACATACACAAAGGTATTTTTAATTAGGCACATACCAAAATATTCTTACAACAATTAAGCAAGGTCAAAAATTGGTGAGATGAAGAGATGAGGATAGATGGTCGCAAGGGTGCGTTTATTTTCTCACCGCCTTTGAGCAAGAATTCATAATCTTAGTCCATGTGTCATTATTTTTATAGTTAAAAAAGTTTTCAGAGTTAAAATGGCTTCAAAAATTTCCAACTGAGAAGCTTATTATCTCAGAATGGACATCAATTTATTAGTGTTAGAGCCCACAGAAAATTGTTGGGTGTGAAAGTGAACCGAAAAAAAGTATTTGAGTCGAAAGGTGTGGTAAGGCGAATGAAAGAAATGCAAGTCTAGCAGTCCCTGGTGGCGGCTGAAGAGTGTAATAGCATTTCGAAAACCCCCCAAAAAAATCAACTTTGTGGATAATTATATGAACTACAAATTGTTTTTACCCGTCCCTAGATATTAATTCCTTGATTACAGATCCGTATGTCGAAGACCGATTTGGGGTGGTATTGTATTTGTTTATGTTGAATTCAAGTTGAAATGAAATGACTTTTCTCTTATCTACTTCAATTCTTTTTATTTAATTCATTAGTTATAAATTAGAATGAATAACAAAGGTTAAAACTTTATAGCGAATATCTATATGAAGACTTTTTATTCGAGAGTGTTGTAACCACTTGCTGATTTAGCCTGAGATGCAACAAACATCGAGGGTGTGTAGATTGGATCAAGACAAACGCAAAAACTATTAAAACATGAGATTTTGCATTCAGAGTGCGTAACATCGATCCACATTTTCAGAATTCTTATCAATAATAATATGAATAAATTATCGTCTTATCTATTTTTACAGAACACAATCTTTGTAAAAAGAAGTGAAATCACAATAAAAACATAAAAGTTCTCCTTAGAAAGTTTTGAATATATTACTCAACTATCAGACAATTACCAACCCCCTTTGCTGGCCCTCAACAACCTTTTTGCAACAAATTAAAATAGTTAACTTAAAAAAAATATATATACAAAAATTCCAGCAGCTAGGAATAATCGCCATTGATGTTTTCCATCTTTAATAATTACGTCGGATAATTAAATTTTGAGGGAACAAAAAAAAAACATAGGTACTGCTTTGCTAATTTCACAGTGAAAATTGATAGCCTTAGTGCAATTCCTAGCATGTTTGGTTCTTGAGATACAAATCATTGTGAGGTCAATTTAATGATATCCTTTTCTTGAAATAAAAACTGCAAATATGGAGTTTTACTGCAAACTTCTAGATACACTATAATGTGACCTGCTTACTTCACTGTTCCCTCTCGGTTTAACGGGGCTTGCAGACCCCCTTTTCATAAGATGTTTTTCTTCTTTCTCTCCAGCTTGTTTTAGCAAAGAACCCTTATTTGACAGGATTAAATTACACACGATTAAATAAAATCCTACAGCCAATCTCAATTCACCACCCAAATCTCAATAACTTTCCCATAATGACACTCTACACTTCATACCCACTCGTTACCAGCACTATAGCTTCTCTGGACCAAAAAGCTCTCATCTCTCTTTTGTTTTTAGGTTGCTTATATAAGAGAATAAATAAAAAAATTTCTCAAATACATACAACATTTATATTTAACTCACTTGGAAGAAGGTAAAGGTACTCCCACCACGCTTAGCTCCATATTTGACATTTCCTTTGCCAGCTGCTAAATCCTCTGCATTCTCAATTGGCGTACTTAAAGACTCGACTGTCAGAAAAGCTGCCAAATTAGCGGTGTAAGATGAAACCAAAATCAATGTAAAGAACCACCAAAATGATGCAACAGCCCTTGTTGATGGCGCTCTTTAAAAAGAAAGCAGTTTACATAATCAAACATTATCATTAAGATTTAGCTATAATAAATAAGGATATACTTTACTTCGGAGCCAGCTCAGTTCCCTGTTGTAATAAAGCTCCGATCGTAAACCATAATGAATTCGCAAAACTAAATTGAGTTTCCAGTTCTGTTGGCTCTTCAATACAAGGATACGGATTATCCCATTCAGTTGGAGATATTCGTCCCAG
The DNA here is from genome assembly GCA_949320155.1 of Melangyna quadrimaculata. Lineage (NCBI taxonomy): Eukaryota > Metazoa > Arthropoda > Insecta > Diptera > Syrphidae > Melangyna > Melangyna quadrimaculata. The sequence continues at coordinate 371,929,984 of OX439483.1, forward strand.
GATAAACAAACTCATGGAAACTCCAAAGTATGCCATGCCAAGCAGAAGCCAGACTTCTCCGGAAAACGGTGACATGAACGAGAACAGTTTGGGAGGTTCCTTCACTGGTTTTCTGTATAGAATTGCAATGCCTGTCAAACAGAAGCTAATTTATGATTATCCTCGAAAAAGTTATAAAGTACTTCCTACTCTACTCATACCCAGATTCATGAAGGGGATGGTAAAATCAACACCACTCTCCCGATCTGAAGTCATTGTTAAATCGGTAATGCCCAAGTCGGCCCGCTGCAAAGGCATATAATTATAAATGTAAGTTAGTCAATATTGAAAAAATTTATCAGCGATGCCAGCAGCCAATTAAATATTGATTTGTCGAGCTGGAGCGGAAAATTATTCGTATTATTGGCTTAAGGCGTTCTTCGTCGTCGTCGAGCGAACATATTCGCCATGGCCATATATAAAGATAATGCAAAATCATCCCCGCATTTGCTTGCGCGTGGGATATTTAGAAAAAGTGATGTGCAAATTTGTTTGCTAAACCATATTTTTAATAAATGTCTGGTAATTTGATAGACTGTAGTAGTAGCCCGTAGCGTAATGGTTAGGTC